>VWZP01004063.1:320044-344643 GCA_013396995.1 Dicaeum eximium | reverse complement strand
CCGGGAGGGCTCTGCGGGCGGAGAGCGGCCGCGCTGAGCCGCCCTTGGGCCGGGCGGGCGGAGGCGCCGCCATTGCCGCGCGCCGTGCCGCCACACGCGGGCCCGGGGCGGGCCGGCCCCTTCCGGCGGGGCCGCTCCCGCTCGCTCACCGCCGCTCACGGCTCCGCTGCCATTTCCCTGCAGACACGGCATGGCCGCCCAGGGAGAGCCGCAAGTGCAGTTCAAGGTAAGGCAGCGCCCCGCTCCCTGCGGGTCGGGTTTTTTATTTACCCTTCGCTAGGAAAACCGCACAAGCGACTCTGGAGTGCCGACGTGGATGGTGGGTTTGGTTTCGAAGTGTTGGTCTTTCCTTAATGGGGGCATTTAGTGTAGTGTTGCATACAACTTACATAAAAAGACTCTGTTAAACTGTGTCAATATGATCTACTTGCAGTTTAGTCCAATAAATTTTAATGAATCTTTTTCAATGAATGTACAGAATTATTTTTAAGAATTAAAGTGCACTGTAAAAGGTGCTCGGAGTGAATTAGAATAGCCTGCTTTCTATTATGTGCTAATCGTTTAAATGTTTCAGAAGAGAATTCTCTGGTATTTTGAGTGGCTAGTGGGTTGGTGGTGTTTTTTGTTATCTTAACAGCCAGAAGTCCTGAAGACTGCTTCTTAAAGGTTTTTAGTTGTGCTTCCTGCAATTCTTGGCTAGTGTATTCCAGTTCATGGTGCAGATGTTGGTGGGTTTTTGGTTTTGTTGGGTTTGTTAATTGTAAGGTAACAGTGGGTTTCTCCAACGGATGTTTTGATCTTTTCCTTTCCAAATCTTGTCACATTCAGGTATAAAGCCCTAAACTTTCCCTAAACAGGAAAGCCCTGTTCATTCAGCCTCTTGCACTAGTTTAGTAGAGCCAGGTTCACAGTGCAGTTCTTACCTACAAGGACTGGATAGGACTGGCCAGAGTTATGAATGGGTTTAACAAAAGGGTTCCCAGCACAGGGAGCTGCTTCATGGGGAGTTCTGTCTTTTGTTTACAGCACCATGTAGGAACTAAACTCTTTGTAGTAGTAAATAGTACCTGTGTTAGAATGACTGAGAAATGTCTCAAAATGCATTGCTCTAAATCTTTTCCTTTGTCCACAGCTTGTTCTGGTTGGAGATGGTGGCACCGGTAAAACAACATTTGTAAAGCGTCACTTGACTGGTGAATTTGAAAAGAAGTATGTAGGTATGTCTGAGGAAAGGTTTGAGCTCCAGAATCCTACCAGTGTTAGTACAATCCATGACTTGCTAAATGCCCTGCTTTTGTTATTCCCTTAGCAACGCTGGGTGTTGAAGTCCATCCTCTGGTGTTCCATACCAATAGAGGCCCTATCAAATTCAATGTGTGGGACACAGCTGGCCAGGAGAAGTTTGGTGGCCTGCGTGATGGCTACTACATCCAAGGTAAGCTGTGGGGGGACAGGTCTGTACCTCCTGGGGCTCAGTCCTTCATTCTGCTCCAGCTGCCAGCAAGGCTGCAGTGATGAGCTGGCACAGGAGTCCTGAACTGTTCATGTAGAGAGGATGAGTTCTCTGCCAGACAACGTGTGCTAACATGGGAGCTGACATGGGATAAGGCTGGGTTTCAGGGTGTTCCTGTGGGCTTTGGTATTAATGGAATGGACACATGCTACTGGTGGCATTTGGTAGTTAAGGGCAGACTTTTGTCTGTATTGCTGTGCTCAGGCAAGGGCTTGGAACACAGGAACTCTTAAAATTTTCAATATCCTGAGGAAGTTGGACACCTCCATGCCAGAGTCTGTTTGTCTTTCTGAAAAAGTGCAGACAGTGTTCCTTACTTTGCTTGGCAAAGATCTGTCCTGTGCTACTTTGTTCACCTGCATATCTGTATTATATCTCATTTTTGTAAAGTGAGCATTGACCTTGTCAGCAGAACAGGAGCTGTCAGAACTGATGCTGAGAGGGAAAGGTTAATGCAGGTGCTTAACCCTGAAGTGGGATATTCCTGGGCTCCTTTTCTCCTGTGTTGCAAGCAGGTGATTACACCTGGTGTAACTTGACTGTCCTTGTGTTGCAGCTCAGTGTGCCATCATCATGTTTGATGTAACATCAAGAGTTACTTACAAGAATGTACCCAATTGGCATAGAGATCTGGTACGAGTATGTGAAAATATCCCTATAGTGTTGTGTGGCAACAAAGTGGATATTAAGGACAGAAAAGTCAAGGCAAAATCCATTGTGTTCCATAGGAAGAAGAATCTCCAGGTAAGTCAGGAGGGATCCAGTTGGTTGGGTCTGCTGATGCAGCTGCATTTTGGATGGAATTGGGTGCTCTGTCACTATAGGCAGCCTCACATCTGTTGGCTCTCCAAAATTCAGGGCAGGGGGAGGTGATGTTCGGGATGATCATCATGGCCTGGAGCAGAAGCTGTGCTGAGTTCTCGAGGAACTGCTGTGCATTGGGCTGCAACTGCTCAGAGTCTCATCCCAGGGCAGGACTGGGACTGCAGGGATCACTCACAGGAGAAGGATACTGCACTATGGCCTCCTGAAGGTTTTGTCCTTCATGAGATTTGATAACCTTCCACTTAATAGTTTCTGCCTGAACACTTGAATCATAGCTGCTTATGAATATACAAACAAGAGCCATGCAGTCAAAAAAAAGGAAGGTAGAAGAGTTGATTCTGTGTTAATCTTCAAATGTCCTAAATATTAGAGGGTTTCTTAAAAAAGGTCTAATCTGTGCTTTTTTCAGTATTACGACATTTCAGCCAAGAGTAACTACAACTTTGAGAAGCCTTTCCTGTGGCTTGCTAGGAAGCTAATTGGAGATCCCAACTTGGAGTTTGTTGCCATGCCTGCGCTTGCACCCCCTGAAGTTGTCATGGACCCCGCACTGGCAGCACAGTACGAGCAAGACTTACAGGTCAGTGGCAGGGGCACAGACAGGGGCAAACAGCTGCCTGGAGCTGTGTCACACTGGGGCACAAACAGCTGCAGGGCAGCTCTGAAGTGTCACTTGTGTGTTGGCAGATTGCTCAGACCACTGCACTGCCAGACGAGGATGATGACCTGTGAGGGATGAAGCTGGAGCCCAGCGTCAGAAGTCTAGTTTTATAGGCAACTGTCCTGTGATGTCGGTGATGCAGCGTGTTTGCCACTTTATTATCTAGCTGAACAGAACATGTGCTTAATCTTTGGGATGCTGAAAGAGATGAATGGGCTTCGGAGAGTGAATGTGGCAGTTTAAAAAAAAAAAACAAAACAAAATGAAAAAAAAACCACAAAACAAAAAACCTTCATATTTTGGACCTGCATATTTAGCTGTTTTTTGGACTGCAATTACTTCCCCTTTTGAGTTTCAAATATAAGACTGCTGCAGTCACATCAAAGTGTTAAATGGAAAATCTTGTTTCTGTCATTCCCATTCTTTTGTTTAGGTAATAAAGTTGTATTTCAAGTATCTCCAAGCAAGTGAACTTCATGCATTGTTAGGAAAACTGTTCAAAGTGTCTTCTGTTCTTCATTTGAGGGTAATACTTGATTGTCTACTACTGCACTTCTCATTCTGTTTTCCTTCCTGCTTCTCATATTAAGCTCCTCTTGCTAATTCAGAGCTAACAGTTACCTTTCCTTCCTTGTTGGCTCACAGCACTGAGGTGTGAGGCAAGCTGAGCTGCCAGGCAGAGCCCCTGCAGTGCAGTGACAGCCCCTCTGCAGTGACCCAAGCCCTGCAGTGACAGCCCCTCTGCAGTGACCCAAGCCCTGCAGTGAGCCCCTCTGCAGGGTTGTGGCTGCAGGAGCCCCCCAGCCCAGGGCTGCCTGTGCTGCAGGGGCTGCAGGCCCTGCCTGCAGTTGTGCTTGCACTGCTGCAATTCCAGTCAGCTCCTCACTGCTGCCACAGCTCTGAGTTTAGCAGCCAGGGGCAAATGGCATCCAGGCCTGAGCTGGCTTCAGCTGTCTTTGCATGGAACAGCAGTAGAGCTATAGCTGGTTAAACCAATCCTAAGCATCGTCAGATTCACCAACCAGGAAACAACCATGGGTTGAGATAAAGTGCTCTTGCCTACCCAGTGCTATGTTAGCTGAAGGCACGGTGATTTAAACATCTAGACTTTACTGTAACTGCACCAAGGTCTTGATTTGAAACTGGCTTATTACAGCACAAATGGTGGAAAATGTCAACTTTTAACACTACCTTGTAGAGATGAATCTTGGTCAATATTAGTACTGCTAGTAAGCAAAACTTAAGTTTAGGATTTTTTTTTTTTCAGTAGTGTTTGAGTACATGAAGTCTTGAACTCTTCAGTTTTGTATTTTTGGTTTCTTAATAAAGTGGAGCATTTCATTTATTCCTTTTTAACTTGCATGTTTGTGTACATAAATTACTTCAATATTCAACTTTTGCTGCCTGGTAGCAAAAGTTGGACCCTGATTATTGTGCAATATTGCTGTAAAGGAGTCAAATTTTTAGTTCAGTTTGGGAGCTCTTGGGGCATTGGGGTTTTTTGTTTGTTTTTTTGGCTACTCAGAAGCCGAGTTGTGTGTGTTCAAGACCTGAAGCTCCTGGATGGAAATGAGGAATATCGTACACTTGGTGTTTGTAGAGGAACAAGCTCCCACTTAATGTTTCACTGACTCTTGCTGCTGCATAATCCTGCTCTAAGTTCTACTGTAGGCTTTTGCCTGTGGTTACTAATTCCCTGTGCAGGTCCTGGCTAATGCTGCTGGCTTGGCTGCTGCTCTGCTGGGTGTGCCGTGGTGGCTTTTGTGTCCTGGAGCTCTCACTTCAGGAGGCAGCTGCTCAAAACCAGCACGGAAAACTTCTGCAGCTCTGCAGTGCTGGCACCTCTGAGAAGAGGCAGCAGCAGCCCTGGAGCTGGTCTGAGGTGTCACAGTGTCCGTGGTGCCTTGCACAGCTCGCCTGCCCAGCACTGGAGCTTTGCTTGGAGCCTGCAGTGCCTCTCCCAGCTCTCAGAGACAGGAGTGCTCATCCTGCTGTGAAGGAATCTCTTCAGTTTGCAATGTTTTGGGAGTGGAGTAAAGCCCACTTGCAGCATTTGTTTGGTTTAGTCCTTGTTAGTACTTGATTTTAAATAATGCAGGTAGCCTTAAATGCAAATGCAGAATGCTCAGTTCAAGTTCCTTACCTGTAACTGTTCTAAGGAAGTTTTCACTGGTTGGGTTTAGAGAAAACAAAACCCATTCAGTCAGGTGAAGAGGAAGATTTGAGTTGTGTTCTAAGAACCTGCTTCCTCAAGTCACATCAATGCCAGGGCTGGCTGGAATCCTTCTCTGGAGCTGGTGCCTGAGTGTTCCCTGCTGGATCAGGGAACTGCAGAGTTCTGTGTTCCTGCATACCTGGGTGAGTGTCCCCTGCTGGATCAGGAGCTGTGATGGGGCTCTGTGTTCCCACAAGTTAAAACACAACAAAATTTGTCTTTTCCCTACAGAAATTCGTCTGTTGTGTGGCTGTTACAGCCTGAGACTGCTGGGATAAACATCTGCCCTCACCTTCCTGAAAAAAATTCATGGTTTGATTGAAGCCAGTTCTTTGCTTGCACTGGCAGCTCTGGTCCCTTCCCCACCTGTTTTGGCAATGCTTTTCTGTTCCTCTTGGGCCAGGAGTGAAAGCAATGTCTTACAGGTACCTGAGATGCCTGAAGGGCTTTGATCCTTCTTTTCACGTTCATTTACAGCCTGGCTTTGTGTATGTGCCGGGCTTTGCTCTGAGCTGCAGTCTGGCTTTTCCCAGCCCGGGCTGCAGTGAGAGCATCCCCTGAAGGATGCGGCCGCTGCAGCTCCCGGCTCTCTCTGCGAGTGGCCGGGGTGGGCACAGCCGGGGATTTGCTGCTGGAGGTGTGGACGTGCTGTCCTGGCCAGCAGGGTCCTGCTGGGAGCCCAGACAAGAACATCCCGATTTCTCTGGTTTCAGCGAAGGGTCTGCCCCGGTCTGATTTCCCAGCAGTGGTAATAATTCCTATTGCTCCTGCTGTGCGAACTTGCCACTGCAAGGGGATTCCAGGCCGGTCCGGGGCCGTTCCAGGGGGATTCCGGGCTGGAACGAGCTCCTGTCGCAGCGGACGGGGTGATCTGAGCGGGTGGGCAGGTTTTGGGGTGATTGCGGCAGCTTTTGGGGTGGTTCTGGGCAGATTTTTGGGTTATTCCGGGCAGATTTCGGGTTGATTCCGGGCAGACTTTGGGGTGATTCCGGA
Source organism: Dicaeum eximium (assembly GCA_013396995.1). Lineage (NCBI taxonomy): Eukaryota > Metazoa > Chordata > Aves > Passeriformes > Dicaeidae > Dicaeum > Dicaeum eximium. Next base: position 338,436 of record VWZP01004063.1, on the reverse strand, counting down.
CAGATTTCGGGGTGGTTCCGGGCCGATTTGGGGGAGGTTCCAGGCCGATTTTGGGGTGGTTCCGGGCCGTTCCGAGCCCCTGCGCCGGACCCCGCCGCAGTTCCTATTTCGGCCACGCGGTGGCGGCCGCCGCCCGCCCAGCGGCTCTTGGTCCCTTTGGAAATGGATTTTGACATTTTTACATGGATTTTTACGTTTTTACATGGATTTTTGCGATTTTACATGGATTTTTACATTTTTTACATTGATTTTTACATTTTTACATTGATTTTTACGTTTTTACATGTGAAATCCTCCAGAAGCGTGAAACGCACCCAGACCGAGCACTGCAGGTGGATTTCTTCATCCTAATGCTGTTAGCACAGCAAAGCATAGGCACCACCACCATCTTTCCCTCAATTCATCCAATTTATGGTGAAGAACTGTTAAAATCAGAGCTTGTTACCCGAAGACAGCCAACACACTGATCACTGACATTGCACTGAAGTATAGCTTCACCTGGGGAAAAAGCCATCCATCAAGTGCTGATGTTACAAACCAAAAATGAGGAATGTGCAATAGTCAAACCTGGCACAGGCCTGTCGTGGCATTCGTGGGCTGATCCTGTAGGAAAGTTCTGCTGTGAGTAGCAAAATGAACAGGCAGCTTGGAGGGTTGGTGTGCTGGGCACTGTGGTTGCTGTTGTGGTGTAGGGAGGTGTGAAGAGGGGAGGAAGGGGCTGCTCCTCGCAGACCCTCAGCTCTGGAGCTGGGATGATTTTCTCTGCTGTCCTTAAAAACAGCGGGGACCTTGAGTGACAGGTGAGGGATAAATATGATTTAGGCACGTAGGATGTTCTGTGCTGTGGATTGAAAGGCTTTCAGCAGGCATTTTCCTTTTGCCAGTTTTGGGATTCTTTCAGCTGAGCTGAGTTTTGCCCTTTGAGCTCAGCCCCTCCCAGCAGGGCACAGCCTCTGACCTGTGCTGGCTCCTGCCTGACACCTGTGCTGGCCTGGCCAGCCCAGCAGATACTAATTATGGAGAAAACAATGCTGTCTGCTTTGGTTAATCACGCTTTCCAGGCTTATTTGTGTGTTAATTGCCACCTATGGAGTGGATAGTGGCTCCTGGTGGTTCACTGCTAGCAGAGGATTAATGGTTTTATTCTCTGTGAGCAAAAAATCCTACTCCTAAATACAGGGCACATATCCCTGGCTGTTGCAAATCTGACATGCTGAGTTTTGTAATGCCATTTCCACAGGTGCTGGCCTGACTACAGAGCAGCTTCTCCCATATTTAACTCTCAGATTCATGTGCTGGGTATTCCTTGGTGTTTCTGTCTCCTGCTCTTCATCCCAGCCCACTTTGCATATGCTAAAGAAGCCTTAGAGCCCAAAAGGGACACACTTAATCTCCTGAAAAATCAGTACTTGTAACTAATTAAAAAGGATATGGATCAGGCTGCATCAATCGTCTTTAGCTGCAATGACATCTGAAAATGTAATTTCTTTAGGGAGCCTATGAAAATCACTGAGAGATTGACAAATCCTCTAGAAAAAGAAAAGGGGGATTTCTTTGATCTCCATATCATATCCATTTTCATAGTCAAAATCACATTTTGAATGGTTGATTTTATTCCAGTTTACTTTCCTGCAGCGTGCATTAAGAGCAGAGGCAGACACAAATGTTTTGGGTTTTTTCTTTCATTTATTGTTTTGAAAATATGTTTTTAGGCAGTTCCACGATTCCAGGGCGTGTCTTGTGATTTTAGGATCTTTGGGATGACTGTTCCTGCCGACAGATGTGAGTGATTATTCAGATAAAAAGCAGCAGAGTGAGGATCAGACCAGCAGGACTGGGCTGAGAGGGCTCAGTTCTAACCAGGGGCTGGGAGAGCTCCCAGAGCAGAGTCTGGGCTGGCTTTGGTTCCTGTTGGTTGGCCCAAGAGCCAGCACCTGAAATTATGTGACTTGTTCTGGAATTTAGCTTTCACACCTTTAATTAGTTAATGAGGTGCATTTCAGATCTGATGACTCTCCAGATTTCCACAGGAATGCAGATTTGGGAGCTGCTGCCAAGCCTTGAGCCAGCTCTGGTTCCTGTCCCCACTCCCTCATTGATTTTGCCACTCAGATCTAAGGAGGAGACCCCAAAGCAGAGCTGTCCTTCCCCGTGGGATGAGGAGAATTTGGTGTAAATCCCTGTGAGAAGCTCGGATGTTCCTGCTGAGAGGTCATTTCCAGAGGCCTCTCCTGTGGTGCTGGGGGACTTTGCCCATGAAACCTGCACGGAGCTGCAGAGCCAGAGGCAAATCTGCAGAACTGCAGAGAAAAGCTGGCACAGATCCTGGAGGCAACGTTTGTCATGGTTTGGGGATTATTCATCATTATCCTATAGAATTATAAACATTATTTTAGCATTTGTGTAATTAAGAAGATCTGACTACCTGAATGATCCCCAAACTTGCCCAGTTACAGACAGTGGCTTCTGGCAAAAAGGATTTGGCTTAATCACATAAAAAAAGGATTTGTAAAACATTTTATTTATACAATTATCCAATTTTACGTAAGCTTGACATTAAGGCTCAGATAATCAAAGATTTGATTAAATTAAATCTTTGAGGTTGGCACAAAGTCCTAAACTACTTTGCAAAAATCCAATGTTTCCTTCAGCGCATGGAGTAAGATGTTCAAGGCACTACCAAGATGCAAAAAAATTCCAACAAACAGAAAATAGACAATAAAAGGGCTAATCCAATAACCTCAGTTAGGAACTGGGACTTCATTTAGGGAAACTTTAAATGTATAATTTATTGTATGGTTTTTTCTACCTGCTTAATTGGTCTTTGGATCATCAGTGTCTTAATGTTTTCACAAGGAATATCTATCTACCCATATATATATATAATCAGCTTAATATTACATATGTTGCACAATAAAAGTATTTTCATTTGATTAAGCCTAAATTTTATTGCCAAAACGCTGTGTTTTGTTTTCTGGCATCAACCAGCAACTTCTCATATTCTTAATTAGAAAAATATTTTTCCATGATGGCGTTAGCCTCGTTGAGCTAACTCCAGGGTTTGTGTTTGTTTTCTTTTTCTCCGGCCTGAGCTGCTCAGTTTGTCCTTCCCAGCACTGTCAGCTCAAAGATTCCATGCCATGAGGAGGAATTTGACCAAAACAGCGTTAATTACTTGATCAAAACATTGTTAATTACTTGATCAAAACATTGTTAATTACTTGCTCCATCCTGGGAGTGGAGCCCACCCTTTGATGCCCTCTGTGAGGGGATTTTGGAGGGTATTTAGGATATTTTGGAGGTATTTAGGAGGGTGTGTGGGTATTCAGAGGGTATTATTTATTCAATATTAATTATTATATATTTAGCTGGTATTTCAGAGCGTGTTGTTCAGGTGAGAACTGTAACCCCTCAGTTCCTGCTGCCTCTGAGGGTGTTTCCAGCACTTCCATGGTTCTTTGCAGGTTTAGAAGCTTCTCACAGGAACACAGAACTTGTGTGCTGGGAACCTTAACAAAATCACGACAGCCTTTTCTGACTCACCTCCATCCACTGCATCAGTACAGATTAATGTGGTGATGCTGTTTTAAAGAACGGATTTTTTGGCATTTTTTAAAGCGAGAATGTTCTGTTTTTGAGTGAGGTTGGTGCTTTCCTGCCCCTCTCCAGGAGCAGGGGCTGCGGTGTCGCTGTGTCCGAGTGAATCTCCCGCAGATGGCCCATGAGCATCGCCCAGCACCAGGGTTTGATTTTGTAACACACCGAGGGAAAAGAGAAAGAAACATCCTTCAGTCTCCTGGAAGGTGCTGCAGCTGGCAAATGGTTTTTTAAATTGCAAATCTAACCAAATTGCACCTGTGTGGATGTGAGCAGCTCCCTGGAGCAAAGGACAGATGAATGAGTTTACACAGCTGTGGGGTGATTTGTGTAAGTGAATTAAATAAAATCCCTCTACAAGTGCTTAGCTGGGGTGTCCATTACCAGAGGAGTTGGCAGTAAAATATGAGGGGATGTGTGCTGATCTATCAGCTCCAATCACTTAACAATGCCTGCTACTGACAGGGAACACTTTGAACAGAGACTTGTTTTAATCCAGAATATTTACTGAGTGTTAGTAGAGACTGTGATGTGAAAGAGGTTTTACACAATCTATTGGTTCTTAAAATACTCTTCAAATATTCTAACATGTAGCTGGGACCAGTGTGGATTTTTCAGATTGTGTTTCCAGAGCATCACAGGAATAAATTCAGAATTTGTTTCTGCACATGATCTCCAATGTCTGCTTGCAATTTGCTGTTTCCGCAGAAATTTCTGGCAGTGAATTTGTTTGCTTGGATTCTCACAATTGTTTTGGTAAGCATATTCTTTCCCTTGACAGGCCCCTGTTGGCAAATATTTCAAATTCCTGTCTTTGTCTTTTTACATGTTAGTATTTTCTCAGGATTTTTAGCTGCAGCTCTCTATTATTTCTGAGAATGGCTCCACTTGTCATTCCATGATGCAGAACTTGTAGGGTTTACACAGAATTCCTCCTCTTCCTTCAGGATATCAACGAGATTGTGGCTAACAGTAACAAGGGAGGAAATCTCAAGAAAGATGGAAGGAAATAAGCAAAAGCCAGGCTGGTTATCATTACATTTTTGTAGTAACTGAAATTCAAAAATTCAACAGATACAGGATATCCCACAGAGGGTGACAGAGCAGGTGTGGGTATAGAATAGGTACAGGTACAGAAAATCTCCAGGAAGGGTAACAGAATAGGTATAGATGTAGATTAGGTGTGGGTATAGTGTGATTTAAATCAGGGTTTTTAAAGCTTTCCTCAGACAGAAATACAACCTGTGCTTCTTTTAACGAATAGGTGTCAGCTTTCCTTTGGAAATGTCTCTTGTTTTGCTGAGGTGTTTGAGTTGTGGGCACTCCCCGTGGCTCTGATCCCTGCCCAGGTGTGGGTTTTGGAGGGCTGAAGCTATGATCTCTCCCTGGGTATGGATTTTTGGGGGGCTGAGATCCCTGCCCAGGTGTGGGTTTTGGGGGGCTGTGATCCCTGCCCAGGTGTGGGTTTTGGGGGGCTGTGATCCCTGCCCAGGTGTGGGTTTTGGGGGGCTGTGATCCCTGCCCGGGTGTGGTTTTGGGGGGTTGAGGCTGTGATCCCTGCCCAGGATTGGATTTTGGGGGCTGTGATCCCTGGCCAGGTGTGGGTTTGGGGCGCTCCCCTCCCTGCCCAGGTGTGTATTTTGGGTGCTCCCCTCCCTGGGGGGCTGGGCCCGCTGGCAGGAGCCGAGAGGAGGAGCAGCAGCAGCGGGACAGAGCCGGGAATAAACAGAATAAAGAGAATAAAGCGATGGAAATGAGAACGGGCAGGGAGCGGAGCGGGACGGGGCGGGAGGAGCGGCTGACATCGGCACCCGGCCGGGATGGGGGGGACAGCGGGACGGGCGGGGCTTGGCCGCTCTGCTGGGCTCCCTTCGGCCCCTTCGGGCTCGGTTCGGCCCCTTTGGGCTCCCTTCGGCCCGTTCCAGCCCGGTGCAGCCCGGTCCGGCCCCGGAGCCCGCACGGAGCTCCCCGCCCAGGCGCTCTCAGGAGTTCCAGCGCAGCCCCGCAGCTCTGGCAGGGCAGAGGAGCCGCAGCCAGAGCAGCCACGGCCCCAAAGTTGGGAACGGGACCTTTTCTTTCTGGCACGCGTTGGGAAAGAAGCGCTGGACTCCTTCGCACGGAACCGCACGGCCCCGGGGTTTGGGGCACAGCTCCGGGGGTTCTCCTGCGGGCACGGTGATTTATTCAGAATTAAATGAAGATACCGAGGGGTGAAGCAAGAAAATACTGCTCGGAGGATCTGGAAGGATATTCTGCCATCACCGGAGGAATGGACTTTGTGAACCTGCGTGGAAAATGCCCTTTTTAATACCAAACGTCGCAAAGGAAAACTTATGATTGAAATCTTACAGGAATTTGATTTCAGCTGCACTTTTAACCTTAAATAGACTATGGAGAGTTTGTTATCTCTGCTCTGTTGCCACTATTCTTTGCTGATTTTATTTCAGCAGAAATATCAGGTAATATTCTGAATCCAGACGGTTTTGAGATGTGCTTGGAGTCCTCTTAGCAACTTTTTCCTCACCGTGTCTCACTATGTTATGTTTTGTGTGCAGGTGTACGGAAACTATTCCCAGCTACCCAAACACCCAGGTAAGGAACGCTCTATTTACGTTTTGGGACAATATACTAAAACATTTGTTTGCTTTTTTGCCATTTGTGGGGTTTTTTTTGTTTCCTGAGTAGCCCCAAAGAAACTGAGCCCATGTTTGAGCTCTATATTAAAGATGCAATGGTCCAAAGCATCAGGCTGCCCCAGTCATTGTAAATTCAGTACCCTGCCCACTGAATATTCTGGATAGAAACACATTTAGAGAAAAACGGCTTGTGGGTGATCTGTGGAAAGTTCCTACATTCACTTGTTTGCCATCACGTTCCTTGAGTGTAATTTCTGAGTCAAATCTCTGCACAGACTATTCTCCTTTTCCCCTCGATACTCAGCACTTTTGATTCAGTGATTTGCAGCTGGATGTGCAGCCAGCTTGGACACTTTGCCACTCTGGCGTGGCTTCAAGCCCTCTCCCTGCTCCCAGCCCTCACACTTGGGTTTGGATCAGTCACAGACTGGATTAAGGGGTTCTCATCTGTTTCCATTGTAAAAAACTCGCTGAGAGCTCAGCAGGGTTTGTGTGTGTAACTGCAGAGCTCTGCTCATATAAATAGTTTAACCTCAAGCCTCATGGTGGTGTACAAGCACAGTTTTACTGCTTTGCCAGGCCCTGGATTGCTTTGTGCTTTTCAGTTTTAACCACATGTAATTATCCTCAAGTGGAACACAGAGCCAGGGGAGAGGCCACATCTGTTTGAGGAGCAGCTTCAGCCTCATTAATGGCTTTTGCTCCACCTTTGCTCAAAACCAAGAAAAAGAGTCCTATTTCCTGAAAACGAGGGTCTGTGGCTCCTGGCTGCTGGAACGAGGGGGGAAAGCCCTCCTGCCCCGATGGGGGAGTCCCCACGCTGGTCTGGTGTGTGGGGCAGCGCTGCCAGGGCCAGCACCAGGCTGGGACAAGCCCTGGGCTCCTCTTCTGAGCAGGGTCATTGCCTGTGGGAAGGATTTTGCCTTCAGAACAACAGGTATTTGCTTCCAGAGGCCTGAGCTGAGTTTGTGTTGCCTGGGATTTTCAGGCTGTGTTCAGTGTGTGCTCACTGTGGGTCACTGTCCTCCCAGGCTGGCACTGTCCTTGTCCCTTCAGAGACAGCAGCCACAGGAGATGGAGAAGCACAGAGCCCATTTCCACCCCATGCCCCTTTCCACGAGACATCCCCAGTTTCTGTCTGTGCTCTGCTCCCTCCTGGAGGGAAAACCTCTATGACAACGGCAAACATTGAGTTAGGTGGGCTAAGAATAGGTCCTGAATTAATGAATTCAGTTATGAATCATGTGTTGGATATCTGTGGTATAGCTGACTTTGGAAGCAAGTCTGAGTCGTTCTTCTATCCTCACAAGAGGCAGAACTTGGAGCTCTGTTTCCTCAGATCTGCAACTGCTTGTTGTGAAGTTTAGCAATTTCAGTAAAATCTGAAATTACTCTTGAGTGACTCCTCAGCTGTGACTTCAGTGAATGCTGCCAGATGCACGGGCAGAGATTTAGTCAGAGATTGTTGCACGTTTTAAGTGCAATTAGAATGGAAATCAGCTGGGATTTAAAAGCAGGTTTTCTGCAGTGGTTAATCAGTGATAAGGCTTTAATCTGCTCTGCTGCTTTGATTTATGATCTCGCTTGTGTGCCACACTTGATTTACATAAAATATTTTGGTTTACTTAACCTTTCAACCTCTTTTATGGTTATTTTCTGTGGAGACTTGTTACACACCTTGCTGGTCTTTTATTTAATAATCTTTTAACTCGTGTTTCTTGAAAGGGTTCAAAGTCCTGGCATCAGCTTCCCATTACTGGCCCTTGGAAGATGTGGATGGAATTAACGAGTTTCGGGATACAAATGGAGGTAGAGTCAGCATTCCCTGACCATGGCAATGACACGGCTCTCTGGGGCTGCTGGCACTGGGAGGGCAGCAGGAGGAAAGAAAGGGGTTCACTTCTGCAGCCCAGAGGCTGGGATTTCTCTCCCAGTTAATGTTTCTTCTGATATCCAAGTGATGTTGTATTTGTGAGCTGGTTTTTATGGAGTATTCTCCGAGGCTTTATGGGCTGTGTGTGCATTGCTGGGGTTATAAAGAGAAAAGGTTTATGGCCCAAAGAGTGGTTGAAATCACGCTGTGATTAGTTGGTTTGGTTCGTGCACAGCGTGCTCCAGGGCTCTCAGGTCTGAGATCTCTGGCTCTGCCAGGGAAGATCCTTTCCTTCTCATTTGGGAAGGAGTCAAATGACCAAGCTCCTCAGGCACTTCTGAATGTGGCATGCAGTGTCTGCAGAAAGGAAAGTGTGAGCACTCATCTGGATACCTCTCACTCATTTCTCATTTCTGTCTGCTTTTGGGTATTTCCTCAAGAGCAGCACTGCAGCGTGAGCTGATATTAATTCAGTTCTTTTTCCAGCTGGGCGAAATCAGGAGAGGTTTGCTGAGTAAGGCTGTCCCTGGTGTGCCAGAGCCAGCTGTCAGATCCCAGAGGGAATGGGAAGGAAAGGGCTGTGGCCAGGGGATGGGTGTCCCCGGGTGTCCCCAGGGCTCAGCTGAGCTCTGCCTGCCCCTGGACTCGGAGCTGCCTCAGGAATTCCCACAGGAGCTGTTTCTGCCCTGCTGGCACCTCTGGTGTGCTGCTGTGCATTCCCAGTGCCCCTCACACAGGGACTGCTCCCCCAAACAACCCCAAACACAACCCCAAACAACCCCAAACAACCCCAAAAATGGCAATGTCAATCTCTGCTCCTGTGTGGGGAGAAAGATCTACAAATACCTAAATCCCTTTTCTGTAGAGGTGTTCAAGTGTTTTAAGCCTGAACTTTAACCTAGCTTTCCACAAAATTTCAGAAAGGAATGGAATTGCCTGGCCAGAAGTATATCTGGGCAATATTCTGCTTCCATTAGGAGCTGATGGCAGCATTCCCACTGACTTCAATAGAATAATAATTTGGCTTACAAAAGTTGCCACATAAGTTCTCTGAAAGTGTGTTAAAGTAATTTTCTGAGCCTGGACTCCACATGGTTTCAAAAAGAGTGAAGTGCTCTGTATCTGGCATTGTTTTGGCAATCACATTACAACAAAGTGCTTGGAAATTATATATATAAAATATAGCTCTTGGAAAAGGACAATTGATGTTAGATTGTTTTTCAAATTGAGTTTAATTTTATTTCAGCAACATTCAGAAATATTTTCAGTGTCTTGGAAGAGAGATAGCAGAACAGATGAAGTTCCTGAGCCTACAAACCTTCCCTTACAGGAAAGGGACTGGCTCACAGGAGCAATCTTTTGACTCCTATTGCAACATGGTGACAAAGAAATTTATAAATGAGCCAGCTGCAGGGCTTTGCTGAATACATTTGGTGGATTTTGTCTCTACAATTGCTGCAGGGGCTATCAGCAGCCAGAGGTCTTTGTCTCTGCAGTGCAGTTCTGCCATTGCTGGATTCTCTCTGCAGCGCTGCCCTGGATGCTCAAATTCCTCTCAGTTGTTTATATTGAGCCCTATCAGACACAGATATTTCAGCTGCCTCCAGCAGACGTTTTATGTATCTGATATTTCACTTTGATATACAAGAAAAGTGTTCTTTATTGCTGTAGTCTAGTCCAGGTGACAATTTGCTTGGTTTGGGTTCCATTCTGATTACACAACTCTTCTGTTTATTGCAGTCTTTCTTGTTTTTCCACTCATCATACCATGCAATTATTTTCATTCCATGTTTCTCCTCTTGAGTTCTTGAAGCATCATAATCTGTCCGTCATGTTAATCCATTTTATTTGTTGAAGCCATTGTGTGTGAAGCCAGATTTATATCTCTCAGAGCATTCGTGTGGTGAGAGTGTGTCAGCAAATTAATGTTCTGGAAATCTCAGCACCAGAAGCAATTGAAGGGGAACAATCAGCTCAAAATATAGCAAATAAAAAGAAAGTGGCTGTGCTCAGGTTTTTCATCTGACCCCTTGTTTTCCATGCATTTTTACCTGGAGGTTTTTGTGTGTGTTTTTCTTTTCCTAAGAGCATTTGTTGTTTTGTTCTGTGAGCTCACTTGGTCCAAATCCCAAATCAATGTCTCTCCATCTACTTTCATGGGCTTTTCACCAGGCTTTATTTGCCTGCCCGGGGTAAACAATTACAGTGTGCAAGATACTGTTAAATTTCCAAAATCAGAAAAAAAAAAAAAATTTGAGAATAAAACTTTATGGTCAGACATAAAAAAGCTGCAGGGTTTTCTTATATTTGGGATGGAGTTTGTTGTATTTTGGTTTGTGCCCATGCTGCTGTCTGGGTGCAGATGAGGAGAGCCTGGCACATCTGTCCATGGCCAGCTGGGAGGTTTTGCAGATTTATTAAAGCCCTGAGCCCCCCCAGCCCCTCCTGGGCTGCTCTGGGTGCCAGGGCTGGGCACGGGGCTGGGGCTGCAGGACTCTGAGCCCTGGGGTGCTTTTTGTCACAGGCAGCCACCAGGAATGCTTTTCATTCCCTCCATCTGCAGGGGGGTTTTTCACTGCTTTTTGTGCTCAGGGACTGAAGAAAACTTTCTTTTGGTGATGCTGCCCTGAGCAAAGCCCACACACTCCCAGCTCTGGGGAAGAGCTCCAGTGCTGAGTTTAAATTCAACAATTTAAAACAACAAATCTGTGATTGGTGCTGTGCTGAGAGATATGAACTGGCTGGTTCATTACTGGTTGTGTTTATCCATTGTTTGCTCATTTGCTTATTTTCTTTTGTTGTTCCACCCAGCTCTAAGAATCCACAACTTCACTGTGCTTCCCTCCCATAACTCTACCTTTGTAAATACCAATGACTCTGCCTACTCTAACTCCTCTGCAACTGTAGGTGAGGATTTTCTCATTTTTTTGTTCTGCATTTGTCGGGCGTGGATGGTTCTTGTAGCCTTGGACTCAGAGTTAACTCTGAGTTTTGGTTCAAGTGGTCCTGTGGTAAAAGTGGTTTTATTATTATTATTATTACTATTATTATTATTATTGTTGTTGTTGTTATCATTGTTATTATTATTATTATTATTATACTGTATTATACATGACTGGGAAGGCACCCCTGCAGTGTTACCTGGATTGCTGGAATTCTGGGAGAGGCATCCCCATGTGAATCCCACAGAAGGATGGGCCCCAGGGATTCCCCAAAACCTAAAAAAAATTCTATTGCACTTAAAAGAAACAGAGACGACATTTCAGAGGAACATATGAGAATAAACAGGTTAATTTTTCCCTGTCTTTCAAGGCTAAAAGAGAAAAGAAGCCCTCTGTTTTTCACTGGTTTATGAAAGTTTTTAGAAGACACATTAAGAAAGACAAATGCAAACAGATTTGCAAAGCCTGGAAATGAGATGTTGTCAGTCATGACAAATTTGGTGAACATGGTGGGTTATTTTGGGTTGGGTTTTTTTTTAATGAGAAGCTCATCTCTCTGTATATGTAGTTTTATTCATTTTTTTAACATCCACACACTAGGAGATGAAAGGAAGAGCAGAAAATGACAACTCTTAGGCAGGAACCTGGCAGACTGGAAACCAGTTACAGCTGCAGCAGCCTAAAGTCACTTAATTTCAGTAATTGCATTTGTGCTGTGTGGCTGCAATGGAGATGTGACCTCATGCTCACTTTGCCTTGGGTATTAACTCACATCAAACTGTCAGAAAACCTGACCCAAGGAGAAGGATGGAAATGGTAAAACTGTCACTTGGGCTGCTCAGATAGTGAAATTTTTATATTGGAATACTAAACCCACTATTTTTTTATTCTCTATCAGTAAAAGTGTGCTGGCAAATGGGAACTCTATTAATGATGAACTTCAAATGACCCTAATTCCTTTCAGTCCTCTCTTATCTGCTTTAGAGACCATTTGCATAGCTCTCACATAATAAAATATGTTCAATGTGAACATTATGGAGAGTGACACCAATGGCAAAGGGAGTGCTGTGGGAACAGAAATTACTTCATGGGAATTTTCCTGGAGAGAGGAATTTATTATTCAGGTGCCTTGAGAAGAACTCAGAAATGCCTGATTTACTCCACAATACACACTCATGTTTTAAAAAGAAACTAAATTTTATCTGTCAGTTAGAGGCAGAACTTGATGGTTTCTTCCTCAAAGGGAGGAGGGGAAGGTACCTGAAAGCTGATATTTAAATAAGGGTTTGGGATGAGCTAAAAGAACATTGCACGTTGCATTCACTGCATTCATCCAGAAAAGGAAAATGAGGAAAATTTCCTCTCCCTGCTGGAGCTCCCTCAGGGCAGCTCTTCTCAACATTTTTCCAGAAGGGTCCTAAACCCAAGGTTCTGAATCTTCAGAGTCCCTGCAGAAATGCCACCCCAGAAAAGGGTGCTAACAGGAACTCCAGCAGTAAAAGTTCTGTCTGCTCAGAAAACAGAAAATCCAATATTCACAGTTCTCTGCAGTGCAGGCATTTAGCCCCAGCAGAAGGGTTAAACTGTGACTGTGATTTCCTGCTGTGTGCATTGCCAAAATCAGCCAGGAAAAATGGAACAACTCCCCATCAGCATCTGCCAGCTGCACTCTCAGGCCTGGTGGGTTCCTGGAGTAAACAAATATCAGTTTTTGTGTGGAGAGGATTCACGTGCTGAGCTGGTGGGAGATGAACCAACAGCGCTTTTCTCTGGGAGGGAACACAGGGAGATCACAAGCAAATTCCATTCTCCATTATCCATTGCCCACGTTAGACAGAGCAATTGCCCTTCCACGTGCCAAGGACACCGCAGCAGAGGATGTCTCAAAGGAGATCTGCTCCTGCCTTCTGAGTGGACCTTGTCAAGGGTATTTCACTGGGTTATTTTTTAGCTAAAAGTGGCATTTGATCGCCAACTTGCCCTGTCAAAAAACCTAAAAAAGAAACATGGTTTTGATACATTTTAATTGGTGAAAGAATTTCTTTATCAGCTCAGCCTAAGAGACCCCTCTAGGAAGTGTTTGGCATTCAGAACTCTGGGAAGTATAAAGTTTATTCAGATTTCTTTAAAATAATTGGTTTTGGGTATATGGGTTCTGTCAAACAGTCTCAGTTAACCACAGAGCTGAGTGGATGTGAGTGTGATATTTACAAACTTGGAATAAAAGGGGTATCTGTGTGGTCTTTAAAAATACAACAAACCACTGACAAACAGAACCAAACAAAGAAACTGAACACACCGAATCTGGCAAACTGAAACCTAAAACACCAAAGAGAAAAACAAACACAGAAAGTAACAAAACCATATAGCTGGACCAAGACAAACATCTGAGCTATAGGAGTCTGTTAAAATCATGTTTCCAGGAAGTTTTCCTTCATGTGAATGTTAAACTGGATTTTGCTTTTGCTTTAGATATTGTAGAAGGGATGGTGAACAAAGGAATTTACGTCACTGAAAAGAAAGGAGTCACCTTTCTCTTCTTTGGAAGCTATCGAAATTCTTGCATTAGTAATCCAGAGGCTTGTGGGCCTGAAGGTGAGAAATTCATTAACTATGATTGACTTTTCTTTTGCTGCCAAATTATGTTATTCAATAATCATAGTTCCTTTCCTCCTTGGAATGAAATCTAAAAATCAGGCTTGACACTTGATTGACTTTTGAAGCAACTGAGTGTTGATTGCTGAAAATTTAGTCTTTTCTAGCTGCAATTTAAATGAGAACTGATCACCAACGACTCAGATTCAGTGTGACCTCTTTGCAGGAGTGGGCTCAGGGTTTTTAGATTTATCTCCAGAGATAAGCAATTTTTTAGGTCTCTGGTGCTATGGAATCCATTTGTCTTCACAGGTGCTGAAATCTTCCTTCTGTTTCTGTTCCCTTCCCCTGGGCTGGGCTCACAGAGTGAAAGTTTGGCAGGTGTTGATGCCAGGGGATGACTGAAACTCCCTGTGGCACTCACACCAAAATGTGCCTAGGCACTCTCACAGGGCTTCAGCAGAGATCCAGAATTCCACAGGGAATGGTGCCTTTCTCTGAGCTGCAGCAGTCCCTAAATCGAGCAGCACTGTCAGTATGGAATGGTTTTTTCACTGCTTTGGGCCATCCTGAGCCGGGTGCCGTGGCTGGAAATGGGATCCCTTCTGCTCGAGCTGCTGAGGCAGGGCTGCTCTCAGCTTTGCAAGCACTAAGAGCAGCTGGCTGTTACCTGGGAAAAATGGACTCAGCATCCTGCTGCAGGTGGATTTCTGACACGTGCTGCATCTTTTCATACTTGTTTTTTCATGCCACTGGGAAATAGAAATTATCAGGAAGTCATATTCTTTCTACATCTATAGTATAAGATAACAATCAGAATGAATTATTTTTGTAGTACCAGAGCACTCACAGCATCTCACAAACAAGAGCATTAAAGGCATAAAACACTGAAATGTTCAGTAGATAAAATGTGAGGAGAAGAAATCCTATAAATAATAAACACTAAGTCAGTGCAGCAGCTATTAATGAAGGAAAAAAAAGGAAAAAAGGCAATACCTTTTTGTCTAAAGAACTTGTCTGTGTTTTTTTCAAATCAAATGCACCTCTGGTGAGGGTCAGGTGGAATTTTATTGCAGCTGCTGCTTGATGTGTTAGTGTGAAAGTGGTGTCAAGCACTCGTAACCAGGGAATGCCTTTGGGAAGGGAGTTGGGCTCTCCCCAGGTGAAATACAATAACCCAGGAGTCAGAAATCCCAGTGTTTCTTCTTGGGCTGAATTTCACAACATTTCAGCGTTATTATTTTTACTTGAGAAAACAAATTCTTCTTTGCTTTTGAAATGTTTGAAACATTCTTCCCCTCTTTGCTCTTTCTCAAGTAACCTTTAAACAATGGTTTTCTGTAAGCAGCTTTGGGCTCACTGGAGTGGCATTTTCAGTCCAAGGAAACATCTGTGGGAGATGCAAGAGAATGTTGTCTAATTCCTTGGCTGGAACTCGTTTGGAGGAGCTGTGTGTAGCCAGCAAATGTGAGGTGTGAGTGAGGTTTGATTTGCCACTTGTGTGCCAGTGAAGCCTTCTGGGCAGCCTTCATTAAAGAAAGCCACCTTATGGAAATTACATTTATTCACTAATATGTGGCCTGGGGAGCTGCTCCATTCACAGGATAATAGTAAATTTACTGTGAACTGATCAGGATTATTTGTGGACAAAGTCAATCACATGTGCACTTAGAGGATTGTGCTGTATTTTTTGGGATAATTATTTTATTTTTGTGTAGGTGGAGGCCTCAGAATCTTTTCTATGGCCCTGCATGTAGTTATTCCTTTATTTTACACTTGGCTCTCAGGAGCTTTGGTGCACTGAAGGGTGAAAGCACATGCTTAGGAAATTCAGCTGTTGGCAGGGGTGTGCTGGAGCTGCAGGAGCTTGGGGGTGGTCACTGCATTAAATCTGGCTGTGATGGGGTGTGGGGAACACCAAAAAAAGTGAAGGTGCCCTTTGGAGATCAAAGAACTTTGGTTTTCACCGAGAGAAGCTGCTCAGGTCACAGTGGTCGCTGCTGTGTCCTGGGTGTGCTCACGGGGTGCAAAACTGAGGGAGGGATTGTTCATCTGCTTGGAGCACTGTTGATTTTAAAAATGCTTTCCTGGTTTATGCCAGCTGATGATCTGTCCTCAGAAGCATTCCCACTGCCTGTATCCTACATGTTGGAAATCTTAAATTGCACTCGTTTTTGTCATTCAAGTCTCCTCTCGCTTGCTTTCCTCAGGAGTAACATTTTCCTTTTTCTGGAAGACTCAAGACCAACAGGCCAAGCTTCTCCCTGCCTCTGGTGGACGAGTAATTTCCAGTGGTTTCAAAATCTGCTCAAACGAAGGCGAAGGCTCCGTGGAGTTTTACACCCGTGGGAATGCAATGATGAAGTGGAAAGCAAGCTTTAGTCCACCAGGTAACGTTTATATATATTTTTTAAAAAGCCAATTTCTTTGTTACATTTTGCTTCATTCTCGCAGACAGAGGTAGTGAGAAGAGCACAACTCCAGGAAAGAGAAGTGGGTATATAAAAATATCTACAGACCTCTGTGCTTAAGAATCCTCTTGGTGTGAGGAGGGAGAGATAAAATGCAAACTGAAAGGATGTGATGTATAATAGAACATTGGCCATTTGCTAACAGCCCTTGGATCCAGCTTCCAGCTGTGTCTGGAGCCCAGTCCTCATTGACCCCAGTGGGCTCACGCATGTTTAGATGGAAACACGAGCAAAGAATGCAGATTAATCCCCAGCAGCTCCCAGCACAGCCCA
The DNA here is from genome assembly GCA_013396995.1 of Dicaeum eximium. Lineage (NCBI taxonomy): Eukaryota > Metazoa > Chordata > Aves > Passeriformes > Dicaeidae > Dicaeum > Dicaeum eximium. The sequence goes on along the minus strand of VWZP01004063.1, from coordinate 322,049 downwards.
GGGCTGGGGGCTGCTCTCTGCCTGCTGAACTCTGGCTTTATTTGGTCACTCTCTAACTGCTCTTTGGTGCTTTCAGGATTCTGTTTTCTGTTGAGTGTCAGGTTTTCTATGCCAGGCCATAGCATTAATAAACATTTTGGTATATCACATATCTTGCTGCTTCTCTCTAAACTGTGTATTGCTAGGGAGCACTAATATCTACTGACTGGAACAAATTCTGGCCTTCTAGTAATGCTAATGGCATTCAATAAATATTTCCTTACCCTAATTTGGCTGCCTATACGTTGCTAAAATAGGACTCATGGTAACAGTTTCATAAACATTAATGAACCAGTTTAGAAACCTTATTTTAAGAGAAGAGCTTCAAATGGCAAGAATAATTCACATGTTTGTGGATTATCCAATATTAATAGTGCTTTTTACCTCTCAAGCGTAACGAGGAAGCGGTGAGAACTTTTGAGGGGTTTATTTGCTTGTTCTCCAGCTCTTGCAGTCTTTGTGCTGCTCTTGCTGAGCTGAGTTTCGGGGTAGGAGTGAAAAGACCTCAGATCTGGGCCAGCAGCACTCGGCAGGTGGAATTTATGGAGGTGCAGTGAGCCCAGGTTCAGACAAAGCTGACGGGCACCCTGCCAAGGCACGGGCTTCCCCAGGGGGGTGAAGATTAATGGGCACAGCCTCGGCAGTGCACAATTCACCTTTAGTGCTCCACGGCAGCGCCCGAATCAGCAAAACCAACAGGGGAGTCTGGGTGGATCTGCCCGTGGGCCCCGCTGTGACTCATGGTGTTTTGGGCCCCATTGTGACTCTCTGTGACCCGTGGTGCTTTGGGCCGCTGTGACCCGTTTTGCCCCACTGTGACCTTTTGTGCTTTGGGCCCCGCTGTGCTTTGGGCCCTGCTGTGACTCTCTGTGACCCGTGGTGCTTTGGGCCCCACTGTGACCCATGGTGCCCCGCTGTGGCCCGTGGCGCTTTGGGCCCCGCTGTGACCCACAGTGCTTTCCAGGCCCATNGGCCCCACTGTGACCCATAGTGCCCCACTGTGACCCGCAGTGCTTTGGACCCCGCTGTGACCTGTGGGGCCCCACTGTGACTCTCTGTGACCCGTGGTGCTTTGGGCCCCACTGTGACCCATGGTGCCCCGCTGTGGCCCGTGGCGCTTTGGGCCCCGCTGTGCCTCATGGTGNGATGCTTTGGGTCCTGATGTGGCCCGTGGTGCTTTGGGCCCCTTTGGGCCCCGCTGTGACTCTCTGTGGCCCGTGGTGCTTTGGGCCCCGCTGTGACTCTCCGTGACCTGTGGTGCTTTGGGCCCCGCTGTGACTCTCTGTGACCCGTGGTGCTTTGGGCCCCGCTGTGACTCTCTGTGACCCGTGGTGCTTTGCAGGCCCGCACTGGACCCACGTGCTGTTCACCTGGCGGCCCAGGGAGGGGCTGAAGGTGTATGTGAATGGCACCCTGAGCACCACGGACCCTGATGGGAAGGTTTTCTACGACTACGGGGACGCCAGCGCCGACCTCCTGGCGGGGCCGGGCGGGGACGCGGCGCGGCGCCTGGTGAACGGCGCCTTCGACGAGTTCGTCATCTGGGAGCGGGCCCTGAGCGCCCGCGAGGTGCGGCAATACTTCACTGCTGCCATCGGTGAGAGCTGCAAACACTGCACACACTGCACTGCACTGCAAACACTGCACACACTGCAGACACTGCACTGGAAACACTGCACTGCTGCCATCGGTGAGAGCTGCAAACACTGCACACACTGCAACACTGCACTGCAAACATTGCACACCCTGCAAACATTGCACTGCAAACACTGCAAACACTGCAGTGCACTGCAAACACTGCACTGCAAACACTGCACACACTGCAGACACTGCACTGGAAACACTGCACTGCTGCCATCGGTGAGAGCTGCAAACACTGCACACACTGCAACACTACACTGCACACACTGCAACACTGCACTGCAAACATTGCACACCCTGCAAACATTGCACTGCAAACACTGCA
>VWZP01004063.1:300912-319981 GCA_013396995.1 Dicaeum eximium | reverse complement strand
GTGAGAGCTGCACGCAGAGCACTGCAAACACTGCACTGCAAACATTGCACACACTGCACTGCACACACTGCACATGCACTGCACACACTGCACTGCTACTGTCAGTGAGAGCTGCGCACAGAACACACTGCACTGTACACGCACTGCACACACAGCCCTGCACACAGAGCTGGCATTGTGAGTGCAGCCCTGCACACACTGCACTGCACACACTGCACATGCACTGCACACACTGCACTGCTACTGTCAGTGAGAGCTGCGCACAGAACACACTGCACTGTACACGCACTGCACACACAGCCCTGCACACCCACAGCTGCCAGGAGCACGCCTCGGGCGTTTGACATCTCCTTGCTGCTGAAGGTAACTTGCAGAGGCAGCAGAAGTCAGGTGAATGCTGTGGGAATAGGATATGAGTCAGCTTCAGCATCTGGAGGTGGGAGCTGAGACTTGAACCTCATCTTTCCACTGTCCCGACGTTCCCAGCCCCTGTTTGTCTCTCACACAGAAATGAAACAAGGTCTTCCATGAAATTGTCACAACTGCCCATAGATCATTATTTATTTCTGATAAGATCTAGGATTGAAAAAACCCCAAACCCTAAAGAATTTCTGTAAGCACCAGAGATAGAGCTGGAAGAGAAAGATAGATGTCAGTATTGTAACTGTACATTTGACCTTTTTTATTGAGATATAACATTTGAAATTTCCTGTTTGCCAACAAAGACTTACGTATGTAAGACTTAAACTACTGCAATGCTCATCTGTAATAAGATGATGGAATAAAAGTGATGAGAATCAGAAAATTAAATTTTTTTAAACACGGCTGTGTGGCTACAGCTTTGCAAATGAATAAAATCCACAGAACAGCAAATCTGTTGCTTTCAGTTAGAACTGATTCAGCCTGAAGTGGGAATATATAAATAAAATTATGTATCTGATATTAAAAAATCAGATTTGTTAACACTCTCATTTGTGTTTGTATTTCCCCAGGTGTGCAGGTTCTGCTTTCTTCAACACCTCCGTGGTCTCTGATGACAACCACTACAAACCCCGTGGTAGGACAGTGCTCAGAACTCTTTTCCATAATGGCAGAATTTGCATAAATCACACAGTTACAGACCCCCCTCCCTGCCTAATTTTCATTAGTGGCACTTACTTTCGTACCTCAGTTATAAATATTTTTGGATATGCATAGGCAGAAGTTTTAGCCACTATGGGAAGATGGGAATACAAAGGAAATTCCTTGTTAAATAAAATATTTACTGTATTAAAAAAGGAAAAAAAGTAGCAACTTCTGAAGTGTTACTATTAACTTTGAAAATATAGGAGGCTAAAAACCATTTTGATAATTTCCCTTTTGTTTCCTTTAAAATTAGGAAAAAAAAAATCCCCCACAATAAGAAAATGAGTTTCCATCTCTTTCATAGAAGTATAATGAAAAACATGCAAACTGTTTTTTCATATGGAGAATACAACAATTACCTGTTGTGGTGTATTCTCATGTTTTTGATCTCTGCATTGTCAGAGTTCTGTTGGTTTTCTTTCTTTCTTCTATCAGTTCTTGTTCACAGAAACTCATGACAGATAGGCCTGAATTGCCAATGAAAAAATTAATCTTTGAACCAAACTCCCTTCCCTTCCCTTCCCTTCCCTTCCCTNTACAGATAATTTGGGATATTCTGTGTGGTTTGTGTCTCTGCAGCTCCCCACCAACCCCTACCAGCCCATCATCACGGCACTGGGCCAGGACAGGGGCAGCTCGCAGTCGCCCCTCGCCCTGCTGGGCTACCTGCAGAACGTGTCCTCCAGCCTGCCCAGCCAGTCGCTGTCCGAGCCCATGGCCCTGAGCCTGGCCCAGGTGAGTGCAGCTCCCAGGTGACGCTGGCGTTTCTCCAGCTCCTGGAATGTCCAGGGCAGCTTTGGAAGCTTTTGCTCATTGCAGACACCACTGTGAAAAGGCAGAGGCTGCTTTAGGGAGTCACAGAAGTTGAGCAGCAACCAGAGGAGAGTTGAGATGTCTCACTAGTCCCTAGAGATATTAGTTTATGCCTTTGGACCCCCAAGGAGGACACTCAGGGGCTGCATCTCTTCTCCCAAATAAGAAGGACAAGAAGAAACAGCCTCAAGCGGTGCCAGGGGAGACTTCAGTTGGATCTTAGGGAAAATTCTTCCCTGAAAGGGTTGTCAGGCACTGCAACAGCCTGCCAGAGAAGTGGTGGGGTCACTGTCTCCCTGAAAAGGAATTTATTTTATTCAAGCTAATCCACAGAGGGGAAAAAGCAAGCCGGTGTTCTCTGAAGTGTGAGCTGAGAACAAGGGACCGGTCCCTGATATAAAGCTAGTGTGCTGGAAAGTGATGGGCATCCAATTCCCTGATTTCAGCAGCTGCGAAGCCATTACTGTGGTAATCAGCCCTGGCCTCGCTGCTGATTGTTCCCCTAAGCCTGAGGGTAATTCCAGACTGACAGGGGCGCTTTACTCAGACAAAAAATACAAATAAACCTTCTGAAAACGACAGGGACAGCAATCGAGAGATTGTGTTAAAAGCGTAGTATTTGCAAACCCTAAAGCTCGGATTTCACGGATCACAGTTTAATATGTAGCAAAAGCCCTTCTAAAAAGCTTTAATACGTTGTTTCCTTTGTTTTCCTGAAAAATGTGTGCGGGCTGTGCCCTGCCAAGGGAGCACATCCTGCCAGGCACCGGCCCGGCTCGCACATCCCTGCAGCTGCGGCTGGGCGCTCGCTCCTGCTGTTGCTGCTGCTTTGTGCGCCTGACAGCGATCTGCAGACACAAATGTGGGACATGATTATCTTTAGCAGAGCTATTTTGGGACGTAAATACACGAGAGTGCGATCCTACTCACCGACCCTGCCATTTGCCTGATGGATGCTGAGGCTGTGCATTGTCTGCAGCTAATTCTCTGAAAGACAGGCGCTGAGCGTGCTGTGATTTTCTGTGGAGTTATCTCTGCCTGATTGTCGTACGCCTCACAGCACAAGGAAATTTGATTTAAGCGATGTGCAATAAACTTTCTGATTACTGACACACGGTATAATGAATTGCTTCTGACAAATCTGACTTGGGTTTTGTTATGTGGTGTCTTCCACATTTCGCAGTGGAACTTTACCACATTCGTTCTCTGAAGGGTTTTTAATAGATAAGTTTAAGCTGAAAACATGGGTTTTTATTTTAATTTTCTGTGCCATTTTCCGTGCTCCCTTTTCTCCTTCTATGTGTGCATCAGCAGGACTGGGGCTGTGTTTTGGACATGCCTGTGTCCCAGGCTGGCCTGTCCCAGGCCAGGCTGAACAGGGTCTGGAGGTGTCCCTGCCCTCAGATCAGGGGCTGGAACGAGATGATTTTTACTGTCCCTTCCAACCCAAACCCCTCTGTGATTCTAGAGGTGTCATCTGAGTTTAGATTAAACTGGAGAATAAGTTCACTTTAGTCCCAGGGCTAGCTCAGCTGTAATGACTGCACCTTGGGGCTTGGAGGGTGGTGTAAAATGGTGGGATAAAATAATTGTTACTTTGAGGAGCCACCACACAGAGCATGGTGAGGATGCTGGCAGGCAGAGATGGGTCTGTGACTGGAATGGAAGGGGGCTGGTCATCTTAGCATAAACCTGGGAAAAATCCTAGCAGAGATCTGCCCCGGATCCTTGCCAGGAGATGTAGCTGATTAATAAATAATCCAGCTTTATTTGTCTTTTAGGCATTTTTAAAAGCTATTGAAGACTTTCTGTTACTGTCCAGCTGGATTGATGGACCAGAGGTAAGAGAAGTGGGCTTAGATTTGTGATTTCCTTCAGCTGCATAAATTCACACAGCTGATAACAGAACTCGTTGTCACTATCACTTCACTTGCTGGGACTTTCTGGCACCATGACTTATTTTATCATCTGTCACTGATGAAATACCTGCAGGGTGAATCCAGACATTTCCTGAGTTTTTTGCTTGAATCTTAAGAAAGCACAGATTTCAGAGGAGAGAGCTTTTAAACTGAGGGAAGGAGAAGCTGAAGCACAGGGAGGTTTCATTGAAGCCTAAAACACTTTTAAGACACAAAGATGTCTAATTGATTTAAGTTCTTAGCATCAAATCCTTGATCATCTCTGGTGTAAATGGATTTCAGATAAAATAGGTTTCCTTTTCACTGAAACATGCATTAATTTTGAGATTTTATGGATCGAGTTTCAACCTGGAGGGTTAAAGTAGCTTTTGTACTGAGGAGCATTTGAATAAAGATGAAAGCGAGGCCAAACTGTGGTGTCCCAACTTGTGTTCCGAGAAAGTTCTGGTACCAATCTTTATACATGGCCTGTATAAAAAATCCTGCACGGCTCCTGGCCTCGTTCTGCTGAACCTGAGAGGAACTGGCTGGTGGGAGCATGAACACATGCTATGGACACAGCATCTTGGGAAGTTTTGGGGCATGAACACAGGCTATGAACACAGCATTTGGGAAGTTTTGGGGGCCATCAGTTTGTCTCACACTTTCTCCGAGGTGGATGGGAGCCCTGCCCAAGCTAGGCAGGGGTTTGGGGTGCAGCCTGTGCAGGGTTCTGGGGTGCAGCCTGTGCTGTGCAGAGCTCTCACCCCGTGCCTGTCTGTGTGTCTGTGTGTCTGTCTGTGCCCCGCAGAGCCCCGCGCTGTTCGGCAGCCTCATCCACACCATCGACACGGTGATGGCTCACCTGTCCCGCAACCTGGGCGGGAGCTCCGAGCCCCTGAGCCTCGAGGGCTCCTCGGCCGTGGCAGGTGGGGCTGGGCAGAGCTGATCCTGCTCCTCTCCTTGCCAGCTCAAAGCAAAGCTCACCTTTTCCCTCTCTGGAATGCAAATGGGTTTTGTTTGTAGGGAGATGTCCATGCAGCCAGGCTGGAGGAGATGGGCTCTGGCTGTGCTTGAGCTCCCCCGAGGTTATGTGGGGAGGAATTCAGAATAACTGTTGTGTGTGAAGGATTGAGGAGTGCTGTGCTCGTTGAGTTAAAGGGCCTAGAGCTCATGGAGGTTTGGGTGCTACAAAACCTTAATCTGTGAAAGGCTTTTGCAAGAGACTGGAAATAATAGGAATAGTTTTGACCTTTTTGGAGAATTTTATTTTACTGCAGGTTAGCATCTTAGCACCCTAATTTCATCTGCATCTTTGGATGCTGCAGGTATCCAGGGTGTTTTATCTGTTCTGGTTGCCTGCTTTGCCTTGCTGAGACCCCTCTGAGGGGTGGAAAACCTGAGCAGTCCCCAGGAGCACCCATCGCTGCAGGTGTCTCTTGCACACTGGGATTCTCAGGTGCAGGACTGAAATGTGCCTGCAAATGTCAATGCAGGAGTGCTGCTGCTCTGTCCTGCCTGCTGGGCAAGCTCAGGCTCTGAGCCTGGTTCTGCTGGTCCGTCCTGCCTGCTGGGCAGGCTCAGGCTCTGAGCCTGGCTGGGGAGAGCCACAGTGCAGTCACAGGCACAACCCCCCTGCTCTGCCATAACGAACACAGGTGTAAAAGGCAGGTTTGGATCTGGGACGTTGTCTGAAGACATCTGGGGTTTGACTCCAAGAGCTGCAGCAGCTCCTGGGGAGGTGAGGGGGCTGTCAGGAGGGGCAGGGGCTGGTGCTCAGCTGATGTTTCTGTCTGGGCTGTCACAGATTACGCCGTGGTCAAAATGCACCCTCAGAGCCTCAACGTGTCCCACTATCGGTTTCCATCCCGAGGGCAGAATTACATTTCCATTCCCAGTGAAGCTTTCCATGGAAAAGGTAAGGAAGAGATTAAAGAGAGGAGTGGACTTGTGTGCACAGGGTAACTGAAAATGATTTTTCTTTAGAACACGTTTTGGTTCACTTTATTTTTGCAGGTAACTGATTTGGTCCCTGTGGATTGCACTGGGTCTGAGGAAGCAGCAGTGGTGCTGTCATACTAACGAGCAATTAATGTGATGGAGTTTTCATTTTAATTGGATTAATAGTGAATAATAGAGCTGAGGAACAGAGACTGAAGCCATTTAATTCTGACACTTTTTTACATCAGAGAAGCCATAATTTCATAATTATTCTTTTAAATTATCTGAACTGGTTATTTTTAGGAAATTCTAGGGTGTCAGATCAGGTATTACCTATCCCTTCATGCAAAATTGGTCTTCTGCATAAAATTAAATTATAAAATGACAGGTTTAAGCAATAGCAGCTACAGGAACAGAATGAAGATATAGAGTACACTCCTAGCAAAAAGGCAGAACTCAGAAATCCATACCTATGCTAAAATTTTAAAAATCTCAAAAAGAAGCATGGCTAAAATCTGCACCTTTAGTCAAGACCCTAAAACAGCAATGTTAAGTTAATTATCTGTGCTCTACTCAGATATTGAAGGAACCCATTTACAGAAGCATCTACCTCCATCCTCAAAACTTTGAAAATCTGACTTACGTGCCCTAAATTCCAGCCCACAGAATTTACTCACGCAGAGGCCTTTCTGCAGTCACCTCTGCAGAGGGATGGTTGGTCCCTCTTTCAGAAGGTGCAGAGTCAGCTGGAAACAACCTGCAGTGAGAAATTCTCTGATAATTACTGAGCTGTCTGCCTGATTTGTGGTGACAGCTTTGTTTCTTTGCACTGGCAGGGGCTCTGGCTGGAGGCTGCAAGTCCTCCCAGGTTTGAATAACTATAATTGCAAACTGACTTTGTAATGCCAAAAACAGCATGTGAGAGGAGCTTTTTCCTTTCCCACTTCTACAGTTCCTCACCACGCAGATTTTCTTTGATTTTCCAGAACATTGTCATGCTTTGTATCCTGAAATTACCCAGGGCATTGAATGTTTTACTCTTTTCCAGCTAAAGCTCACTTCTGAGCAATTTCAGCCTTCAGGCCACACTTCTACACTGTCCAGATGATCTAACCTAAAAAATCTGTTATTTCACCTTACACAGCTGACACTGTAAACACTTGGAATCCACAAAAAGGGACAGTGAGAGCCATCTGTGTGGCTCACTCAGGAAACACCCATCTGTCTGTTCATGAGATGCTGGGGAGCCCAGGATCACCTGGAACGTGGGCAGCAAACAGAATGTTGGGAATGCTGGCCTGGCTTCAGTTCCATCGGCTGCCAGCCCGGGGAGGGGGGTGGGACCCTGGTGGCCCCAGGGAGGCTCTCACTGCTGTGCCCTGCCACCCTCTGTGGTGCTGGGGCTGTGTGAGTGCTGAGATTGATGAGTGCTCTGATTGATGATTGTTGTGATTGACAATTGTTGTGATTGACAATTGCTGTGATTGACGATTGCTGTGATTGATTGACAATTGATGGATCAGCAGCTGGTTTTGGGGGTGCAGAGGTGTAGCAGGCATCTTCCATTTCCCTTTTGGTGTCGGTGCTGTGCAGTGTTCACACTTTTTCCCTTGCCGGGGCAATCAGAGCTCTGCTGAAGCAGAGATGTGGCAGCCTGGGTAAGTCAGGGCTGTTCAGAGCAGAGCTCAGCCCTGGCAGAGGAGCTCTTGGTGCTCTGAGGATTAACCCCTGCTCCCTCTCCACAGCCTGGATCACCCTGGTGGGCCTGCTGTACCACAACATGCATTATTTCTTCCACAACATCAACCCTGCGGACACCAGGTGAGTACCTCAGCCCTGCAGGAGGGCACAGCCCGTTTATTGCCCTGTGATAGGCCCTGCACAGTCCTGTCCTTATCAGCTGCAAACAAGGGACAGCCCTGGCTCTGCGTGCTGAGTGGAGTCATTAGCCAGGGAGGGATTAAAGTTTACACTACATGTTTTATTTTAGGTTGCAATAAAATAGATTCCCATAGCGACATGTTTGTCTTTCTTCGTCTTCTCCTTGCATTCATCAGGGCTGGTACTAGAATTTCATCATTTAATCTGTCTCATAAAAGGAAATTGCGTTTTTTTCCTAGCACATATGAAGATAAAGCATGCACTTAAATGAAACAAGTAAGAAAACATAACATCCCTCTGTAGACAAAATCGGAATCTTAATCCTAGAAACCCATAAGGTAATTTTATAACAGGAGACCAGGCAGTTCTTTAAAGGCCTTTTGCTTTATGTGCTAGGTGGGTGCAATCATTAGCAGATAAGATAAGGTGAGTGCAGGGCTGTATAACCCCAGCACACAGCTCTCCGGGGGTTGCTGCGAGGCCATTGCACAGTCCCCAGGCAGGGCATGGCTGTGCTTCCATCTGGGTTGTGGGGATCAGCTCCACTGGCAGTCCTTCCACTCGGGCTGGCTCTGGGCTGTTCTGCCAGCAGGGAAGGGAAGCAGCAGCACCCCAAAGGGAAGCAGCAGCACCCCAGCAGGGAGGGAAAGCAGCAGCACCCCAAAGGGAAGCAGCAGCACCCCAGCAGGGAAGGTGTTGGTGATGATCACGTCGGGGATCACCATTTATTACGATTGCTTCTTGTGTGGGGTGAGGAATCAGGACTCTTTGACTCCATTATCAGAAGGCTGATATGATTTATTAAAATGACTCCATAGTTCAGAAGGATTTGGGCTTGAGGTGCCCATGTTCAGAGCTAACCTGCTTTCTCCTTCATGGTCTGTACAAGACTCCCCGAATGCTTACCAAGTCAGAGACAGCAATTCTTTATATCATAGGTTAGGAAATTCTTTATGTCATAGGTTAGGAAAAGCAAACCACATCTCCCATATGGGGAGACAGGCAAAGGAATGCATTTTGTCCTTGAAACACACACACAGGGATTTGAAATCTACAGAGGAAAAAGAGCTTTCCCATGTAAGAAAAACTCAGCTAGTTTCCATCTAAGAAACTTATAAAATGTCTTCACGACAGAAGGAGCAGCACCCCAGCCCCAGGGAAAGAGCAGGACCCCAGAAGGGAAGGAGCAGCACCCCAGCCCCAGAGCTGCCTCCCCTCCCTGTCCACGCTCCTCTGTGCCCCTGGGGAAGAGCCCCTGCCCTGCCTGGCTGATCAAGGGAAATTTAGGTTGGATATTAGGAAAAAGCTTTTCACAGACAGAGTGGTCAAGCTCTGGAATGTTCTGCCCGGGGAGGTGGTGCAGTCCCCATCCCTGGGTGTGTTTAACAAAGCCTGGATGTGGCACTGGGTGCCAGGGTTTAGCTGAGCTCCTGGGGCTGGGCTGGACTCGATGACCTGGAAGGTCTCTCCTGACCCAGGGATTCTGTGCAATCACACAGCAATTCCTGAGTGGCATTTCTCAGTCAGTGCAGGCTGTGTGCTGCCTGCCCTGCTCTCCAGAGGAAGGACACTCAGCAGGTGCCTGTAAAGGAGCTGGGCCACCCCTGTGTAATATTTTGTACTTACATGAAGAAATTGAGGCAATAACTTATGAGAGCCTATGTTTTTCAAAGAGGAGGATCAATGCAATTTGTTAAGGTAGCAAGATGTAATCTCAATTTTTCAAAGGGAGAAAGAGAATTAAAATGATCCCGGCTCAGGTCAAAGTTTATTAAAGATGCTGCATATCAAAGCTCAATATTCTAATGCACCGTCTCAGCTCCTGGGGCTCTGGCACAGCAAATGGAGCAGGTCTGAAATCTCTGAGTTCATTCCCTGAAATCTGTGGGACAGGACAACCTGGAGATCCATCCCTGCTCCCCTGAGCTCTGTTTGTGCTCAGCACTCCTTTTGAGAATGAGGGGTCTGCCCTGTCACATTGTTAAAAAACCACAGAGACACGGGAGAAGAAATGTTTCCTAGATTTCTATAATTAATTCAAACTGCTTGCAGTATGGAATGCACTACAAGATCCTGTCCATAAAACTGTAGATGCAGGTCTGCCCAAGCCAGCATCCAAAAAGGTAATAATTCAGGGAATGCTGCCTTAGCAATTCTTCCTCTGTGGAACCAAACCCCAGGTACTCAGAGATGTTTTAAAAATAAGTATGCACTTCTCTTCTGCTTGCTTTTCTTTTTCATGCTCTGCTGTTACAACTTTTTTGCTTACTTTTCAGTAGAATAAATTTTTTCTTGGAGAAGTTAATTTTAAAGACTTACTTTTGTATTCCTTCCACCACTGGGCTACTTAAACACCTGTAATTTGAAACCTGACCTTTTTATTTTCTTTGTGGTTTCTTTTTCTTTTGGAAAACCAAAACCAAAACCACTGGAGCTTTTGTGCTGTACAGACAGATGACTTCTATTTTCAGGCTACATAAATACCAGTTTCTAAGGGGAGCAACTTTTGATTCTTTACCCAAAGAAAACGGAACACAGCACTGTTTTGGGCTGATCCTGCTCCTGTTCATGCAGTTTGTGTAAATGTGGGCCTGACACCAGGGCCAGGGTGACAAAGGCTTGTGCAGGCACAGAAACACCATTCCCTGCTTGTGATGGAAATTTGTCACATTTCAAAATTCACCAAGGTCTCTGAGGTTAAAGCAAGCAGATAAAGGGTGTGGGAAAAGCATCCATGCCCTTAATCTGTGCAGGAGAAACCTCAAACTGCTGGGAAATGACTTTAACTTTAGGGTTAAATTTGTCATATCAGAGTAGCAAATTCTGCCTTCAGACGAACAAGTTCCATTCCCATGCTGGTTCCTGGGAGCAGAAGTAATCTCTGGTTCTGATGGGTTTTTTAAGGTCAGAACTAAGGGGTTGTGCTAAATGAGCTCTGTTCTGTGACCCTGCCAAGGAGCTGAGTGAAGTTATTTGAATCTGACATGAGGTTTTGTTGGGGTTTTTTGAAATAAAAATAAGAAACCACCACAGACAGGTGGTGGGTGTAAACAAGGTGGTTTTTCATTTGCTCTCAAACTGGCCCTTTCCAGTGGAGGGCCATGTTCGGAAACCCAAGCTGGTGGTTAATTCACTGGGGCTCAAATTTCTTGTGGTAAAACCCATTCATCCACCTGCTCAAGAGACAGATTACAGCAGGCATTTAATCCTGCAGTTTGTTACTGAGGGTGTAAAAAACCCTACCCTGAAACCAAATGGATCTCAGCTACTCCTAATGTGTGAGATTGCCAAACTCATAAGTCTTACCTTAAAATAAGGGTTCTTATGTACTGCAACATGATTTCCCACTAGAATAAATGCATTTCCAGGACAAATCAGCTCTTTAGTCAGGTTCAGCTGTTTGTATTGTGACCTGTCTTTCCCTCTAACAAATCTAACTGGACATAATCTATTCTTCAAGGTAAAGCTATAAATCACTTCTAAACACATTCCTATGTTTATCTGCATTTTGCCTGTGTGTCACACACTGATTTATCTGTTTCATCAGCCAGCCTGAAAGCCCCTGCAAGTTTCCTCCTCACTTTGCTGGGGATTGTTTAGGTCCCTTTGTAGGGTTCTCCCTAATTCCCTCAAACACCTTCAGCAAGGCTTGTAGACCTTTGCCAAGAGGATCAGAGTGAAGGAAACCATCTCCAGGTGTGAGCTGTTCCCTGTGCTTTACAGGCATGGCTTCTGCTCCTGTAGGATCCTCTGGGGCCAGACCTTGCTGCCCTAGAGGAGCTCTGGCTCGAGTGGAACGAGGAGTTCCTGTGCTCCTTTGTTCTTGTGTGTGAATTATCAAACAGTTGTTCTCCTTCTTCCTTAATATATTTACTTCTTCCCAAGGATTGCTGAAGCTGCTGCCTACAAAGGCTCCCTGATCTCAGCCAGCAGCCACCTCATCTCCATCAAGGTGGAGCCTCTGCCCCAGCTGTCCCACAACCTGTCGGGGTCCCCTCTCATCACCATCCAGCTCACCCACCGGCTGGTAAGTGACACCAGAGCTGCTGCGGGGCTGTGCAGAGCTCTGAGCCTGGGAACAGTGCTTGGTGCTTCTCTGGGAGAGCTCTGAGCCTGGGAACAGTGCTTGGTGCTTCTCTTGGAGAGCTCTGAGCCTGGGAACAGTGCTTGGTGCTTCTCTTGGAGAGCTCTGAGCCTGGGACCAGTGCTTGGTGCTTCTCTGGGAGAGCTCTGAGCCTGGGACCAGTGCTTGGTGCTTCTTGTGCAGAGCTCTGAGCCTGGGAACAGTGCTTGGTGCTTCTCTTGTGAATTTTGTGGGCACTTTCAGCAGCGACTCAGTTGCCATTTGTGGCTACAATATTCTATTTTTACCACCATTGTGGCTTCTGTTCTCATCACTGCGAGAGGCGGTGGGAGCTCGGGCTGGAGGAGAAGGTGAAGTGCCCAGAGCAGCTGGAGGTGTCTGAGTGTCTCTGTGTCTGTGTGTCTGCTGCCCGGTGCAGCTGGGGGTGTCTGTGCTCTCCGGGGGTGTCTGTGCTCCCTGGGGGTGNGCTTGTAGACCTTTGCCAAGAGGATCAGAGTGAAGGAAACCATCTCCAGGTGTGAGCTGTTCCCTGTGCTTTACAGGCATGGCTTCTGCTCCTGTAGGATCCTCTGGGGCCAGACCTTGCTGCCCTAGAGGAGCTCTGGCTCGAGTGGAACGAGGAGTTCCTGTGCTCCTTTGTTCTTGTGTGTGAATTATCAAACAGTTGTTCTCCTTCTTCCTTAATATATTTACTTCTTCCCAAGGATTGCTGAAGCTGCTGCCTACAAAGGCTCCCTGATCTCAGCCAGCAGCCACCTCATCTCCATCAAGGTGGAGCCTCTGCCCCAGCTGTCCCACAACCTGTCGGGGTCCCCTCTCATCACCATCCAGCTCACCCACCGGCTGGTAAGTGACACCAGAGCTGCTGCGGGGCTGTGCAGAGCTCTGAGCCTGAGAACAGTGCTTGGTGCTTCTCTGGGAGAGCTCTGAGCCTAGGAACAGTGCTTGGTGCTTCTCTTGGAGAGCTCTGAGCCTGGGACCAGTGCTTGGTGCTTCTCTGGGAGAGCTCTGAGCCTGGGAACAGTGCTTGGTGCTTCTCTTGTGAATTTTGTGGGCACTTTCAGCAGCGACTCAGTTGCCATTTGTGGCTACAATATTCTATTTTTACCACCATTGTGGCTTCTGTTCTCATCACTGCGAGAGGCGGTGGGAGCTCGGGCTGGAGGAGAAGGTGAAGTGCCCAGAGCAGCTGGAGGTGTCTGAGTGTCTCTGTGTCTGTGTGTCTGCTGCCCGGTGCATCTGGGAGTGTCTGTGCTCTCCGGGGGTGTCTGTGCGCTCCGGGGGTGTCTGTGTGCTCTGGGGGTGTCTGTGCTCTCTGGGGGTGTCTGTGCTCTCCAGGGGTGTCTGTGTGCTCTGGGGGTGTCTGTGCGCTCTGCAGCACTGCTGCCTTCTCACTGGAGTGCTCAACTACAACAATTCCCTTGTTGTTTTTGCTTTTTGATCTCAGTCCACACTGAGATAACGGAGGGGTTTTGATGGTTTGATGTTGGTGGAATGGAGCAGAGCTCAGACCCTGAGGTGCTGGGGGGAGCACTTGACCCACTTACAGCCTTGAATGGGAATGCCAAGGAAAGGCCTAAACTCTTAAACATTTCCTAGAATACATCTCTTAGATTTTCTTCTGAATATTTTATCACATTTTTCTTTTAAAGCTATTTTCAAGTCAGTTTATCTTCCTTCTGTTGGGCTTTTGCTAAAGCTGGGGTAAGCTGCAGAAAGCAGGAGGAATCCCTGAGGCCCAGGAGTGAAGCGTGCTGTTCTGCTGAGAGCTGTTCAAACTGAGGACTTGGAAATGTCCCGAGAGGCCTCTTAGAGGTGGGCACTTGTGAGGAGTGAATTTTGCCTAGATCATTTACAAAATGCACTTTGCTGTATTTACCCAGGCTCCTCCCCGTGCTGCAGTGATGATGATTTGCTAGGAGGCTCTAAGATGAACCTGGGGCTTTTTCCTTTGCTGGGATACGGACAGAAATGTTGCATTTGTCAGACATCCTTCTGTGCTTCTGAGAATCAGGGGATTCAGTGGAGTGCTCATGGCTAATTTCATCCTGTGCAGCAGGTGAGGTGGGCTGGGAGCCTCAGACCCCACCCAGACCAGGCTGTGCTTTGGGTTCTGTGTCAGGAGAGCGCTGGTTTCTCTCACAGAGCTCTTCTGGCTAATTGGCAATGCAGCCACAGTGAATCACTGGGAATTTGACAGGAACACTGCTTGCCCCTGACACCTCCAGCTTTCAGAATGTAACTGCTCACTTGGCTTTTAATTCATGGTTAAGTTTAACCAGGGAATGGGTGAATGGATTATTCTGGCTGTGCCACACTGGACCAGAGCTGTTCTGAGCACTGCTCTGCCTCCCATGGAATAATGCTGGACAATGTAAATTTAGACAGCTGTAAATTTACTTTAAGGAAACGGCTTCAGGAAGTTTACAGCAGTAAATTTGAGTGAGTTTACTGCAGCAGGTTGGGAGATGGCTCCACATCCCTGGCAGCTGCCAGCAGCACAGATCCTGCCTGGTGTCACTTCACTCGGGAGTGGCTTCCTCTGGTTCAGTACGGCTCCTCACGGAATAAAAGTAGAATTTAAAACGTAAAAGAAATTCTGGCTGCAAGATCACTATGTAAAAGCAGGTGCTTTAAAGAGTAACACTCAAGGCATTTATCTAAGTTTGTGGTTGAATAATAAGTTTAAATTGAGAGCATAAAAACTGGCTTAGGAACCTGTTTTATCCATTCAAATACTGCAGTAATGGGAGAAACATTTGAAGTGGATACCATTTCATTCTTATGGCTGTTTGTTTGTTCCACATCATGTTCTCAGTTTAACAGAGGAAAGTGTAATAACAAAAAGTAAAAAAATATCAGGTCCAAACAAATAGCTTTTCTTTATTAAAGTTTGAGTCTGACTTCTTAATTTCTCTTCTTCTAACGTGTGTAGGAAAAATGCCAATCACTGAGCAACAGAAAGCAAAAGGAAATTGGAATAAACCAAGCCTATTTTAGGAAATAGCTACAAAGAGAATGCCTGTGAACTGAGTATCACCTCTTGAAACAAAACTTCACAGAGCATTTATCATTCTGCAGCTTAACTCCGGTGAGTTAAATCTCCCCTTAGGCAGGGCTTTCTCTGAAATTGTCTGCGTTTCTCACACAGCTCTGAGGAGCTGCCGAGGTGAGTACATTTCTCTCTCGTTTTGAAACACGAGGTATTCCAAACCGGGACTAATGTCTAATTAATTAGGGAAGGATACAGGAATATCCATCAGCGATGTGCCAGTGCTGCCTTTTGCAGGGAGCACCGTGGGGCAGAGTCTGGGGAAGGGCTGAGGACTCACCTCAGAGTCAATAAAAACCTGTTAATGTTAATTAATTAATTAATAAGGGTGCATGGACCAGGCAGAGCAGGCTGGGCTCTGCCGGGTGGTGTTGGCTGTAATTGCAGCACAGTCTCTGTGAACACTGAATATATTTTGTTTCTCTTTTTCATCAGCAAAATTTTAAGTCATGGTTTTAGTCCGAATTAAGTTCTCTAAGAGACAAAATTTAATACACTAAATTGCAATAGTCAGTTGTTATTCAGGAACACTTCGGGCACAGAGAGACATTTTTTTGACAGATTTAAAAAGTGGTGATGCTCTGCTCTTCACCAACTGGGATGAACTACAGCGTCCAGCAGAGCACAGAAATGCACAGAAATCCACCAACACCTCCAGGGCGTGGGGGAGGATGTGAGGAATGATGCTGCTTTGAGACAGCTTAATCTTGACCTGTCCAGATGTTTTGTAGTGAGGCAACAGAACATTTTGTAAAACGATTATCTGAAAAAAATTCTGTTTCCAGCAGGATGTTTTTCATAGCAGTAACAACTCGAGAAGAACTAACATTTCACTTCTGTGATCCAAGAAATTACAGCACAGGGTAGAAATTTAGAGGAGATGAGTGTCAAGGCTGAAATGCAGCACAACGTGCTCTGGAAAAAGTCAGGCGAGGCAACGGAGGAGGAAATGGTGTCAAACGGCACCAGAACTTTGTAAAACCCATATGGCTGCAGAGCACAGCCTATGTAGCATCAACCTTGATTTTAACCATGCTGAAGTTACATTTTGACACACCTGGGGTCAAAGTAGCTGCAAATTCTTGCATTTCGGGCAACTTTCAGCTGGTAGAAAGGGCGGCAGGGTGTAAATCCTGGCAGATTTGGTACAAGGAGGGCACAGCAGCACTAAGATACTCCAAGCCAGGACTAGTTCAGCATTGTTCCATCTCAGTCCTTTGCTCAGAGAGGTCCGTTTTAACAAATGCGGTGCCTGGGGAGTTGTGAGGTGCTCACAAACCTTTCCTACCTTCAGTGTTTTGCACTGAATCGTTCAGCAGCTGCTTCTCTCTTCGTCTGGGGGGGCTGCCTCTGCTCTCCCACTTTGTGCAGGGAGTGCTGCCCATGAGAGCCCATCAGAACCTGTCAGAGCCCCTCAGAACCTACCAGAGCCCACCTGAGCCCACTGTGACCCTCCCTTCAGCAGCTCCTGCTCTCGCTTATATCAGCTCCTTCCTTTGTCACCTTCTCCTCTCTGTCCCGGTTTTGGATGGGAGGTATTTAGGGAAGTGATGCAAAAGCTTTTGGTGTAACCGACAGTCTGTGGAAGCACTGGGAGCTGAACACGCCTCTGTGAAAAACACAGGTTAAAAACACAGGATTGTCAGCTCCTGCCTTCAGCAGCTTCTCTCGGTTATCATCTTCTTCCTTTAGCAACCTCTTTCAGTTATCATCTTATTCCTTTAGCAACTCCTCCTCTCGGTTATCATCTTCTTCCTTAGCAACTTCTCCCGATTATCAGCTCCTCCCTCAGCAGCTCCTGCTCCCGGTCCCTCTCCAGTTCTGCTCCGGCTCTGCTGCAGGCTCAGGAGCTGCGGGAGCTGCGGGAGCTGCGGGCTCAGGAGCTGCAGGAGTTGCAGGGGCTGCAGGAGCTGCAGGAGCATCCCTGGGATGCTGCAGGAGCTGCAGGAGCTGCAATAGCTGCAGGAGCATCCCTGGGATGCTGCAGGAGCTGCAGGAGCATCCCTGGGATGCTGCAGTGCCGGCTCAGACCCTCTCCAGAGCTCAGCCTGGCTCACAGCAAGCCGCCCCTCATTTGTCTCTTTTCTCTGAGCCTTTAATGAGGCCCTGGGACTTTTGCCGAAAGCTCAGCCAGAGCTCGTCCTCTTCTCTCTCCTTTCCTGGGCACGCCGTGCCCCCAGGTTTGTTTAACATCATCACTGATAAGAAAATGAAATAAGGGACGAACCAATTCCCGTCCGTACACAAATATTAGTGCTACCATGAGAGAGGCAAATCAATGTGGAGCCAATTAATTTTTATGGCAAGTTAAGTGTTGGCTAATTTATATATTGATTGGGGAAAAGCAATGACTCTTGCCCACATCTGCAGAACAAAGGTTTAATTTTCACCGCATGGACTTTGACAGAGAGAACTTGACTAAAATACAATTGAAAGTGTGACTCTTGCAGAATGCAGCACAATTAAGCAAAAAGAAAAAATAATAAGAAAGCTCATGATTTTAAAATCAATGCAGAGCCTGACAGTTTGTTACAGAAGTTAAATCCTTGTGTATGTAGAGAATAGAGAATACAGGAACTCCATTGAGCTCACATGAGAAATGAACGTAGCTGCAGCTCCTTTTCTTGTTTCTGGGCAACTTTAAAACCCCAGCAGTCATGATGATGAAATGCAGCGCCTCTTAACAATACAGCAAGAGTTTTCTATTGTTAGTGTTATTAACAGAAACATCCCAGAACTTATTTTCTCATGGGACTCCATTCCAACAGCCTAGAAAGGTGAACTAACAAAAAATAGACATTTTTGTCGAGCACATTGGAGGCGGCCTGAATTGTTCATTCCTTGTTTCTGCCTGCTATGATAATTGACATCAAATACAGCTTGAATAGCCAGCAGAAGAGTAAGTTTGGAGAAAGCACCAGACACACAGGGAATTTAGTGATTCCTGAGTGATTTTGTAATTGCTCAGCTACACTGGTCAAATCTTACCGATTTGTCATTAGGAATGGCAATTCTACCCTCAAAAAGCTTTGGAATTTCAGATTTGGGAGAAAGCTTTTTTGTTTGTTTCTTTGTGGTTTTTTCCACCTGAACCTAAAAATAAGTTTTCTTGATTTTTGCACATGGCAGATAGATGGTAATTTTTTTAGGAGTATCACTTAACAGCCCTCAGAACTGGATTGATTTTTCTTTATCAAAAAAGCCAGCTTTGCAGTGTAATGCTATTAATTTGCACTCCAACTAATTAAAAAGCTAGGGCAGTATTGAATTTTTCTTCTAACCTCAGATTTCTCAGTTTCACCTTCTGTGTAATGGTTGTTTTGTGATTCATACAAAACCTTTCCCCCAGATTTATTTAATGTTAAAGCCTTCATTTCCATTGATTTGGGTACATGAAACTCTTTGTTTGGCATGATCTATTTTCTAGTCAAACGCTTTTGTTTGCTCTTGCTCAGGCTGGGGAGAAAACACGATTATAGAAATGGGCTCAGGCTTTAGTGGGACCAGGTTCTCACATGGAGCCAGCCAGCAGAGCTCTCAGGGTGAGCAGAACGGTGCCAGTTTGCACTAACAGCACATCCCCAGGCTATGGAACAGCCACTGCACCTCCAAAGTGGCCAAAACTTCCCCAAAAGTGGCTGCTGCAGGTCTGGCGAGCGCCGCAGTGAAAATGCACCGTGGTGAGATGAGGGCATTGCTGCAGGGGGCACATCACAGCTCCAAAGCTCTCTGCTGCTCTGGAGCTCTCTGATGGATGGAGGAGCACAGGGAGGAGAGGGAAATGTTCCTTTCTTGGTCCTGCTCTGCAGTGCTGAGCCCTGCCAGGCTGTCACCCAGGAGCTGTGACAGCCCCACGTGTTCCTCCTTGGCAGAGCGTGGCTCCGTGTGAATTCCTGTGAGGAGCAGGAATATTTCCATGAAAACCCGCCAGGAGCTGGACAGAGTGTCAGTGGGGTAAAGGAGGCGTGGGTGAGGGAAGGAAACATCCAGGGAATAATCCAATGCAGCTCAAGGAAATCCAGCACAAACCCTGCTTCTGCTTCAGACTCGCACTGGGGAGCAGCCACACACTTGGGTAGCCCAGTTACCCACTTGGGTGGCCAGTTACCCACTTGGGTGGCCCATTACCCATTTGGGTAGCCTATTACCCACTTGGGTAGCCAGTTATCCACTTGGGTGGCCAGTTACCCACTTGGTTAGCCCATTACCCACTTGGGTGGCCAATCACCCACTTGGGTAGCCAGTTACCCACTTGGGTGGCCCATTACCCACTTG
>VWZP01004063.1:268398-300867 GCA_013396995.1 Dicaeum eximium | reverse complement strand
TTACCCACTTGGGTAGCCATTTACCCACTTGGGTGGCCCATTACCCACTTGAGTGGCCCATTACCCATTTGGGTACCCCATTACCCATTTAGGTAGCCAGTTACCCATTTGGCTGGCCCATTACCCACTTGGGTAGCCCATTACCCTCTGTCTGCATGAGGCTTCACCCTGGCTGCATTTGAGGGCCTGGGCCAGGCTGTGCTGGAGTGAAATTCTCCCTTTGAGCAGCCCCGTGGGTGACCCCTCTGTGTTAGCCCAGCCCTGGAGAGGCACCAGCGCTGAGACACGGCTTCTCCCAGGATATCCCCTCACACCAAAGTGTTCATTAAAGGGTTTTGCTGAGTTTTTCCTGTTTGTCCTGGTTGGTGAGGGAACCTGGAGCAGGAGAGGTCTGGGCTTGCCCAGCTGCACCCTCCTGCGAGCCCTGCGTGGCTCAGGGCAGCTCTGCCAGGGCAGCTTCGTCGCTGAGGGCGCACCAGGAAGAGCCAGAGGAGCTGCCCATGCCTGGT
The DNA here is from genome assembly GCA_013396995.1 of Dicaeum eximium. Classification (NCBI taxonomy): domain Eukaryota; kingdom Metazoa; phylum Chordata; class Aves; order Passeriformes; family Dicaeidae; genus Dicaeum; species Dicaeum eximium. Next base: position 300,358 of record VWZP01004063.1, on the reverse strand, counting down.
GTACAGACTGCACAGATGAGAGATGGAGATTCATATTTGTCATGACAGAAATTTGGGTTAGCTGCCGAGGAAAACTCGCCCCATTTTGGATTTTCTGCAGTGTGCAGATTTTTAAGCCTAAGGAATGCATTTAGAAAGATAGAGGAAAAAAGTTAAAAGGGAATGATACTATAAAAGTCCTTTATTTTTCCCATTTTCCTTCTTGCATGACTGAACTAGGCTTTATATGTTTTGATGATACCACAAATGTGACATTTCAGCTGAGGGCTATAGAGCCCTGAAAATAAAAATGTGTCCTGGAAGCGCTGATGGATCACTGACAAGGCTGGAGCTCCCAAACTGATGGGAAATGATGACAGGCCCTGCACACAGAATGAAGGGGTTCAGTCTGAGCTGCAGCCTCTCTCCTTTGTCTGACTGCTGTTGGATCTGACTGGATCATTTCTGTGCAGGACAGTGTCCCTGAGCTCTGGGATAATTCTTGTACAGGACAATCTCAGAGTTCTGAGGTGATTCCTGTGCAGGACAGTGTCCCTGAGCTCTGGGATCATTTCTGTGCAGGACAGTGTCCCTGAGCTCTGGGATCATTCCTGTGCAGGACAGTGTCCCTGAGCTCTGGGGTGATTTCTGTGTGCAGGACAGTGTCCCTGAGCTCTGGGGTGATTTCTGTGTGCAGGACAGTGTCCCTGAGCTCTGGGATCATTCCTGTGTGCAGGACAGTGTCCCTGAGCTCTGGGATCGTTCCTGTGCAGGACAGTGTCCCTGAGCTCTGGGATCATTCCTGTGTGCAGGACAGTGTCCCTGAGCTCTGGGATCATTCCTGTGTGCAGGACAGTGTCCCTGAGCTCTGGGGTGATTCCTGTGCAGGAGTCTGCCAACTCCAAGAAAACCTAAGCTAAAAATAAAGGTAAATTTCAGAGCACTTGGGAAAAAAATTGTGCAGCTTAAACATATGTTCTCACGAGAGTCTAAGTAGTTTATATTTTGAGAGCTAAATATAGATAAGTGCGTTCTAGTGTAGTCCATTTAATTTGAGAGCATGGCAGAACTGCAGCTCTGTTCTCTGTTGAGGAAAATTGGTGTTACACTGCAAATCTCATTGGCAGCAGGACAAATGTGATGAAGCCTCGTCTGCTGCTGTGGTCAGGGTGTGATGCTGCAGCTCTGAGCTCTACCCTCTCTGCCTCTGGGCTGGGTCTGTCCCTGCTGGGCGAGGCTCAGGGCTGCCAAGGAGCCCACAGAGCCCTGCCAGGCAGGGAGGTGGCCCTGGCTGCTGTCCTGCTGGCCCCTGGCTGACAGCAGCCAGTAATTCATGCCACAGTGATAATACGTTGGAGTGCCAGTAACTTTTTATAACACTCCTAAAATTCCTTATTCCTGTGGGAAAGCATTCCTGCAGTGAGATGATCGCTTTCAGATGTCAGGGAGGACTGGGACTTTGGTTTCCTGCCAGCCCTATGTTGAGGTGACCAGATTTTTGGGCTCCAAGTCAGGCAGAAGCAGTTTGGAGAGCTAGGAGGAGGAGGAGGAGTGCAGACCCACCTGGGGTATGGTCACAGCCTCCAGGCAAGCCAGGAATCTTTGCCCATCTCACATCTGCCTCCTGTTCCTCTGCCATACCTTGAAAGCCAGACCCTGAATGGCCATATCAACCAGCCATCACAACCTGCTGTGTTATTTCATTTAAAGTCTGCTCTGTAATTCAGTCCTTGCCCTACATTCCTGTGGTATCATTTGTGTGAGTATTTTCCAGGGGTCATTCTGTCCTGCTCATGCCAGCTGCAAAAACTGCAGCCCTGAGAAAATGTGAGCAGTGAGGCAGTGCCTGGTGCTGCCAGCCCAGGCTGAGGCAGGAGTGCCCCAGGCCAGGAGATGATTTTGTTATCACTGAAACGTGTGCCAAACAAACTGACACAGCCCAAACACCTCTCCTGCTGAACTGTGCTGCTTCTGCCTGGCTCCAGGAGTGAAAATCACCCTCAGAGAATGCATTGGCACAGCTGAGCCTCAGCACCTGGCTTGGTTCTGTTTGCTTCGTGAGCAGAAGGTTTCTGTTTGAATCCTTTTTGTTTCCTGGTGTGGCAGAGTGAATGGCACTGAGGAAAAATTCAGGTTCCTTGCAGGAAGGAAACAGAGACACAGGACCTTAGGATGCCTGAGGATTCCCCAGTCACTCCTTTTGTTTGCTCTTGTGCTCTCATTTTTACATTTCTGAGGTATTTGTGAGGTTTTTCCCTAACATTCTGCTGAGTGATTTCCTATCTACACAATTGCATTATTATTGCAGTAACAGATGTGCTTATTCTGAAGTGAAACATTGTAGAGTCAGTGGCTCTGCCTGACAGACCCACAGACACCTCTGTTTCCTTTCTCCCACATTACTGGTAGCTGAAGGGTGATGATCTCAGTTCCGAGGTCCAAACCTTGCCCTGAGCCCTCCTGGAGCTGTGTTTGATCCAAGCTGGGCTGGGCTGGGATGGGCTGGGCTGGGCTGGGTGAGCAGGGCANTGGGCTGGGATGGGCAGGGCTGGGCTGAGCTGGGCTGGGCTGGGCTGAGCTGGGCTGGGCAGGGCTGGGCTGGGCTGGGCTGGCTGCAGAGGGTTTGATTTAAGCTCTTGTGAGTACAGTTTGTGAAACCCACGGGCACAGAGCCGTGAAAGGAGCTGCTCTTTAACTATAAATTATGTAAAAGACTGGGGAGTCCAGAAAGGACTTCTGCAGTGACATTTGATTAGATCAGCACTGAAATAATGCAGGTGGAGCTCCTGTTTTGTTACTGGATGTGTCAGTTCCTCCCAGTTAATGCAATTACAGATTACACAGGTCCCTCAGCAGTGTAATATCTCCTTTGTTAATGATATTTGAAACAGCAGAATGTCCCTGGGAAGAATCCTGTAATATATTGTGCTTTGGCTTTAATTAAACTTCAAGCAACCTTTATCTTCTAAAAATCTGCATAGATACACATGATGTTTGATTTGAAATAGAAATAACATCACTTTAGAGTCACCTGTTTGAAGATACATGCATATAATTCTTCTTAGGAGGAAGGTCTAAGGTGGAAGTTGTTTGGATTTTTTCAGATAAAATATCACCATAACAAAGCAACTATCAGACACCAGTGGGAATGATCACTTAGTTCAAGCTAAGAGCAGAAAGAAATAGAAAAGTGTGGCTCTAGACTGCCTTTATTTTCATTCATAGACATAAGATTTACCAGCCATTGTGTGGGAATCTCTTGGCTATGGAAAACTTGACAAAGCTGACAAAAATCCAATTATTAAATCTTCACATTCCAGTACTACTGGCATTAAATTTATTTTAGACAAAGGCAAGTTAAAAAACAAATAATGTATTTTTGTAGAGATGATACTGAACTGATCTCAGGAAACAGCACATCCTGAGGCTGTTTAATTTATCAAACATGTCCTTCATGTGAGGCCTTTGTGCACTGGCAGTCAAATGTCAATCAAAACCTTCAGAAATAAGTGCCCTGCCTAAACAGAGTGAGCAGAAACCAGGTGCAACTTTAAAAGCAACGAGTGCCCCAGATGGAATCATGTAGGAATTAAACATGCCAACTTTCCTGATGATTGGAGAGCTGTATTCAACATTTGTGGAAAGAAGAGGAGGAAATTGGGCTGAAAGTTCAGATGGGGGTCAGGGGGTGTTTCCAGCCCAACTACAGGACAACCACATAAAGCTCATTTCTGTGTGAGCCACATAAATTCTGTGTTAGCAATAAAACTGTGTGAGGATCTCAACCCTCTAAATTCTGTGTCAGCAGTAAAACTGTGTGAGAAAACCAGTGGATCTCAACCCTCTGAATTCTGTGTTAGCAGTGAAATGTGTGAGGCTCTCAACCCTCTGAATTCCTGTGTAACTAGAGGGAGAGTTTCCCTGGCTGTGTGCCAGTTTTGGCTGACGAGCCTTGCTCTGTAGCTGTGCTCTGTGAGATGCAGAGCCTCTGCTCCTCAAACCTGGCAGCTGCTGCTTGTGCAGGAACCAGAGCCTTGTAAAGCCTGTCTTAGGAAAAAAAGAAATGCAGATGCTGAACCAGGAAAATACCTTTAGAGTTGGATCACTGCACGAGAAAGGGAGGAACTCCCTTCCAGGAATGTTCTGTCTCTGGGGCAGGCTCAGTGCAAAACTCTGTCAAGATGTGTTCCTGGAGCAGGAGGGGGAGCAGGGCTGAGAGCCAGCCCTGGCTGAAGGGCTCTGCTCCCTCCTGGGGGGAGCCAGGCACCACTCTGGGCCACTGGGCAAGCCTGGCACTGGCCACTGGAGCCACAGCACAGAGAGACACAAGGTCAGCTCCGGCTCCTCTTTTAGCTGCTCTGAAAATGGAAGAAATGACCAGCTCAGGCATTGTTTCTGCCCGTTAATGATTGTGCCTCTCATGGGCACATTATTGTAATTTCAATGTCAATGTGTATTTCCCCAGAATTATCATGGCCTGAGGTAGGTAGGTCACACCTGCAGAGCACACAAGGAGCTGAGCATTTGCTGCTCTGAGGTGCTTGGCACACACAGCCAGGGGTTCCACACCTGCAGAGCACAGCAGGAGCTGAGCATTTGCTGNGCTGTGAGTGCCTGGCACAGACAGCCAGGGGTTCCACACCTGCAGCAGGAGCTGAGCATTTGCTGCTGTGAGTGCCTGGCACAGACAGCCAGGGGTTCCACACCTGCAGCAGGAGCTGAGCATTTGCTGCTGTGAGTGCCTGGCACAGACAGCCAGGGGTTCCACACCTGCAGCAGGAGCTGAGCATTTGCTGCTGTGAGTGCCTGGCACAGACAGCCAGGGGTTCCACACCTGCAGCAGGAGCTGAGCATTTGCTGCTGTGAGTGCCTGGCACAGACAGCCAGGGGTTCCACACCTGCAGAGCACAGCAGGAGCTCAGCATTTGCTGCTGTAGGTGCTTGGCACACACCAGGAGCCACAGGCACCAGCAGCAGCTCTGTGGGGCACAAACCTGGGGCAGTGTCTGAGCAAACAGGATGATTTAGGAGAAATGGGGTGTTACAATCCATCCCTGCTGCTAGGGAAGCACTGGGCTGATAAACTGCAGGATGAATCAGCCTGCTCAATGCCATCTGTAGGAAATTATGAGATGGATAGGACTCGAGGAATAATAGAATGCAAAATAAGACCCAGTGAGGTGCAGCAACTGTACAAGGCCAAAACTCTCTGAAAATCTACATAATAAAGAGAAATATATGCAGAGGCCAGCAGCTGAATGTATTTGCACTGATCAGTGCCCATATTTCTGTCTGGAGTTTGCAGGTGTCAGCAGCTTCACCTCTCTGCACCTCTCCAGAGGGCTGAGATGGGCTTGTTTCCCTTCCCTCAGAGGCAAACAGGATATTTAATGTCCTCTCACAACCACCAAGCAGGTCTAAGGGAAATAACAATATCTAAGGTGTTCTAAGGCACCAGTGTGAAAGTTTAAAGTCTGCTGTTTACCAAATGCATGAAGAAAAGGGTGAAGATGAAGTGGTGATTTGAGGAGTAAAATAATGCAGGGCTTTGTGGGAAGAGCTGGAAGATGGGATAAACCAGGCAGAGGGAAAGATGGGAATAAATCAGTCACTGTGCAAGGCGTAGAGAGCGGCAGGCTACTGTAGGAAGGGACCCCCAGGTCAGGTAAAGGTGTGTGAGCCTTCCCCAGAAAGATATTTCAGAAATGAAGAGCTGGTAAGAAGTCTTGTGTAAAAGTTACACTGGACTTGTTACTTCCTAGGGATAAATTCAATTTCTTTTAAAGTATTATCCTAAGGCTGGTTTTGTCTGATCCATATTGGAGAGGATTCATAAAGTGCTTTGAAACATGATTTGACAGAACAAAGTACAGCTGCTGAGAATGTGCTGGGGCCCTTTCCTGCCTGCATCCCTGCCCCTGGGGTGCCCTGCTGCTCCTCCAGCAGAATTGCTTTGTGTTTCCTCTTGTGAAAGCCTCCAGCAATACCAGCTTTGCATCCATGGCACAGCACAGTGAAGTTCTGTTAAAACAGCATCTCCTTGTTGCCATCAGTGTTTGCTTCATCAGAAATTTGTCATGCCAGCTGGTATTTTACAGGCAATCTTTCAGAGGTTTTACTTCAGTCCAGTTACCTCTTTGAGGAGTTAATTCCTGTCTAGGAGGACTGAGGGCCTGATCTGGGGGTTGTTAACAGAGCACCAGATGTCTCTGCTATCCCCAAACAATTCTGGGTGTTAATAGTTGTTCATTTAATTGAGGTGATGTTCTCTCTGTCTGGATGGTATCAGCCTCATTTATCCACAAAAAAAGAGTTAACTGAGCTCAGCTTTTACATTTTCCTTCTGTTTCATGCCTCCCCTCTTTTCCTGAGACCTCAGAACAAATTGTGCACCGGCAGTTGTGTAATTACAGTGTACCTGTGCTTGTCGAGCAACTTTTCTGCCTTTCTGTGTTGCATCCCCTGAGCTCTCCAAGGGCCAGCAGCTCTTTCATTCAGTGGCTGCTCTCTCCTAAATCCCCAAACATCTGGATTTTTGGTGAACTATTTCAGACCTTAACACAACAAAACCAGCTGATGTACACTTACAATATTCCAGTTTTGAGGGCCTTTGTAACTTTTTTGTTGTTGGGCAGGGTTTGATCTGGGGCAAAGTCCCCCCTCTGCCCTTCCTGGGCACTTTGTGCCTCAGAGAACCTCCAGGAAGGGGAGGACTTCTGCTGCCAGCAATATCAGAGCACAGTCAGTTTTCTACCTGAATTAAGATACTTTGTGACTTAAATCTGTTTGCTGACCTTGGAGGTCTTGTCCAACCTCAGTAATTCTATGATCTCTCAGATATTGTTCCTGTTTTTTTCTGTAGGACCTTCCAAGCCCCTCTAAGCCTCAGCTTGAGCTGTTTCCCAGGGTTTAAGGGCACAAATGAGCCACCCCAAGGGTTGGTGCAGCCATCTCAGCCCAGGCTCAGCTCCTGGGCCAGGCTCAGTGCTGCTGTCCCAGCTCCTCACCCCAGGGTCCCCCCAGTCCCTGCCTGGCACAAACACCACAGCAGCACCCAAACATCAGCATTTCACCACCTTTATCCTCTCCTGAACCCAGAACACAGCCCAGGCTCAGCTCCTGGGCCAGGCTCAGGGCTGCTGTCCCAGCTCCTCACCCCAGGGTCCCCCCCAGTGCCCCCCTAACCCTAACCCTGTGCCCCGGGCTGGTCCCCCCAGCCCCTGCCTGGCACAAACACCACAGCAGCACCCAAATATCAGCATTTCACCACCCTTATCCCCTCCTGAACCCAAAACACAGCCCAGGCTCAGCTGCTGGGCCAGGCTCAGTGCTCCTCACCCCAACTGGGTCCCCCCAGCCCCTGCCTGGCACAAACACCACAGCAGCACCCAAATATCAGCATTTCACCACCTTTATCCCCCTCTGAACCCAAAGCACAGCCCTGGAGCAGCTGCCAGGACCAAAATTCACCCATCCCAGCCAGATCAGGACCCTGGGGAAGGTAAAGTGGCATAACTAACAGCAGCTAAAATGCTGAATTCGCATTGCACAATATTAGTAAATAAAGGTCATGAGGGATGATAAATCCCCCACACCCTGGTCTTAATTTATTTTAAACAGCAAAACAAATGAAACCAAATTAAACTCATAAGTCATGGTGTGAGCAGCATCCAAAAAAATGTCAGTTCCAATAAAATATGACAAATAAAAGTATTGGCATAAACCCCAAGGATTTATATCATTGGCACCACAATAAGGCCTTCTTTAGTTGATCTCGAGACATGACTCAAAACGTGAAGAATGAGAATATAAATATAAATAAAGGGATTTTTTTTTCTAAATGCTGAAAGGGTTATTTTTAACACAGTAAACATTTTCATTTTAAGTTAACACTAGTCAGTGCAATTGGAAGAACTTTTCAGTGGGTTTAGCACAGCCAGCTGAAAATAATCTGTACAGAGCTGTCATGGAGCTGGATTAAATAGATTACTATACTAATCTGATTATAATAACACAGAGCATCATTCACAGCCTTCATAATGAGCTCTTACTAATGAGTTCTGTATTACTTTTCCTTATATGTAACATTTCTGAGAGGAGAGAATTTATTTTTCAAAATGTAAACTCTGTATTCATATTCTTTTATTCATGGCAATGAGTTTTTGTTCTGAAGCACCCAAGATATTTTTCATCCTTTAATTAAATAACATCAGTGTTCAAATAACAGAGACTGCCTGTCAAAGAATACAGTGCAGTCATTCAAGTGATCTCCACCAGAATAATTACCCTACAATCAAGCTGTAATTTGCCTTTTCCAGTAGACTGAATGATCCAGATTGATTGAGGAAAAAAAAAGAAAAGGAGCTGCTTTTTTTTTTAATAGAAAATAAGAGATGCTCATTTCACATTCTACATTTTTAAACACATAATTAATTGTGAGATGTCATTTGGCTGATCTGAAACAGCTTCTGACAAACCCCCAGGGTCTGGCTGGTGGCTTTGGGTGGGAGCTGGGGCTGGGGGTGTGAATTCATCACAGCCCCTCTGGCCCTTTCCCAGAGGGGTTTGTCTGTCCCCAAACTCCCTGGAACCAGGCCTGGAACCCCTGGGACATCTCCCCCCTTCAGCCCTGGGTCCCTGATCTGATCCTCCCTGATCTGCAGCCCCTGCCCCCCACACCCGGAGCAGCTCCAGGAACGGCTGCAGTGGCCAGGGGAACAGGATAAAATAAAATTACTGCTGTGGCCAAGGCTGCAGTGGCCAGGGGAGCAGGATAAAATGGCTTTTGTGGCCAAGGCTGCAGTGGCCAGGGGAGCAGGATAAAATGGCTTTTTTAGCCAAGGCTGCAGTGGCCAGGGGAGCAGGACAAAATAAAATTACTTTTGTGGCCAAGGCTGCAGTGGCCAGGGGAGGAGGACAAAATAAAACAGCCTCTTTGGCCGAGGCTGCAGTGGCCAGGGGAGCAGCATAAAATGGCTTCTTTGGCTTAACTCAATTTTCCTCAAAGTCCTGGAAGCACCTGAGCTGGGGTGGAACCTTCCTCCGACCCAGCAGTTCACAATAATTGTTATTTTAGTCCCTTTCACTGCCACAGGTGGGATTGTTTGACTTACAGTTTAAGACGTGTTTTGGGAGAAAAATTGCTGTGTATAAATGAAAGATATTATTATTGCTATTACAGGTTCTCCATAACTTTTATAGTTTATAGGCTGTCAGCATTTTCGGTAGAAGCCCTGTATTTTAGGTGTCTCAGTTTGGCCTTGAAGCTGTTCTCAAAGTTAAAAGCTGAAGTACTAAAAACCATCTCACAAAGCAAAGTTGTTTCCCTTCTCTCTCTTTTTCTCCTAAAATGAAAACAAGATTCTTTAGAAACCTTTATATCACAAAGACACAGATAAATGAATGTCATTGTCGGCTTCAGGCTTTGTCAGGTGCTAAAACTAAAAAAAAACCCAAAAAACCAACCAACCAAAAAACCAGAGTCCCAAATACTACAAACAACAAAGAAACCCCAAAAGCATTTTTCCTCTTTAATGCAAATCTCGGGGCTGCCTGCAGCCCCCCTGGGACACTTGAGACACCTCCCTGTCCCCTGGGCACAGATTAAAACTGAATTTTTCCCTTTTCTTCATTACCTATTGCCTGAAAACCAAGGGAATGTGACCCACAGGGGAAACATCAAACTGCCTTGAAAATGTCACAGTTCTTTTGTTCAAAATTAGGGGACAATTTTTTGATCACTCAGTGACTTCTTCAGGGAAATGTTGTGGGAAATTAAGGCTTTTCAATATTTTTGTTCTTAGAATTTGCCCTCCACTGGGTGAATCCCACTGAAAATACCCCCAGCATGTGCTGGCAGCACCAGAGGGGAGCCCAGCACGGTCTGAAGAGGCAGCAGGGAGAATTCTGGCGGTAAATAATATTTCAGACAGGGTTTTGCTACTTTGTGAAAGTTTTATTTTCTTTCATTCCTTGCCGTTCTCTCTGCAGCTCTCCGAGCCGGGTGAGGGGCTCCTCGTGTGCAGGGCTGATCCCAGAGGAGGAAAGGGCTCAATTTCTCCTCTCCTCTCTCTCCCAGCTCTCTGTGCCCTTCCTCAGGCTCCTCTGCTTTGTCATTCTGTGCAGCACGAGGAGACCATAATGAGAGGCTGCCCATAAACCAGAAATTGCCTTTAAATTATCTTTCTTTTCTCTGTGTTGGCGCTCAGGGCTGTTTCACTCCGGTGCTTTAAATTTGTGATTTACGCGTGGGCAGGGCCCGGGCTGTCCCCGCAGTTTTGGGATCCTCTCCAGGTGAATTGCAGGTTTTGGGAGGGCTTTTGGGATCCTCTCCAGGTGAATTGCAGGTTTTGGGAGGGCTTTTGGGGTCCTCTCCAGGTGAATTAGGTTTTTGGGAGGGTTTGTGTGGCCCAGGAGCTGCAGCAAAGCCTTTGGTGAGTCCTTGGGAGTGCCTTGGTGCCCTGGGAATTCACGGTGCTGCAGAGCCCCAGCTCTGCTCTGGGAACGTTGCTCTGCCCCTTTCTCCAATTTTGGAAATACTCGACTTTGAATTACCACAAGAGTTTGTGCCAGAGCCTCTCACCTGTGTAAGCAGTGACCTGGCTTTTTTTAGTGAGCCACCTTCTGTGTGGCTCCAAATAAGCAGTGATGATTTCAGCAGAGGGCAGACACGCACAGCATGGGCCATTTTTGGTGATGAGGGCACTGAAAAGGTTCTTAAGCTGCAAGTCATGGTTGGAAGGAGTCTCTTGGCTTATTTGGGCTGTGTATCACTCCGTGACAGGTTAGCCATCATCTCTTTATTACAAAAATACATTTATTTTCTAGGCTGTCAGCCACTTAATATTTATAAAGAGGTCTTAATTGGAAGTGTTGTCCCACTGGAAATATTCCCATCAACACTAGCAAGAATGTTTCCAAAAATAATGTGTTTAGCAAAAGAAAGAAACCTTCCTGCTCTGTAGCACAGAACGCCCTGAGCTCGCACTCAGATGGCACTGGAGGAGCTGCTGCAGTGCTGGGAGACCCTGTGTTCCTAAAAATGGATTGTCCTGCTTTTAACACCCCTGGTCAGAGCAGGAGGGCTGTGCTGTCCCCACTGGAGCCCCCCGAGTTTCCCTGTGGGGCCTCTGAGCCCTGCAGAGCTCCTGGCAGGCAGCCTGAAGCCTCCTGAAGGCTTTGGGGTTTTGGTTTGTAACTTTTCTGGTGGCCTACAGAATTGTCCCAGTAAATTAAATCGTGCACTCAGCCATTTCTGTTTGCATGTGCTTATGAGTTTATTAGATCTAAAAGGATTTCCACCATTTGTATAATGTATTTTTCTTGAAGAAGAAGCAAGGCAAGAAGGACACAAACTGTTTTACAGGAATGTCACTCTCAGGTACATTCTGTAACTCCTGGCCACTGCATCCTGACTAGATGCTTAAAAATCCAGGTTACCATGAGGAGACATTTCCCTGAAGTGCAAGAAGGAGAAAGGAAAGGAGCCCAGCAGTGCTGCCACTGAAGGGAGAAAATAATTTCTCATTCTTTGCCCATTTAAAATTGTTGTACTAACCAATGGACAAGCGAGTTGGAGGCTTTGCCAAGCTCTGCTGTCCACATTCCTCAGACCATTAGATCAGCTTCCAGAGGGACCCGCCGCTGATTGCAGGAATCTTGGAAAAACTGAGCCCAGGGCCAGCAGGGCTGGGAGCTGAGTAACTGGGGAGGTGTCCACACTTCAGGCATCTGAGACCTGGCTGCACCACCAGCCACAGCTGCCATCCTGTGCAGGGGTCTGGGGTTTGCTCCTGTGCCTGCACTGGGTTTGGGGTTTGCTCCTGTGCCTGCACTGGGTTTGGGGTCTGTCCCCGTCCCTGCACTGTGTTTGGGGTCTGTCCCCATCCCTGCACTGGGTTTGGGGTCTGTCCCCGTCCCTGCACTGGGTTTGGGGTCTGTCCCCATCCCTGCACTGGGTTTGGGGTCTGTCCCCGTCCCTGCACTGGGTTTGGGGTCTGTCCCCGTCCCTGCACTGGGTTTGGGGTCTGTCCCATTCCTGCACTGGGTTTGGGGTCTGCCCCATCTCTGCACTGGGTTTGGGGTCTGTCCCCATCCCTGCACTGGGTTTGGGGTTTGCTCCTGTGCCTGCACTGGGTCTGGGGACACCAGCCCGGCTGTAGGGACACCAGCCCGGCTCAGAGACACAGCAGGGACACCAGCCCGGCTATAGGGACCCAGACCACTGCAGGGACACCACCCGCCCGCCGCTGTCGTGCCCTGCTGTGTCAGCAGCCACATCTCTCTGTGTCTGTCCCCGTCTGGGGACGTGCGCGGCGCTCCGCTGGCTCCGTCTGCTCGTCTGAAAAATCAACTCCTGGCTTAGTCTCACATTGCTCAGCTTCGGAGCCGGAGTTAATGCTCCAGGCCTAATTCCAGGCTGGTTCTCAGTTCTGGATGTGGCTGATGCACACATCAAATAGTTCTGGCGCCCTGATGCTTCCTGTGAATGAAAAACGACGCGAAATAGTTGTGGGAATTTCATCCCCATTCATGCAACAGACTAAAAGACAACTCATGTTTGGCAAATGCGCAGGAATGGGAGAAAATATTCAAATCGGAGGAAAAAAACCGTAAATATTCTTAAGAGAGGTTTTTTTTTTTCCACAATGAAAAGAAAATATAATTTTTTTTTCTTTAAGAAAAATTTAAAAAGCAGTAATGGAAACCCTTGAAAGATCTGGTCAGAAGAGTGTAATACCTTAATGAGGTGCTAAGATCTAGGCAATGGTCTTGCAAGAGGGTGTGCTACATCTCTCTGCGGCTCCGGAGGCATTGCAGGAGGGTTTTTATCTCCGGGTGAGGACTGACCCCAGACCCGGCTGGGTCTGTACCAGCCCCGCTCCGTGTCCCGCTTGCCGCGGCTCCTCTGTTTTATTTATTGTGCTCGGGACAGCGGCCGGAGCTCATTAAGGCGATAGAAAACGCGCGTTTTTCTGGGGGTAACTTTCTGTTTTCGGCTCGTTCTCACTCTGTGCTGGTTAGACCCGGACCGGTGCGGCCGTGGGCGGTGGGCTCGGAACAGCCCGGTCCGGGAGCTCTGCGCGTTCCCGGCGGGTCCCGGAGCTGCCCCCGAATGCCCAGCTCGGGTTTGTGCGAGCTCAGCTTGTGCAGGCTGACCTAGAGCAGGGGCTGGGCAGAGTCACAGAATAAAGCAGGGATTTAGGATTTATTAAAAGGATTTCCTCCATGGATCCACCTTGGGCAGCACAAGAGCCCAGCCAGGGCTGCACCCAAGAGGAACCAAAATGGGCACAAAATGGACACCGGGCACGGGCTCTGGCACTTTGATCAGTTCTGCTCCATTTGCACCTTGGAGTTCATTGTTTAATTCCAGCTTTAGGTTATCCAGTCCCATCCTTCTTGTTTTTCTCTCATCACAGCTGCGCTCCCGCTGGGCATGGCAGGGTTCAGGACTCGTGCTTTACTCTGGGACATTACCGGGTGAATCTCTGGGATAACGGATGTGGAGTGACACGTAGAGACGGGAAAGAACCTGGGAAAAGTCACATGGGAAAAGCGAATTGGGGAATAAAACCCAATGTCCCGAATCCAAGTGACTTTTTGATTACACCAAGTAAACATTCCCTTATCTCACCTAGCGGGCCTGAATATCTTGTCCTTAAGCAAGCGTAAGATTTTGTAATATTTTCCAGTCTGGTTACAAGAGTCTTATCGTAGAAGAGCTGAGCCTGACTCTTCTGCGAGCCTTTGTCGTGAGCTGTGGCATCGCTCCGGAATGTTTATCGCGCTCTGTCATTTTTTATTCTCCCATTGACTCCTGTCCCGCCCGCTCCCGGGGGATTAGCGGAGGCTGGGCCAGGATAAATGGCGATTAGCAGCCACTCGAGAGATGTACGGGCTGAAAGGGTCAGTGCAGAACAAAGGCTGCCACAAATAATTCACAAAGAACGTGAAGCGCTGCCTTTCAGAGGCAACGCTCGCGTAGCCGGGGTTTAATGAGAATGGAAAATGCTAACATATAAATCCAGCCCTAGAAATAATACATTCACAACAAACTACCGAGTGGTAAATACTTTTTGCCGTTAAGCCTGGTACTCTGTTTCTGACGTGAACTATTAAAACTCCTCCTAAAACTTTCATTGAATTATGTCTTCAAAACTCCCTTTAAAACACGGTCCTTTGTTTGGAAGGGAATGAGCAGAAGGATGAGGACAAACCAACTGAATATCTCATAAAAACTTGGGGTTTTTACGAGGCGAGAGATGCAGACCTGGCCAGACTCCGACCGAAGCTGGCCAAGGGGTTCCAACAGCCGAAGGAGCCGGGGTTTTCCTGCGGGGTACACCCGGTTTAATCAGCGTCACACATTTGTGTCACGCACTGGTGTCACACATTGGTGTCACACACCGCGCTCCCATCCCGCTGCTCCCCGTGCCCGCACACACAGCCAAAGGATTTTTGTGTCTCGGAGTTTTTGTTCCTTGGGTGCTGCCCGGCTCCCGCTCTGCTGTCACCTCTGCTCCTCCTCTCCTGTGCCCAGGGTGGGTGGGAGCAGGGCTGGAGCCGCGGCAGAGCCGGGCTGGGCTGCGGGGGAGCCCCGGGAGCGGCCCCGGAGCATCCCTGGGGTATCCCTGGAGCATCCCCGGAGCATCCCTGGAGCATCCCTGGAGCATCCCTGCATTATCCCTGGGCTATCCCCGGAGTATCCCTGCTCTCAGGAGTGTCCCTGGAGGTGCAGGGCAGGGGATCGCAGCCTTTGTAAGGAAGATGAATGCGCAATTCCCAAATATTCCATAAACAGCTCATTATTCCTCTGATTAGCATGCAGAGTAAGTGAAATTTTAATGTTTCACTGCTCCAGGCTGTCAAAGTCCTTGTGCTCTTCAAAGAGAAGGGCTGATTCCGTTCAGTCTTTGTGAAGGAAAGTTAGGGCATCTTTGTGCTTTTTAAAAATATGTTTAGGAAAGGTCATACATGCTATTTCTTCACTTGGAAGTGTATCCCAGGATAACAGCGATGTGCCTGTAGTGTGAAAAATCGCCTAAAAAGTCTTTAAAGCTTTCTCCATGATGAATATGAATATGGATGGATTCTTGTTAATGGTGACTTTCAGTCTTGCAGGAAACAGATGTTTGCTAACTCAGATTTCATTTCTGGCTTGGCAAAGAAGCGTGTACAACTGAAACCAGTGAGGGCCAGTGACTTGCCATTGCTGTTGGGTTTTTCAGCTTTGTGCTGCTTTTGAGTTCAGCACAACGTCTTGCTGTTGCTGAAGCTCGTTACCTGCAGGTAGCACACCTGTGTTCCGTGGGGTTTCAGCTCCCCCCGAGCTTGGTGGAACCTGGTTATCACAAATCCAGGTGTGTGCGGGCTGGGCTCTGGTGCTGTGGCTCGGGGCAGTGCCCAGCTCCTGCCCAGCCTCTCCCTGCAGCTCTCTCTGCCCCACCAACATCGGGAGCCACAGCTGAAACCTGAGTGTCTTCAATGGCTCTTGTCTGATGCAAATGTTTCTCTTCTCACAAAAATAAAGAACAGCCATCAGGAGGAGAAGTCCAGGCACTGTTTTGGAAAGTTAGAATTGTGGAAATACTGCCTAATAAGAAAAGTACTTTTAAAACTGATTGTCCTGTGCGCATCCCTGTAAGGGGTTCTGGTTTGTGCCTGGCTCTGGTCCCTGTCACAGCTCCTGTCACTGCCTGGGCAATGTTTCCTGTCACAGGGCTCTCTGCTGGGCCTGNGGAGAGGAAGATTCACTTGCTTCTTTTCTTGTGGTTGTTTTATTTATTTGCCAGTCTGAAGGACTCATTTTGGGCCCTGACAATCACACTGGGTTCCCTCTCCTGTGCAGGGAGATGTTCTGGAGCTCTGACTGAGTGGACACAGGCAGAAGCAGGAGAGCTGCTCTGCAGGGCTGTGTGCTACATTAAATCAGAATAAGGCCTTTAAAGCCTTGAGTAACTGCTCAACACGGGCACCTTGGGTGGAATCAGTTGCATTTTTAATTACTCAGTTTAAATGAGATCTCTTTGGAGCCAGACTGCGTTCATTAATTTTGGACAGGCAATGTCTGGTTGGGGGCTGTGCCCTGAGCCAGCAAAGGCAGCTGGAGGGTCCCAAGCTCGGTGGTTCTGGCTGTGCACAAACAATTCTGTTAAACACCCAGGAAGGGAACTGGAGCTGCCCTGCTCTCCCCTTTGGATTGACCTGGCAAGGGGCAAGGCTGCTCCAGTGCCAGTGGCCCAGCTGTGCCCCAGTCCATCCCTCCATCCAGCCTTGGAGGGCTCTGTACATGGAATTTTCTCTTACACATGGATATAACTGTTTAGCTGTGATATCACAACTCTCTGACTGCTGTATTGCTAATTATGTACATGAGACTATTTCTCGAGAGGCAGTATCAATATTTTCACCTCTTCATTCTTTGGAACAGAGCTGTGCTTTAAGGATCATGAAAAATGTTTTCACTCAAGCATTAAGGCAGCATTTCATGCAGATCATCATTCCAGTCTGTGTCTGTTGGTGCTGACAGAAGGAGAGGCTGCCACGCCGAGCTCTGCTTCTCCCTGACTGGCATTTGAATTTTTTAAACATCAAATATTTACTGATGTAACCCAGTTGCTCCCCAAATTGAATTTCAAAGGTCCTTATCCTGCAGTTTCTATTTGTGCACATCTTCCATTCCAGGCAGCTCCATGCATCTCTAATGAAAATGAACTTGCTTCTTTTTGGAGCTCTTTTTTAACCTCTCTGTGCTCTCCTTTATTACCGTGATTTACAACGATACTGTGAGTGTTATTAATCCAGACTGCAGTCCGTGGGTGTTTGGCATGGGTTTACTCTGCACTGCTGCATCCTAAATAGTTCTGGCCCCAAACTGAAGAGTTTTGGCTCGCAGCTCCTCATCCCTGCCCAGCCTCCACCAACAGACACAGCACCCACGGGGCCCACAAAGAGCAGGAAAAGGGGAAATGGAGTGTGAGATATCTGAGCTCTTTGGAGCTGGGGAAGGTGTGGAAGCACAGCCCTGGAGGATCCGTGGTTGGTGAGGCTGAGCAAGGCACTTTGTGCTCAGGAGCCTTGAGCTCAGCTCTGAGCCCCGGCGCTGTGCTGAGTGCCAGAGGGATTCCATGGCGGAACTGCTCTGTTAGGGTGGGAATTCTGCAGCTGTAAAGTTAAAGAAAAGCCACCTGGAGCTGTGCATGTGTGTTTAGGGAGTTTATATTTTTAATTTTGAGGGTGGCAGACGGTTTCTGTTGCCAGAATTGCAGCTTTCCTCGAGCAGTTTGGAGAGAACTCTTTCAGCAGCTGCCTGTGCCGCGGGCAGGGGACCTGGAAGGGACGAAGGAATGAGCTGGAGCAGGACAAGCACCAGGGACAGCTCTGCAGGTCCCAAGGGAGGGTGTGACAGAGGCACAGGGCCTGGCAGCCCTCGCTGACATCTGCGAGCGCTCAGATGTTGGCTGACAGCTGCTGCCCAGAGCCAGCCCCTTGTTCAGGGCTGTGAAAAAGATGGGATCCTGCTGAGAGAATGGCATTCCTGTTCAGATGGATGTGGGCTTGGGAGCAGGAAAACAGCAAGA
Organism: Dicaeum eximium; assembly: GCA_013396995.1. Taxonomy (NCBI): domain Eukaryota; kingdom Metazoa; phylum Chordata; class Aves; order Passeriformes; family Dicaeidae; genus Dicaeum; species Dicaeum eximium. The sequence continues at coordinate 282,797 of VWZP01004063.1, read as the reverse complement.
TCCTCTGGCGTTCTGCATATTTGAAAGCAGAAATTCTTCTTTGCTGTGTGCCATAATTGAAAAAGAAAGCACCAGGACAATTTCCTCATCCATTCCCTCCTCCTTTTTTCTCTCTCTTATAGAAATGGTATCTGGTAGAGCAGCCAAGACATTTTTCAGTCTGTTGCTCATGGGTCTGTTCATTACTTTTTTGTTCTCACACTGCTTGCCCAGTACAGCAGCTGTTAAATAGACAACTCTGAGAGCTGGGGAAAAATATTGGTGAAACATTTGATTAACACTACTTTTGCAGGAAATTGATATGTCAACTATTTTTAGCCTCAGGCAAAGGAATAATCAAACCCAATTCATGTGGCAACCTTCTCCAATTTCAGATGACTTTATAAGCTCTGATATTTCACTCATTTTTAACTTTATATTGCAGTCAGTCACAGTTTCCCACCCCTTGTGATTTCATGCCATTTTTTTAACTGTATGATTGTCCCATTAGGAAATCCATTCAGCAAATTTTCCTGGTGGAAAGTGTTGTTTTCATTGCTTCAGAAAGTGTGTGTTGGCACAGCTCTGTTCACAACAAGGAAACAACTGAAACTCTGGCTTTTATCCAGAACACACTCTAATTCCCTATTCATAACCTAAACTCCTTTTTGTGCAATTTGCCTTTTTTTTTTTTTTTTCAATACATATGCTAGTTACATCTCAGGGTGAATCAGTCAAGTGGACTCTAAATTAAAATAGTTGGCTGGTCTAAGCCCAAAATGTGTTGCAATGCAGTTTTCTCACAGCTGGGAACAGCCAATACAGCCACCACAGAAATGGGTGATTATTCTTTCTGTCTGTCTTTTTCCAGGTAACTGAGGAGATGGACGTACCCTAAAGTTTTAATCTTCCAGTAATTAGGAGAAATAGATGGAAAGGAAAGTCAATAAACCATGTATCCCTGAACAGATCACGCTAACAGTCAGGATGTCACTGTGGGGACAGGAAATCCTTAAATTAGATGTATCATCTTAGTCTCTAATTTAATCCATAAACCAGAATCTAAATTTGCTTTGAACCATACGCAGATAAGAATATGTAAGTGAGGAAACAGAGACAAGAGGACTCCAGATTGAACTTAAAGGGGCAAAATGCCAACAGTTTGGGATGAGAGGCAGCCCAACCCTTCGGGCTTGGGGCTGCTGGGTTCAGGTCAGCGACAGCCCTGACCCAAAGGTTCACCAATCAAAACTCCTTTCCACACTGGAGAAGGGAGGTGCACACCCTCCGCTCCCGGTGGCCACCGCTGTGTGGCTAAATATTTGCTTTTTAAATCCAGGGGAGGAGAGGAGGGACAAGCTAATCTCATAAAGGCTCACCCCGCCCTCTGCTTGGCTCCTCTCCCTTGGCATGCCTTCCAGCAGCAGCTGGCTGCCTGTTTTCCTTCTGCAGTTGTGTTCCTGACATTTCCTGCAAGGAGGTTTTCCTGAAGGTTTCCAGCAGTCCCTCCAGCCCACACCCCCTTCTCTGGCCCCCTCTTCCCCTCAGCGTGGCTGTGCTCCAGCAAGGGCTTTGTTCCCATCACACAGCCCCGTGAGCATCCCTGAATTTGGGGTGTGCTGGTCTGGCTGGTCACTGTCAGGGCTGCTGGACAGCTGTGATGTGAACACAGACAAGAACAGGATTACTGCGGCTGGAAAAGGCCTTTGTGCTCCAGCAAGGGCTTTGTTCCCATCACACAGCCCCGTGAGCATCCCTGAATTTGGGGTGTGCTGGTCTGGCTGGTCACTGTCAGGGCTGCTGGACAGCTGTGATGTGAACACAGACAAGAACAGGATTACTGCGGCTGGAAAAGGCCTTTGTGCTCCAGCAAGGGCTTTGTTCCCATCACACAGCCCCGTGAGCATCCCTGAATTTGGGGTGTGCTGGTCTGGCTGGTCACTGTCAGGGCTGCTGGACAGCTGTGAACACAGACAGACAGGAACAGAATTACTGAGGCTGGAAAAGGCCCTCAGATGCTGAGTCCAACCAGTCCTTCCTCGAGGTGCAGCTCCATTAGACAGGCTCTGACTTTGCCCTGTTTCTGGTGCTTTCCTCTTCCAGGGTCATTCTTTTTTGGAGAGGCTGTCTGTAGCCCTCTACATGGAGAAGGAATGATTTCGAGAATTTGGGTTAGGGAGAGCCCCTGCACAGATCCTGCATTGCTCAGTTGTGCTGCTTTCCCTCTCCTGAAAGCTTCATAAACTGTCATTTCACAGGCTTTAATAAACACTCCAGTGACCTAATCTTTTAGTGTAAAAGCCTACTTGTATTTTAAGCTTTCTGTTATCAATGTCATTAAATCAATATCCTCAGTTCTACGGGATCCAAGTCACATATAAGCAGTCACACACAGTTTCACTTTAAAAGAGCAATATTGAGGTACAGTCAGTTCCTTTTTCATAGATTACAGAGTACTTTGAAGTACTCTGTTGAAGATCAGAGGGAGTTCATTCCTCTGCAGCCTGTTTCTTACATGTTGAGAGCTTTCTATCCTAATGACAATTCTGCTGCAGAACTTCAGTGAAGCCTCAGAAGATGAGTATTTTATGCAGTTATTATAAATGGCACTGGAAAGCCTTGCGGAGGTTATACCATGGGACAGATCTTTTAAGAGAAATAAGCAGGCAAACTAGGATAGACCCTTCTTTTCCATTCTTTAATCCATTTATCTATTTTTCATTATTGTTATTATTTACTTATTCTTTCTCCATCTGAGTGCATACACAGTTCTGGACAGGTCAGAGTGTGCATGGCCTCACTTGGTGTGGTTCATTGTCTAATGAGTGACATCTGTGTTTAGAGTTCAGATGGAGAAAAACAATTGCTTGTCCCTTGCCAGAGACACTTAATTGAAGGCAAAACATACATCTGGGATTTATTTGTGTAAAAGATACACGACTGCAGTACCGTGTCTTCTTCCAGCCTGACCCTGAGGTGCTCCTTCCATTTGGTGCATTAGAATCCAGATTTATCTAGAGGAATCTTACAGATCAGAAGTGGCAGCTGTTGATCCATCTTTGCTGTCATTACAGCAGATCTCTCTCTCCTTTTCTATGGTTTTTAGCCCCCGTCTGTCACAGAAGTGGAATAATTTGTAACACGAGCCAGCTGCAGGTTCTCTCAGTGGCTCATTTCAGGAAAGGTGTGGAGGTGAGGGACTGACACCCCCCAGCAGGGCTGGCAGCTCGTGGTGCTGCTGGGGGAGCGGGCTGGGCTCTGAGCAGGGCTCAAACCAAAGGAAGGGGCAGGAGCAGGCTGGGGATGGCAGCAGCCTGAGTGTCCCCAGGATGAGGGACAGGAATCTGTCCCATTGTCCCTCCCGGGGAAAGGGAGCAGGTGTCCCCAGAGCCAGAGGGGAAGGGGAGGGACACTCCTGGGTGACAGTCCTGGGGTGACAATCCTGGGGTGACAGTTCTGGGTGCCAGCCCTGGGGTGACAATCCTGGGGTGGCACACGAAGTCTCGCTCCCGAGAGCCCCTGTCCTGCAGCATCCCCCGTGACAGGGGCTGGGGAGGGCAGGGTGAGGCAGGAGCTGCCAGGGTGGCAGATCAGAAATTCTATTTGTGCTGTGCAGGGTGGGCTGAGCAGTGAGGGCCCCGCTCTGCCCGGGTGTGGCAATGCCCGGAGCCCAGGGCAGGGAGCTCGGTTATCTGTTATCTGTTATCTGTTATCTGTACATTCCTCAGGAGGGAACTGTGCTGCCCAGTGCCTGGCACTCCTGCCTGGCCCTGCGAGCCAGGAGAAGGAAAATTGCACCAGGGACGTGGTGTTCTTGGTGGAGTTTCAGCAGGAGGAGGTGCTGGGGTTTTTTTTCTTAATTCCCTAAAACAAGGAAAGCAAAATTTGATTATCTTTCGTCTTGACAGCAGAATTGTGTTGCAATGATCCCAGAGCTGTTAATTCACCAGTGATTTTTTTTATGTTGAAGACTCTTGTAATTAAAAAATTGCCAAGAGGCAGAGTCCATATAATGTGGACTTCAGGGATTTAAATATTAGAAATTGTTCAACAAACACTGGAGATCCTCTAGTCTGCATGTTTTGTCTGTAACAAACTATTACTTTGCTCCAATATAATTTGAATAATTTTGTCATCAAGCTCACGTATCGGAGTGGAGAATGGGATCTCAAAGCTTCTGGAATATGGGAGATTGAGTTAGTTGCTGAACCTGTTTATGGAAGATAGAAATTATGTCATTGCAATGCTGAGGTGTGCTAAAATAAAATCTTGAATTACGGCATTGCTCTTTCAGTTTGAATGTATGTTTTAAAATAATTGCTGTTGTGGAAAGAAAATGTCTGGGAGTTGGTCATTGCAATGCACATATTTCAGAGTTATTAATCGTAAAATGTGACATTTTTACTACACAGTGAGAACAAATGATGAACAAAACCCAAAGAAGCCGAATAGATGCTGAAGAATGATGTCCCAATCCTGCAGGAATTAGCAGATGTATTTGTGCTTATGTACAATAATGACCCTGCTTTGCTGTTTGCTTAAACGGGACGCAGATTTCTCACTCAGAATGGTGCGAGTTTAATCCCAGTGTGTAGAATTAAGACTGAATACCAATCTTTGCCTGTTTGCAGCTTGTGTTGGAGATATGAGCACTGAACAACTTTGCTGCCAGTTCTGGTGTGTTAATCTATAATAAATCTCTTGAAATTATTGTAGCAATGAGAATGTGAAGTAGCTGAATGGTGGCATTTAGTCCTTTTTAAACATTCCTTCAGGGTTTATATATTTTTTTTCTTGCAGACGTCCAGACAATACAGTCAAGCACTAAACAAAAGTAACAGAGTTCATCTTTACTGTGCATTTCTGGATTACAGGTATGTTGCATAATTCCCAATTCTTTAACTTGCTTTGATTAAATCACACTTACTTCGTGATGCTGCATTATTATCTATAATCATCCTGCTTCCTTTCATTCGTGGAAATAGTTAAAGAAATGGAGCCACTGGCTTATAAAAACCACAATCTGATTGTTTCTCCTCCCCATAGACAGGAGACCTGTCATTCACCTGGGGTTAGGTAGGTGATTGGGGCTGGAAACATTTCCCAATCAAGGCTGCAGACTGACACAAGTCGTGCTTATCTTGTTTCATGAGTGTGGCCTCTTGGGCAGGTGCTCGGGTGTTTGAAGGTGGCAGAGCTCCAGCACAGCCCTTGTTGTCACTGGCTCTGTGCCACAGCACCGTGGGACATCAGTATTCCAGAACTGTGAATTTTGGCCAGTGCGTGGAATGGATAAACATAATGCAATGATCCAGCTTCAATGCAAATTGGAATTAAAGGGGAATAAATATCACCTCAAATTTCACTCAGAACATAAAAGCTGTGAAAAAGCAGTAGCTTTTTATTTCTTTTTTTTTAGCACTAAGTACATTTAATTTCTTTTTCTTTTGAAAAATACACCGCTCTTAGTGAATTAATTGAGAAAGAATGCAAATAGTGAATTTTTAATTTCATGGGGATTAACGGGTTTTGAGCTGTTACAGTGTAATTGCTGTAGCAATGGTCTGGGGTGCTGTGATCCCTGAACCACCCTGACAGGATGAGTGTGACAGTGGCCAGGGTCAGGCAGCACACAAGACATTATTCTGACTGATTTTGGGGGTTTTGCAAGATTATTGACTTGTCTGGTACTACAGTTCTCAAAATACAGAAATCTGGGTCTGGGTGAAATGCCATAAATGAGATGCAAAATGCGAGGAAATGGTGTAGTTATCATCCATTCATTATATTATCAATTATATATTCAATTACAATAATATATATAAAATATCAATATTATATATACTATGTTGATATAGTATATATTATAATAATTACTATAAACATTATAATTATTATATATAATATATCAATATTATATATATATTTTTTAATATATATTATATATTATTCATTGATTATGAGACAAAATCTCTAGAGACATTCATGGAGGGGTCTGATCTGCCTTGTCCTGGTGAATGTTTTCCCTCACTATTTCCATGATGGAATTGAGCAGACACCAGCAGTGTCTGTGGGGTCCCCAGCCTAGATGGCTTCCAGACCCTTAAATCTCCCGTGCAGTGCAGTGCCAGCCAGGTTAACCTCCTGCAGCTGCATTTTACAGAGGTTTGCTCTGTTTTTGTGCTCACAGCAACGGGACTGGGGTTTGGTCCAGCGAGGGCTGTGTCCGGGAGCGTGGGGACCTCAACCACTCCGTGTGCCTCTGCAACCACCTCACCAACTTCGCCATCCTGATGCAAGTGGTGCCTCTGAAGGTGAGGGTCAGCAAAGCACTAAGTCTGTTAAAAACACATAAATACACCAGTTGCATCCTCACATCACGTAAGTGACTGAAACTGGGCTCCTTTATACCCAGCTTGGATTTATTTCCTGCTTCTGTTGTGTTACCCAGAGAGCTCCATTAATACCCCAGCCCTCTGTGTCACTCTGGCCACCTGAAGGTGGGGTTGGCTTCCTCAGGTCATCAGGGTTTTATCCAACCATTATTATCTTTATTACTTGTAAAGCACCTAATGTCCTCAACTGGTTTCCAAGTATAATTTTTCTAGGAACTCTTCAGGCTGGTAATAAAAAGCAGCTTTGCCTCAAGACCTCTCATCTTGTAAGGCAGAAGTGTCTTGGCAGAAATGTGCTGTTATTAACCCTGTTTGAAAGGGCAGCATTCAGGGAATTATCCGGGATTAAACAGGACAGCCACCAATTAAATGCCACTGAAAGACTGGCTGATTCTCCACTGGGGAATAGTTCTGAAGGGCCCAGCTTTTACCTGAACAGATTTAGGACTGTGGTGATTAATGGGATGCTGCAGTAAGCTTTAGTATGATGCAATATTAGTAATTAGAGATCAAAGGCATTTCATACAGAATTCTTTGGAATGAAGTTTTCCTGGAGAGGTCTGAACATAACTGGGAAAGGCCGGATGTGAGTGGCCCTTCAGCTCCTCTCAGTCCTTCAACAGCTTCACTTTCAATAAGTTAAATTTTTGGTTTGATGGATTTACATCCACCAGACTTTGCGCAGAATGTTTTTCCACACCTTTGTTTTCCCCTTTATGATAAAAGGAAAACCTCACCCCAAATCTTTGTCCAAGACCTATCCTTTAAATCGATCATTTAGGATTTTCTGGTGGTACTAATTGTTTTTTGTAGCTAGTGCAAAGAATTGTTTTCTTCATTGTGTAATTGGCATGAAGATAATAGGCACAGAGAGAATTCCTGGCTTTTGAGCTGTGCCAGCAGACTCTGCTCAGTCACAAATTCCCAAAACATTTGCTAAGTAAAGCCTGCTGAGCCAACCTGGCAATTGGAAACTTCTCTCAGGTGTCCTTGGAACCCTCTCAGGCAAATGCTAAAGTGCTGTGGATTTTGAGCACATACTTGTGTTTGCTCACCATGCTCAGAAATTCATGAGCCAAGGTTCAGAGGGACCCATTTAAATCACCCTTGGAACACCAGACTGCCAAGGCTCTAAGAAACTGCTGCAATGATGTTATATCTGATCTTGAACTTTTGTATATTTTAGTCTCCTTTTCATAAATGGAGAGCACAGATAATATGAAACAAGTAAAAGAGGGTGGCAGTGTGCAGTTGCCCACATTTGAACAGTTCTGTTTACACAGCTATAATACATCTATGGCCAAATAAATTGAAATGGATCAAATTTTTTTGCACAAACACTGTTTTTGACAGAATGTTTATTTTTCTCTAGATTCTGGAGAAAAAAAAAAAAAGATTCTTACCCAAAAGGCTCTGCTTTTCATAAAAAATTGAAATAAGTTATTGGAAATGAACTGCCTGAAAACTAGAATTTTTCATCAAAAGCTCTATTTTGGTACCAAAAAAAAAAAGGGGAATTAATTTTTCATGGGAATCCTCTGTGTGTTTTGTGCTTCCCTTTCTCCCCAGGGCAGGGATAAATGCAGCTCTGGGGGAGCAGCAGGAGCAAGGCTGTCTCCAGGGCACTGCACCGCCTCTCATGAGAGCAGCAGGAAAACAGGGCTGCACAGGCTGCCAGTCCTGCAGAAAGGCAGCAGATGCACAGAAACAATTTAAAACTCCAAAAAGAGGGGGATGCTGGCAGTGATAGGGAGCTGCAGTGCACAGCAGTACAGGTGTTGGTTTTTGGTACCAGCAAGAGTGGGAACCCAACCCCTGGGCCCTTTGGAGGGGTTCCCCTGCTGAGTTCTTTTCCAAGGATGAAGAATGAGCAGGACTCTCTTTTTTGGTCTTCAGGTTTTTGTTTATTCTTATCTTAAGTTCAGCCCCGTCTGCACACCAGACTCAGCATGAGAGAAACAAGGCACAAAATGGACCCCAAACACCCAAACCAAGGCACAAAATGGGCCCAAACACCCAAACCAAGGCACAAAATGGACCCAAACACCCAAACCAAGGCACAAAATGGACCCAAACACCCAAACCAAGGCACAAAATGGACCCAAACACCCAGAGCATCCCTGGTGGCTCTGACCCTTCCCAGGCTGGGTTCTGGCTGCTCCTGGGGCAGGAGGAGCTCCTGGGGCAGCACGGGCACAGAGCAGAAGTGCCAGCCCTGGCTGCAGGGCAGAAGCAGCTCCTGGAGCCTGATCCACAGGATAATCTGTGTGAACACAGCATTTAACATTTCCTGCAAGCCTTGGGCTGGAAAGGAAGGCAGAAAATCACCCTGCTCTGTGTTGTGCTAACAGATTCAGGAAGAACTTGAAAATATTGGTTTTTCTGGTCCCCAAACTTTATTATAATCTCATTCAACTTGAGTCCTTCCTCCCTGCCATGCTTCCTTCAGGCTTCATTTGAGCTAAGAACTTGCTGTTTGAGATTTGTAATGAGCAGAATCCCTACTGTTTGATGACATGGTGCCCAGAATTGCTTTAAAAATTATGTGGGCATTCAAAAATACTAATTAATATCTTGGCAGAGATATTCGGAAAATTCTGTATTTTTTATGTCACGGTGAAAAGTTTTAAATAAGCAACACCAGGCTGGGCTGGCTGGAGGGAAATGTGCTGTCAGTCCTGAAAAGCCCCCTCTGCAGCACTTTATTGCAGATTGCTGGGAGCTGTGGAGTTAATAGAGAAGGGGAATTCAAAAACAATTCTGCTGGAAATGGCTGATAAAGATGATTGCATTGTGAAGTGTGACTCTCAGAGGCCTCTTTTCCTTTAAATTCACAGTACCTGATGCATTGTGGCTCGAGAAAAGGAGTTTGTGCATCAAGTTGGGCTTTTCTGTGGGCAGTGATTGGACAGTGCCACTAAGCAGGGCCCCACCAAAGTCGATCCTGAGGTCTCAGGGGGCAAACTGAGCCTCCTGAACTCATCACAGATGCTAATTTAAAAAAAAATAGAATGTTATGTACCTAACAAAGTGCTTGGCAAGCTGAAGGAAAACAGAGATTTGTACTGTTGTTATTATTTAATATATAAATAAAGGCCTCTCTGGGCTGAAATTGAATTTCAGCAGCCTTTCTGGAGGCAATTAAAACCATTAGCTCCATCAGCCAAGGCCAGCGTTTTAATGTCTCTGAGACACTCAGGCTGCCAAACTTAATTATTCATCCTTTCCTTAATTGGATCCAGATTACATTTTAAAGGTACAACTTCAGAAGGTTTGGCTGAGCTTTAATTGTCCCCCTGCCCTCCCTCCCCCAGGAATTGTCTCCTGGGAGGGCTCAGGCTCTGCAGGAGGGTTTGTGGGTGGATTCAGCGCTGGGCTGATCTGCCAGATCAAAAAACAGGGAAAAACCATCTGCACGGCCAGGAGCTTCCTGCTGGGAATGCTCCTGTGGAATGGAGCTGCCCAAAAGGGACCTGAACACCTACTCACTCTTCTGGCTGGGCCTGGGGCAAAATGCAATTGTCGTGGCATTTCCACAGTGAGCTGTGGCTGTGGTTTAATGGAGTGTGTTCACTCCATGGGCACACACAAAAATATTTAATGGGATGTGTTCACTCCATAGGCAGACACAAAAATATTTAATGGGATGTGTTCACTCCATGGGCACACACAAAAATATTTAATGGGATGTGTTCACTCCATAGGCACACACAAACAAATCCTGCTCTGGGTCCTACCAGTGGGGAAAAAATACAAACCAGAGGGATGGCATCCATGGGGAGACCAAAACACAAACCAGAGCCATGGCATCTGTGGGGAGACCAAAACACAAACCAGAGCCATGACATCCTGCTCAGCTTGCAGGAAGCATTTTCTGAGGCTGTAAAACCTTTTTTGGTTCAAGAAGTTGACTTTTTCTGGAAGATGAGTCGTTTTTCAGAAAGGAGATGTCAAAAGCGGTTTAGACAGTGAAATTACTGCTTTTGGTGTCTAAATAGTGAAGCTGTGACTTGGTATAGGCACAAATCTGGATCAGCTTTGACAAGCCTGGGCTGAAGTGTTTGAGCTCAGCCCTTTGTGTGACCTCTAAAGGCAGAAATAGAGGGATGTTCTGCAGTAGGTGGAGGAGAAAATTTTAGGTTAGAACTTCCCCAAAAAGCCCCTTCCTTTGGAGAAAGCCAAGAGTACTCTCTGCCAAGCAGAAGAGGTGCAGTCAGTGGCCTGGGAGGTGAAAGATTTGGGAAGGGACAGGGACAGGAGGGAAATGTCCCAAGGAGAAAGGGAGCAGAGGGCAGAGAGCCCAGCAGGGGCTCTGGGCTGGCCAGGGGCTGTTTGCTCCTGTGTGTGGTCACTCAGCAATGTCACAGAAATAAGGAGCTTTTCTCCTCTAGACACAAACCATTTTTCTTGCAGAGCCCACTGAATAACTCTTTCAGCCTGAATGACCTTTCCCAGCTACTCCAGAGATGAAAAGTGCCATCTCATTATAATAATATTTTTTCCTCTTCCGTGCAGTTATTTATAAACAGAGGGGTTTGATATCACTCTTTTTTGTTTTGTTTTGCTATGAACAGCATTGTAAATGAAAAATACACACTTGGAGTCTGAACTGGTCTCTTTCCAGGATCATTTCTCAGGCCATCCGCTTGCCTGGCAGTTTCCAAAATAAAAGTTAAACAATATAATAACTTCTTTTTTGAGGGAGAGCAAGGCTAGGGCAGTGGGCTGTGATGCCACAGATGGGTGGGTCTGCTGAAACCCCCAGTTTTTGGCAGCACTCAAGGTAAGGGGTGTTACAGCCAAAGATAAAAGGGTGGGAGTTTTATATGAGGTGGGAGTTTTTGGTTTTACCTTGTCAGGGCTGAAACTCAGAACATCTGTCTCCTGGCGTTGGTGATTGCTGACACTCAGGGCTGGGTGAGCTCCTCTCCTGCCTTTTCAGAGGGGAAGAATGGCCACACAAACCCAAGGCAGCAAAATATTTTAGAAGAACAGAATAATTTAATGTAGATTGGGGCAAGTGTGAGAATCAGGCTCATGGGACTACTTCACAGATTGCTCAATGTTTTATTTGGTACTTTTCAATGCAATTTTCTTTAATAATAGCATTACAGTTTGATTAGTGGTTTTGTGCTGACTACAAGAACATCCCAAATTACTGTTTTATATTCCACATCATGCAGGAAGTCTGTAAACTTTCAAAGAGACAAGCTGAGGTGAGGTAAAATCAGCCCTTATCAGTGCATTGGAATTTATTGAAATAGTTTCCTAATTAATGAGACCCAATGCTTTGACAACCCAGGTACTTGTAACAAATTGCTCCTTGTTATCCCTTCAAATGAGAACAGCCAGATCCAGATGTGCTGTGGCAGCTGGGCTGGGAGGTTTGTGGGGATCTCAAGCCTTTAAATACAGGTTCTTTTCCCTCTGATGCCTTTAAATACAGGTTCTTTTCCCTCCTTCAGCACAACCCTACACACCCTGGAAATCATCCCAAGCCTTTTCTGTGCTGTGTTCCTTCCCTGCACAGGCAGGAGCTGCTTCCAGCCCCTCCTGCACCCTCTGGGAGCAGCTCCTGCAGGCTGCACTGGGGCCTTAATTGCAATTAAAACTGCCCCCTCACTGGGGCTGCAGGGGTGCTGCTCATCAAAAAGCTGTTGCCAGGCTGGTGTGAGAATTGACTGGGGAGCAGCACTCCTGAGGCCTCATCAGATTTGGGCTGTGCTCACCAGAGCAGGAGCAATTTCCAGCTCACAGTGCAGGGACCTACGTGAGTTATTTCAGGTTTCAATGAATCTTCTACATTTTCTTGTAGAAGAGATTTTTTTTCTCCCTTTTTCATTTCTAAGCCACAGAGGCTCACTTGTGAGAACTTGATTCACATCTTGCCTTGCCCTGCAGGGGTTTCTGGAGAAAGACTGAACTAAAACCCAGAGACAGCCCTTGTTAGAAACATGGCATCAAAGAAATTTGAGAGAGAAAAATATCTGTGTGATTATCACCTTCTTTTGGGTTACTGTGGGGAAACAACCAAACAGTTTGATTTGGGGGATGGAACATCCTTCCCACTTGGAAAGGATTGAGTTTGTTCAGCCTGGGAAGGAGAAGAGCTCAGGCTGACCTGATTGTGGCCTCCAGCACCTGAAGGGAAGAGGGAGAGGAGCTGTTTAGAGAGAGGCAGTGACAGGAAAAGGGGGATGGCTTCAGAGGAAGGAGGGGGTTTGGAGCAGACATTGGGAATTGGGAATTGTTCCCTGGCAGGGTGGGCAGCCCTGGCACAGGGTGGAATTCCCAGAGCAGCTGTGGCTGCCCCTGGATCCCTGGAGTGCCCCAGGCCAGGCTGGGCAGGCTGGAGCAGCTGGGACAGTGGCAGTGTCCCCGCCATGGCAGGGCTGGCACTGTGTCACTGGGGTCCCTCCCAGCCCAGGCCATGCTGTCATTCCCTGATTTTTGCCCATTTCCAGCGGTTTTCTCCTCTGTTTTTGTGATAATAAGGCACCACCACCCCTCTGAGGTCTCTGCCAAGGCAAACACCACAATGGGCACTGCAAACCTGAATTTTCCCTGAGCAGGGAAATTCTCTAGGGAACATTTTCTGGCTGAAAGACTCTGGGAGTGAAAGGAGAGAAAGAAAGCCTTGAACTGATGAGAAATACTTATTTCAGAGTGACTTTAAATCTGAAAAGCTTCCTCAGCTCCCCTCCTCCTTCTGAAGAATTGTGAGCCACCTGCAGCCAGGGAAAAGGGAGTCTACTGCAGAAACCAGGGAATAAGGTCCATGCATTTTGGATATGAATGTACCTGATGAGGAAATCACTTCTAAACTGCTCCATTTACCACACAGGCTATTCCAGTTTCAGGAATATTCTGTGAAGAATGCCTGTGCATGGCTTATTTGGGGGATGAGGGACGATAGGATCTCTTTTGTAGGAATTATCTGGAGCTCTTAAGCTGTTCCAGCACACAGAACTCTCTTGTTTCTGTAATTGATGCTGTCCAGTCAGGGAAAAGAAATGTGTCTTCGGCTGAAAAAGAAAAAATACTCAAGAGCTGCATCATATTTCCTAGGAACAGTAACACCATAGCAACAGTTGTCCTGCAGGGCTGCTGCATCCCTTCATGGCTCTGGGACTGCTGAGCTCTCCTGCTGGAGACCCAGCACACGTGAGCATTACAGTAAAAATCCACATACACAGCACATCCTTCTGTCTGTATTTATGTTTTCCCATGGCACGTTATTTCCCTCCTTTAAAAGGAATTTTAATGGGGAGTTTATTGGTAGAACTGCTTCGGTTTGATAATCTCTAAAGAAATGCTTCGTTTGGGTGGGAAGTTTTATTGTGTGTGTGGAAAAGAATAGAAAATCCCAAACATATGTGAAAGGGCTAGGTTTTATTAGATAAAGTTGTGGTAAAAAAGTTTTGGAAAAGGTATCGTTCCTTTTAGTGTTTTTTTAGAATAAATAAATATTTTTCAGCTTGGAATTTAATTAATAGTGAATTGATATTGAAATAGAAACACAGTATTTCAAGCATCAAAATTAAAACTTTTTGATTGACTAATTTTTTTCCTTCAGTTTATGAAAATGTCAAGTCTATCCAAAATCAAGTCAGGAAAAATGTTTGAAAATTCTTCTAGGATGAGAAAGCTTTTTCCTGCCTAGCTCTGTTCGACTTATTACATATTAATAGTGCCTGGCTCCCTTTGTTGGGTGTGGCTTTTTTGTCATTCTTTTATGAGAACTTGCATGGAAAATTAAACCACACTGATTAATTTAAGATGAATGGCCAAACCACAGCGCCCCTCTTGCACTGGGTTTAACTCAGATCCTGGGGGAGAGCATCGTGGAGTTAGAGTCCAAATGTTCCTAAAAATTGAATTACCCCTGCAGGAGATGCCTGTGGGCAGAAGCAGAGGCTGAGGCAGAGCTTTGCCCTCCTGCGGGTCGGGCTGGGCTTTTCCTTTCTGCGATGCCGGCCCCGCTCCGATCGTCACAGAACCAGGGGATGGGCTGGGCTGGAGGGG
>VWZP01004063.1:229612-268388 GCA_013396995.1 Dicaeum eximium | reverse complement strand
TTGGGCTCTCCTGCCATGGGGCACGGTGGTGTTTGCACAGGGACGGGATGGCTGCAGGGAACGGCTGCAGGGAATAGAGCAGGGAATAGAGCAGGGAATGGCTGCAGCATCACCGGGAGCATCACCGGGAGCACCAAGGGCCTGCGAGCTGCCCCAGCCCCTCCGAGCCCTGCAGCCTCGGCAGGAGCGGCTGCTGCGGGGACCAGCGTGTGACACACGGCAGGGGACCCTGGCTGTGACACTCAGCAGGGGACAAACGCCGGGTGTCTGTCCCGCCGTGCGGGGCTCGGGCCGCTCCCGCTCCCAGCTGTGCGCAGCTGGAGGAGGCGCAGCGGGGCACGGTGGCCGCGCTCGCTGTGACTGCGATTCTCAGCTGCTGTTCCTTTCTCCTGGCGTGCAGCTGACGAGAGAACACCAGGTGGCCCTGTCCTCCATCACTTACATCGGCTGCGCCCTGTCCATCCTGTGCCTGACCATCACCCTGGCCACGTTCGCCGTGCTGTCGTGAGTAATTTTAACTTCACACCTGCCGAGCAGCGAGACGCAAGCAGAGCATTCCGGGCCACTGGGCAGGATCCCTTCAGCTACTCAGGATAAAACAAAGGCTATTAATTCTACAACCTCCCTTAATTAGATTCTGCACATGCATTTGTAACACTTGGTTGGTTATTTCTAAATTACTTTCATTTCCTGAAATGGCATGGTCTTTATACAGCAAGCTATTTCAATCCCGTGAGAGATTTAATTTTTTTTTAAACTGCCCATGCTTTGCTGTAGTTCAGGAATCTTGCAAAGAGGCTTGCAGGAGGTCTTGGTCTGGATCCAGTACAAGGTGAGCAGGGACTGCAGGACCCTCCCTGTGCCCCCATCCTTGGGCTGCTGGGACTGTACAGACAGCACCTTCTGCTGTTCCACTGCCCTGTCTGTGAGGCAGAGTGCTCAGGAAGGAATGCCCAGTAAGGAAGTCTCGGTCAGCATTGACTTTATTTTCACACAACTCAATTACACAATTACCTCACAGAACCCACGTTTAGGTTCAAGTGCCTTTCTCCATCCAGCTGCTTCCTGCGGCACTTCAGTGGGGTGAAGGACACTGCAAGCAGTGTGAAACCCCCTCCACGGCTCCAGGTTAGAAACCTCTGCCTCTCCTGCCCTGAGGGGCAGCCCTGTGAGGGCTCCCTGTGCTGGGAGGTTCCTGCCCCAGGGCGCTCAGGACCTTTGTTCCGATTCATGTTCCAGTAGTGACGAATGAGTTCGAGGCCCAGCTGGGCTTGATACAAACATTTCTGGTAAAAAGCTTTCGTAAAGGTTTGTGTCTAAATAAGAAATAGAAAAGCTGACTAAGGGTGAAGCAACTTGTCCGAGGCTGTGCAGCACTTTGGGAGTGCAGCAGGGAGGGGGATTCTTGTCCCCTTTCACACACTAAACCATATTGTTCCCACTTAAGAGTTTGGGTTTTGTTTTCTGTGCCTAAGCATGTATTTTGGACATCCTGTTAAGAGGCCAGTTTCTAGGCAAAAGGACTTGCTGAATCTCAGTAAACTGATTGCAATGCTTGTTTTTTTTCAGACCCCATATTATTTCCAAGTTTTGAGAGCTGTGTTGGTCATACTTGGATTAAGAGCATAACATGTGGCAAAATCCACTCTAAATAAGTCCAGCATCTGCCTATCTGACATTGTGCTGTTGGCATGTTTAGGCTGAGGGGAATGATCTGCTCCATTTTAGTCTGAGTGCAAAATTGGATGTTGGAGTGTTTAGAAAGGAAAAAGGAGCAAGAGGAGGAGGTGTTGCTGCAGCAGGGCTGAAAACTCCTCGAGGAGCTGGAGGCAAGCAGAGACGTGGAGCAGAGCTTGGAGCCGGCTGACTGCCACAGTGTAGGTGCCCCACCTACAAACAGCATCCCCCACACTGCCAATTCGAAATAATTTGATTTTCTTTTCACTGGAGAGCAGGGTCTCATTAAGCAGCTGAAGTGAAATTTTGCAATGTGGTGCTGGATGACTGTGACATAAGTGGAGAAGAATCTGGCAAGTTCTGTGCTACTCCCTGTCCTGGCAGTGGCAGCCCCTCCCCAGGAGGGCAGCGAGCCCTGCTCCCCTCCTGGTGACACTGCCCAGTTTGTGACTCACAGAGCTCCTCATTGCAAAGCCACTGGCACCGGGCAGAGCATCCTTTGAGTTACTTTTTGGGATCTTGATACTTCTTGTCATTCCTTCTTCACTCCCTTCCCGTGGAGCAGTGCAGCAGGGAATAGGAACCTGTTATCAGCAGGACTGTTTTTTAAAGAGAACAGAATTTAAGGCAAGGCCTGAGATGTTCAGATCAATATTTTTGTTTTGTGTCTCCTATTTCTGGATGAGAACAGAAACACGAGGTCAGCAGACTTCCAGGAAAGCCTGTTCTTGTCAGATTTCCAGCTGGTTTTTGAAAAACCAAGTGAGATATGTTCAAATGGTGTTGAAAGCACAGTCAGGTCCCTGTCAAGACAGCCCATCTGTATATGGAGCTGTTGTTCCTGTGCTCAGAAGTTATATTTGCATAAATCAGAGTTGGAACCAACGTCTTTTCACATTCCCTTATTTGCCATTCTGGCAGATACCAACAAAGCAAACCCAGGAGCTCTGGCACAGTGTGGCACAGGCACCTTGTGCTTTCTGTGGGGAGTGGGTGTCACCTCCTTGGCATCCCAGCTCCCTTCAGGATCCGACCCCTTGCTGATATTCTGTCACTGCTCAT
Source organism: Dicaeum eximium (assembly GCA_013396995.1). Lineage (NCBI taxonomy): Eukaryota > Metazoa > Chordata > Aves > Passeriformes > Dicaeidae > Dicaeum > Dicaeum eximium. Next base: position 265,649 of record VWZP01004063.1, on the reverse strand, counting down.
CAATTGCCCATGGGCAAATCAATCTCCTGCTGCCTTCAGGACGGCAGCAGGATGCCCAGGCCCCACCCAGGCCCCACCCCGTGCTCAAAAGGCACCGTAGCAACCCCCTCCCTGAAACCAAGAGCCAGTTTGAGTGCTGGCTGATGGGTTCTGGGTGCCTCAGGAGCTGTGAGTGCTTGCTGGTGGATTAATGCTGGCTGATGGATAATTCCAATGCCCCGGGGGCTGTGGGTGCTGGCTGATGGATAAATGCTGGGTGCAGAAATGCCCCAGGGGCTGTGGGTGCTGGCTGATGAGTTCTGGGTGCCCCGGAGGCTGTGGGTGCTTGCTGTTGGATAAATGCTGGGTGCAGCAGTGCCCCGGGTGCTGTGGGTGCTGGCTGATGGATAATTCCAATGCCCCGGGGACTGTGGGTGCTAGCTGATGAGTTCTGGGTGTCCCGGGGAGCTCAGTGCTTGCTAATGGATAAATGCTGGGTGCAGCGGTGCCCAGGGAGCTGTGAGTGCTGGCTGATGAGTTCTGGGTGCCCTGGGAGCTCAGTGCTTGCTGATGGATAAATGCTGGCTGATGGATAATTCCAATGCCCTGGGAGCTGTGGGTGCTGGCTGATGGATGGGCTCTGGGCACAGCAGTGCCCTGGGAGCTATGGGTGCTGGCTGATGGATGGGCTCTGGGCACAGCGGTGCCCCAGGGCCGTGCTGAGCTGTCCGTGTGTCCCGCAGGTCCGTCAGCACCATCCGCAACCAGCGCTACCACATCCACGCCAACCTGTCCTGCGCCGTGCTGCTGGCCCAGGCGCTGCTGCTCGCCAGCTTCCAGCTCAGCCCGGCCACCGTGAGTCCAGAGACCTGCTGCTGCTCCTGCCCCGGGCCACCAGGGCCACCCGGGCCACCTGCCACGCGGGGGCTGCTCCTTCCCTCGCACATCTGTCTTTAGCCAAAAAACGCCAGCCTACATCGGGGGGAGTTCCTTAGGCAGAGTACCAGGAGCTGAACCATTTAACCTGGCATCTAACACGGCTGGGCTAGTTTAAGACAAATAGGCCAAGTTAGCAGCATCAAATACCAGTAAATCCAGTTCCCACTGCTAATTTAAAAAAATGCAATTTAAAGTAACGTAAGGTCTTTGATGGAAAGTTCCACCTGAAGAGCAGAAACAAAACCTGATTTTACCATAAATTTCCAGGTTGCTCTATGTTTGTGCTGGTAAAAACGTGGCTGTTTTCGTGGCCAGCTGTTGCTCAACATTACTTTCCAGAAGCAGCCCCCCCATTACTGGGGGTGGTGGTGGTGATGTTTTTTCTCAGTAGAAGTAAATATGAGGTTTGCACATTGTTCATTTTGCCAATACAACAGCTAGCTAAATTTATATTCGGCTCAAATGGGATCCTTTGAATTTCTGTTAGGTTTATAAATAACTGTAATGTCTGGTTTGCACAGGCAGTCATTACCTGGGGACCTAAAAGCACTTTGGAAAACTATTCCAACTAAAGTTCATATTCTTTTGCTGCTTAACATTCGGGTGGGTCCTGAATGAGTCACGCAATGTGCAAGGGAGAAAATGAGAGGGGATGTTTAGAAGGAGAATTAAATGGAGACATTGGGGAGCAGCGAAAGATGAAACTGAAGACAGTGGAAACCAGGCATGAAGATAATCCTCTTTAAGCAGACAGCTAAAACCCCGTTGAAAGGACACAGGCTTGAGGGCAATAGAAGGTTCACTCAGCGTAGCGGTTTGTCATATTCTCACAGGTTTTTCTTTTCCATCCACCCCAAATTTCCAGACAATTCAGCTGAGTCACTTCGGCGGTGTGTGAAGGGCTCTTTTGTCGCTGTCCTGAGTGACACCAGCCTGTCCTGCTGTGGCTCTCCGGGACCTGCCCGGTGCCACCCCGGTGCCACCCCCTCTGGAACCTGCCCTGAAACCCGGCTCCTGCTTCTTGGGCCGAGCTTGTGAGGTTTAATGGGTGTAGAGTTTCTCCTACACCTATTCCAAACCCGCTTTGGTGAAATCGGGACAGCAGCACAAGCCAGACCCGGTTTACGCCGCAGGCTTTGCGAAATCAAATGCGTCACAGAATCCGTGGGGTTTTAGCCCTGCGTCCCGTATAACATCTGTAATTGTCCGAGATAACACTGTAAAGATCTTAAAGTTGACAAACGGGGTGTAAATGCTGTCTGCTGGGCTTTTATTTTTATGCTTTGTCCTCTTGGAACTGTGATTCATCCTTTTATTGGTCCTGTCCTTCCCTGCTCCGCGCTGCTCTCGCTGGCTTTGACAGCAGCCTAAATACCTTTAATCGCGGCTTTAATTGGGCTGCTAAACGCTCGTTCGCAGAAGGAGGGAGGCAGTGTTTGCATGGCAGGTGCGAATTTGTGATCTTTGCCTCTGCCGGGGCTGGGGTCGGGGCTGAGCCGCTCCGGGTGCCCTGGCCGGACCCCCCGTGTCCCCCCGAGCGTCCCCATCCTTCCCCAGCTCTGGGGACAGTTCGGTTTTGATTGCAGACACGGCCTACAGCATCCCCTGCTATTTTCAGATGCGTTATTTAATGATTTACAATCCATTCTACACAATTTTTCTTTTGTAGAATAACAGTGGATATTTTTTGTTTTGTAGAATAATAGTGATTTTAACCACGAAGCTCTGTCTTCACAAACAGGACGTTAATCTTTCTAGTACACCCAATTTATTAATTTATTTATAAAAAGCTTTGCTTTCTCATCAACAATAACAGGACAGACCCTGCTGCTGGGCTGCTTTTCCTATTCCCACAGACCCTCTACTTGTCAACTCTGAGAGCAGCAGGAACAAGACCTGCCTTTTCACGAGTATTCTGCTAAAAGTAGGGACTTCCATTTCACATGGTGCAGCAAGAGAGAAATGCTTGGGTTTAGTGTCTAAAGGCTCAGCTTCTCAGTGCTTTTATAGAAGGCAATTTTGCCATATAAGAGTAACTTCTAAGCAATAATTAAGGAAAAAAACCCAGCAAAAAACCACCAGAGTGAGCAGCAACTTTGTTATGGATTTTAAGTACAGATCTGCAACTAGGTATTATACAAAATTATATACAGACCAACCTCCTGCTACTTCACTCTGTGCTGTTTTTCTGCTCTTTTATGATTCATATTGTTTGGCTACTCAAAAGTTGGAAATTATCCATTTGACAGAGCTAGCCTGTACGTCAGCTTTATGTTGCATTTATATTTTTGTGGACTAATCTTCTGGTAGAAATCAAAAGGCATTAAAATGGATTTTATAGCCTTATGATAAAATTAACTGGAAAGGCTTTTACAGCTTTTGTCAATAAGCTAATCTAGTTTAATAATATGTCACTGAACTTTGTGAAATACTAAACCACATGCAGACCTCACTTCTGTGAATTAACCCCAAATTTATTGCTTTTGAATGGATGCATCCCATTGGGTTTGCATCAGAATGTCCTTGCACCAGTCCAAGTGAGTCTGTACAGGAAAGTTTCAATTTTCATTACCCCACCGAGCCCCAACGTTTTGATTTTCATTGGAGTACAAAGTCCCAAATCATCAACACCAAGAGTGAAGTGGCAGCACAGCCCAGCCCAGCCTGGCTCAGGCAGCCCAGGGAGCAGCAATCAGCACCTGAGCACAAACCTGCTCCTGTCCCTCAGCACAGCCCCCCTGCCTGCCTGGAGCCCCCCTGGGCTTCCCCAGCCAGGAAAGCTGGAGCTTCCCCCTGCCGGGAGCTTCCCCCTGCCAGGAGCTTCCCACTGCCAGGAGCTTACCACTGCCAGGAGCTTCCCCCTGCCAGGAGCTGGATCCAGCACCCCTGGAATTCCAGGGTGTCACAGCTGCAGGTGTCACAGGGTGTCACAGCTGCAGGGCAGAGCTCCCTCCCCATCCCCTGCACAAACTGGGCTGGGCTGGGCTCTGGGAGAGGGAAATCCAGGCAGGTTCTGTGCTGGGGACAGCCCTGCTGCCACCTCTGCTCTGTCACCACGTGATAGGTGCAGCCACTCTGCTGAGACCTCTGAGAGCAGTGAGGGAGCAAGGGAAAGCAGTGAGTGAGGAAGGGAAAAGCAGTGAGTGAGGGAAAGGATAAGGAAAAGCAGTGAGTGAGGAAAGGGAAAACAGTGAGTGAGGGAAGGAAAAGCAGTGAGTGAGGAAGGGAAAAGCAGTGAGTGAGGGAAAGGATAAGGAAAAGCAGTGAGTGAGGAAAGGGAAAACAGTGAGTGAGGGAAGGAAAAGCAGTGAGTGAGGAAAGGGAAAACAGTGAGTGAGGGAAGGCCAGTGGGGAGCACCTGAGGCTGGGGAAGAAGAAAGGATTCCATTCTCCTGTTTTTAAGCCAGGCTGGTTGGAGGCTTAGAGAAAAACACAAAGATCACTGAGAGGAGGAACTCAAGGGAAAGTAGGCAGCAGGGTGCAGGACAGCACTTGTACCCCACTTCTTTGACTCCTTTATTTACTGCAGGCTCAGCAACCAGACACAGACACTCAGTTTTGATTCCCTAAATATTTTGTAGACTTTAATGGGACTATTGCTCCTACTGTTATAAATAAATCCATTTGGATTTCCACATCACATTTAGCAATGTTGTTAGAGGTTGTTTTTTTCTTTTTTTTTAAAGGTAAGAGGATTTGTTACTCTGAAGCTATCTGAAAATGCAGTAGAAAAATGAAATTGTCTATTGCTTTCTTTTTAAGACAGTTTTACTTCAGTGATTTAGCATTTAGCTTGTAAATATCTATAGAAGTTTAAAAAAAACCCCAAACCAATGTGAATGTGTCACAAAGATCTAATGTATTCATTTTTTACTCTTAATTTAGCTGCCTTGCAAGATATTGGCCATCCTCCTTCATTTTTTCTTCCTGAGTGCGTTTGCATGGATGCTGGTGGAAGGATTTCATCTTTACAGCATGGTGATCAAAGTATTTGGGTCAGAAGAAAGCAAGCACTTGTATTATTATGGAATTGGATGGGGTAAGCATTTGCTGGCTGCTTATTTTAAGTCTCCTACTATAGGACAAGATTACATTCAGAACCATATTTGAAATTGTCATCTTATGATCACAGTTTGCCTTGCTGAGAGTGGGTCTGTTGGGTGAGAAAATGCAGAACTTTTCTGGCTGCAATCAGACTTCACTATGTGTGGTCCCTGAGCCCAATTCTAGGGAATTGTGCAGGGAAGTCCTTGAGCCCAGCTCCAGGGAATTGTGCAGGGAAGTCCTTGAGCAAATTCCAGGGAATTGTGCAGGGAAGTCCTCGAGCCCAGTCCCACTGCAGGGAATGCCACAACCTCCCCAGGCCACATCAGACCCTGGGTTACCAAACCTGTGGGAGGGAACTCTCACTGGCTGCTGTGTTCTTTTTTTGGCTCTGACTCACAGCAGTGGCTCCTTCCATCTGCACTCTGCAAGTCATGCATGAGAAATGGGCACAGCAGCACAGAAATCCCTCAAGGCTTCACTGGCTGATGCTTTGTGCCTTGAAATCCTCAGATTAAAAGTGTGCACAGAACCCCCATATTATTATTAGGAATGAAGAAGTGGTTGTGTGACATGGGAATGTCTCAGGCAACAATTCCAGGCTTTCTGGATGCAGTGATGAAAGCACAATCCCTGTGAATTTTTGGGGACCCAGCGCTGAGCATTTTGTTGCAGACCCTGCCAGCAGAGCAAAGTTCCCTGCTGTCACAGCCCTGGCACAACAGCACTGGTGCTTGACAAAGGAAGGGAGGGACCCTCATGCACTGAGTCAAGGAATAGGTGTGAAAAAATAGTAAAGGAATATCCATGCAATTACAGACATTTATGAAATACGTTAAAATATGCATTATCTTTCCTGGCCTCCAAATTAATTTGGAGATACAGGAAGAACAATTATATCAATAATACAGACCTGCTGCAGTCATAATTGAAATATTTAATACCTATTTGGGACCATGCAGAACTGGGTGATAGTAATGCTGTGAAATATATATATATTATATATATTTCGAGAGCTACCTACTTGTCCCTTTTTTTTTTATTCTGTCCTTTTTGTTTTGTGTGTCTTTCCTCATGCATTTAAAAACCTCCTTAGCAGTGGTGTCTGAGGGCCAGAGCTGTGTCCTGGTGAGCACAGGGCCCCCAGACTGAGGGCAGCTGCAGCTGGGAGGTTTTCCTGCTCTGCCCTCACTGCCTGGGTCCAGGCTCAGGAGTGTCACACTCCTGGGGCATTTTGTGCAAGGCTGTTGGTTGTAAAATGATTTAGAAGGCACAAAACCAAGCCAGGCTTCCGATTGGTTGGGTACAGAATCCCCAAAACTCCTTTTTTGCCTCGGTGATGCAGCGCATCAGGCAGAGGTTGTTGTGGCAAAGCAGCTTTTGGCTGTCGATCTCTGCGGGTTCAGATGTTGCTTGTCACAGAGGAGACACCAGAGAACATCCTGCTTAGATGACACTGTATAATAAATAAAACCAGGCTTAAACAGGACTGTGATTCCCAAAGAAATTAGCACTGATTCAGTTTAACAGTTAAACTAGTACTTTATTAAAAAGTAATTTTGTCTGACATCAGCTAATTAAAGCATACTGGATTAAACAGCTGCAGGAGGATGTCAAGATAGACTTAATTTGAAAATGGCTCTGAGCTGTTCTGTTCATACAAAGTTTAGCAGAACTTGCAGGGCTCACTGGAAGATGCACTTTTATTCCTAATATTGCCACTGCATCTGCCTTTCTCTGCCTTCCTGCAGGCTGCCCACTGGTGATCTGTGTCATTTCTGCAACCTCGTCCCTGGACAGCTACGGAGAAAGTGGCAAGTGAGTATGAAAAACCCTCCTGCAGGTGCAGCAGGGATGGAAATCTGAGGTGGAGCAAATCTGTGAATTTGTTACCTGGAAATTTGTATTTGTTACCTGGGCTGTGGGGCTGCACGATCCCCCTGAGGAGCAGGGGAGAGAGTCTGCAGAAGGATGACTTGTGTGGAGATACTGTCAAACACAGAAGCCTCCAGTCTGGTTCTCACAGAGCCAGGAGAGGCAGGAGGGCTTCAATTTGTCTCTGGCTGCAATGAGACAAATTCACTGCAATGAGACATTTCACAGCGCTCCAGCACTGAAACTGCCTGTGGCTGAGGACACCAGAACAGCAAATTGCAAATAAAACATTTCCTGCCTTCCCATCTTTGCACTCCCGTGAAGGTGGGCTGGGCAGGGAGGTGTCACTGACTGTGACAAATCCAAATGAGGCCCCACCTTGGATCCCCTGAGTGTCAGGGGAAAAGGAGCTTTTTCCTGATGTGCTATCATGTCTCTTGCTTTCAAAATTCATCAGTCTTCTTGCAGTCTCTTCTAGTTGTTTTGTAAGTCGGTGTTTTTTTAAATTAATAACATTACTAATAAGTGTCCGTGTGTTTCCTCTGAAAGAACTCTGGTTTCTCCTGCAGCTGCTGGCTCTCCCTGGAGAACGGGGCAATCTGGGCGTTCGTGGCGCCGGCGATGTTTGTGATTCTGGTAGGTACCACAGAGCAGCTCCTGGCTGTGCCCCCACCCTGCAGGGCTGTGTCCCCACGCTGCAGGGCTGTGTCCCCACACTGCAGGACAGGCTGCAGGGCTGGCTCAGCCTTGGGCCAGCCCCGTGACACAGCAGCCCTGGGTTCCCAGAGATTCTGGGCTCCTGCTTCCAGGTTCTGTGCTGGGCATGGGGTGTATTTATGCATATCAACTCTCACACCGTTAATTCATTGTTCAAAGACAAGGACAGGACCTAAAAGAGTGGGACAACCCTGCTGGGGTCACTGATAACTGTGACACTAAGTGCTCTGGGGGTTTTAGCAGCTCTCAGAAACAGCCCCTGAGAGAACACCCCGAGGTTTGTGTTTCACATCCCCCAGGGACAGCTGGGAGCCTGACCCCACCTGTGCTGGAGGTGTTTGTGAGTGCCCCAGGGAGATGTGACCACCAGCAGGGACCAGCAGGGACCAGAAGGGACCAGCAGAGCACAGCAGGGACCAGCAGGGACCAACAGGGCACAGCAGGGACCAGCAGGGACCAGCAGGGACCAGCAGGGACCAGCAGGGCACAGCAGGGACCAGCAGGGACCAGCAGCAGGGGTGAGCTGGAGCAGGGGTGAGTGGCACCTGCAGGAGGGGCTCAGGGGACACCAGGCTGCCCGTGTCCCCACAGTGTCCCCACAGTGTCCCCACAGTGTCCCCACGGTGCTCAGGCATCTGTTCCTGTCCCAGAAGCAGAAGCTATACCCTGAACTCACATCTGTGAGTTTACATTCAAAGGTGTGTAGATATTGATGATTGGAGAGCAATTAGAACAATTTAGGGTTGATATGTTCCCCTCCTCACATCAGCACTTCTTCCTGGCCATTGTTCAGCGCCACAGGAGGACACGAGGTGCAGTCAGTGACACCAAACCTGCCCAGGCTGCTCTCCAGGGGTGGTGGCACCCAAAGCACAGCGGGCAGGGAAATGCTCACTCACCTGAGCAAGCACAGCCTCCAACACTTTGCACAGCTGCTTGGCAGGGAAAGTAAGAGTTTAACTCTCTGACTTAGGATATATAACATTTGTGCAGTTCAAATCATGTTCTTGTAGGGATACAAATACTTCCAGAAAGAGAAAGAGTGAGCTCACAAGGTTGATCCATGTAAAGCAATTTGTTAAATAGCCTAAACCCAGCTCTGCCCAAAATAGCAGCAAGTGAGCTGACAAATTACCTCTCTGGGCATTGGATATTCCAGCTGAAAAATGTGTTAGTGCCTGTAGGGAAATAACAGGGCTAAACACTATCTGGTGTGTGTGCCTGTGTGCTTGTGTTCTTCAAATAACAAATTAGCCACCAGCTGCATAAATGAGCACTTCAGTCTGAATATACTTCTCAAAAAGCAGTTTTTGACAAGTTTGATCCACAGTGCTTCTGCCAACAAAAAGGATTATGCTGTGAGGAAAACAGGAGGATTGCTCCTTTCAGCTCCTGCTCCCCAAACCAAGGCAGGCACTTTTATCCTGCCCAGCCTCACAGCAATCCAGACATCATGGAGCCCAAACCAGAATTATTTGGGGGAGTGTGACTGGGGAAAAACCCTCACACACACTTTTCTAGGCAGTGATTCACAGAACCTCCCAGCCCTGCATAGATTCCCATGCCAAATATGCTCTTATTTGGGGTTTGAGTCAGGGGTATGGTGAAGGAAATAGTCCCTTCTGCATGTAGGTCTTTTGGCTTCTACCTACATCTCAGGGTTTGAAGATCACTCTCCCCCACGCCCCAAACCACAACACAGAAGCCTCTAAATCATCCTCTTAAAGCAGCTCCCCAAAAAACCCTTCCAATTAATCTGCAAACCAAACTAAGCTCAGCCCAAGTTACCCTGGGACACGTCTTCAGTGGGAAAAATCCCAACCAGACAAAGCACCTGAATTTTTGACAGAAGACATTAAAACTTGTGGCAGAAGGCTTTGTTTGTTGTCAGCCATCTGCTGCCTTGGTGTGTTTCCATAGATGAGCAGAATCCAGGGAATTCTGTGGGAAGATCTGTGTGCCTGGAGCAAGGAGGGGACGCTGCTGCAGGGCCAGGGCCCCTCTGCTGCTCTCCCTGTACTTTGAATTTTCCTGGTGGTCCAGCTCAAGTGAGAGTTTGCAAGGCTCTGAGCACAGCACAGAAATGGTTTTCTCAGAAATGCTAATTACCACCCCAAAGGATTTATAAAAGTTATTTACAAAATATGATTTGTTAGGAATAGTGAAAATGACCCCAAGACCATTGAATTTCACCTCTTATCTCTGTAAAGCTGATTGAACAAGTACACTTGGTATTGAGGAGCTGGCAGTTCCACAGAATATCCTTTGGATAAACCCAAGAGCCATGGCTAAAATGGCTCTGATTCTACAGCAGGTGATGATCTGCCCTTGGAAAAATAAAAATAAAAAAGGGGTCAAAAGGTTTGAAAAAAACCTCAAGGAAATCATTATAATCCAATTTGAACATCTTTAATTGACCCTCTCATCCTCAGAATTGGAATATTTATGTCAAAGTAGAGGATGATTATTGAGTTTTAACTGAGGAACAGCACTTTTTTTAAAGTCTTCTCTTTCTTTTTGTTCTGTAGTTCAGGATAGTTTTGTTCTTGATGCTTTGTACCTGATGTGCAGCTTTGGACAGGAAGGGGGAAGTATGTCTCTCACCTTCACATTGTCTACCTTTTTTTTCCTTTAAACCCAAGGTCTTCACACAGCAAGACAATCTTTGCCACATTTCCTTTAAGTGATAAAGATTTCCTTCTTCCTTCACCTGTGCCTCCAGCACAAACTTCCTTTTGTTGAACATTTTCACTGTTAGTCTTTTCAAGATTTCCTACTTTTCTGTTGGGAATTCTTTTCATTTTATTGATGTTTCTGCTGGACCTGACATCAAAAAGAGCAGAGCCTTTGAAGAGCAGAGCTCAGATTTAACATATTTTTCCCATTGCTCCTTTTAAATAGTCCTGTACCAGACCTGTGGGCAGGCTTTGGCTGGGAACGGGAGCTGAGCACCCCGAGGGGTGGCAGGACAGGAGCTGAGCACCCTGAGGTGTGGCTGAGCACCCCAGGTGTGGCAGGACAGGAGCTGAGCACCCCCAGGTGTGGCTGAGCACCCCAGGTGTGGCAGGACAGGAGCTGAGCACCCCCAGGTGTGGCTGAGCACCCCCAGGTGTGGCAGGAGGGTGCTCTGCACGTGGAGCACAGAGCCAAAGGGAATGTGACACAGGCTCTTGCTCAGGAGGCTCCTGCAGGTCTCTGAGCTCAGCTGGGAGGGCATTGATTTACAATGAGGGTATTGATTTCCAAACAGGGCATTGATTTACAATGAGGGTATTGATCTCCAACCAGGGTATCGATTTCTAATCAGGGCATTGATTTCCAATGAGGGCATTGATTTCCAGTGAGGGTATTGATTTCCAACCAAGGCACTGATTTCCTGTGAGGACATTGATTTGCAATAAGGGCATTGATNTTTACAATGAGGGTATTGATTTCCAAACAGGGCATTGATTTACAATGAGGGTATTGATCTCCAACCAGGGTATCGATTTCTAATCAGGGCATTGATTTCCAATGAGGGCATTGATTTCCAGCCAGGACATTGATTTCTAATGAGGACATTAATTTCCAATGAGGGCATTGATTTCCAATGAGGGTATTGATTTCCAATCAGGGCATTGATTTCTAATCAGGGCACTGATTTCCAACCAAGGCATTGATTTCCAGCCAGGGCATTGATTTGTGTGTGGGGTCCTGAGCACCTGGCTGTGAGGCAGTGCACCCCCCCAGCCTTTTCCTGAACAGGCTCCCGAGGGAAGGAGAGAAGCTGTGGGGGTGGGAACCATTGGCACGGGGCAAACTGCCCCAGCCCAGCCCTGAGAGCCTCTCTGGCCAGGTAAAGGCAGCACAGAAGGTTCTGCTCCTGCACCCAGACTCGGGCTCAGCTCCTCTCCTGACCTAGCCTTGCTCCTTCTCCTCCTCCAGGTCAACATTGGCATCCTCATTGCTGTCACCAGAGTCATCTCCAGAATCAGTGCAGACAACTACAAGGTCCACGGAGATGCTAATGCCTTCAAGTAAGTTTTTCCCATTGAAATGATAACAACAATCTCCCACGAGCAGTGTTACACCGTGGGCACAAAAAGCAAATACTGTTAAAGGTATCCTCCACTGGAATGCAGCCAGTTAACCTGTTTTATTAAAACTGAATGCTGCACAGGGCCTGTGGCTCAGCAGGAGCTGAAGTGTTTCCCTGCCTGTTACAGTCTCCAGCACTTGCTGATTCATTCTTTTCCCTTTTATTAAGGGAGACTTTCCTCTTCCTGCTGTAGCCAAAAGCTGAATTTCACAGAGCATCATTAATCTGCACTGGGTTATTGCAACTCTTCTGCCCCTTCTGAGGATAGGCCTTGTTTCTAGCCCCAGCTCAGGATAATATTTAGGCATGTGCTTATCTTTAAGACTCTCTTGGCACTGCAAAGCACACAGACTTACACTGGATTTAAATGTGTGCCTAAATTCAAACAGATCTTTATATCATAGTGCCTTGAGCCTCTTGGGAGTGAATCATCTGAACACTCTCTGAGAGTGAATCATCTTTAAATGGCACTGGCAAGTCTGGAGGGGAAATGTAAGGCACACACAAAGCTACCTCTGAATACACAAGGACAAATCCTGATTTCTGAAATATATAGAGAGATTACAGGTGTGTAGCTAAGAAGGTAATTAAATATATCAAGGCTAAATTAAGATGTTGAATATTCCATTTTGTATCTCCTAAAGAAGCCTTAGTCCAAATAGAGAAATTACACTGTATATAAATAAAAGAATATGGAACTTAGACAGAAGAAAAATGTGATGATGGTTTGTGTTTAGTGTTTCTGAGGCACAGGTTATTGTATGATAAGGATTTGGTGCCACTGTTCTGAAATGGTATCATAAAGAATAATTTTTATGCTTGGATTACTTATGTAATTTTGAAATTGTCATTAAGTTTTAAATATTGGTGACAGTTACCTAATTGAAGTTAGTTTACTTATTGTACACTTATCCAACAGGAAAAGAAAACCAGTAAATAAGTCTACACAAAAATCAATAAGATAATTACACTGTAGTGAAATGAGAAGCCTGGGGATTAAAATGACTGCTTCAGGTTTGGCTGCATTCCTGTGACCTTCAGAAATACAAAGGAAATACAGAAACTTAGCAAACAAATAAGGGTATATTGTCAATGCCACTTTTTATGCACTATCAGAAGTACAAAGAGAAAGACACAACTCCAAAAGTACAAGAGGAGCTGCAGAGATTGCTCCATGTGCTTGGATATTTTACTGTATTCCAAGGAATTGATTCAATACACTCTCTACCCTGCACACTAAGACTTTTTTTTATTTTTAAACTGTGTGTGTACACAAAAGTAAATTGATTTATGAATGATTGGTGTAGGTATAAGATGTGATGCCTTTAATGAGGAGCAGATGCTCTTAGCCCAAATATGATCAGCTGTAGATGTGGAATGGGGTAACTCTGTACTGAAAATGAGATTTCTCCAGGTGCCCTGGCTGAGATGCCCTTTGTGCCAAGTCATTTTCACATTACAGTTCCAGAATTTGACCTAACAAAAGTTACAGGGAGAAACGTGGAGAAAAATGATTTTCAGAGGGCTGATACATCTGAAAACTTAGAAGGTAAACAGAATATAAAAAATAGTTCTTCTGTACATATCATTACAGAAGTGGGTCCTCAAAGGAAGTTTGAAATGAGAAGAGCATGAATACATGTTCAAATCAGATCTTGGGAAGTGTTTATACCCTGATTTAACACAGCAGTGCGACAGAATGAATTAGAGTTTTGTGTACAGAGGATGTCATAGAGAAAGTAACTCATCTATTGGAAAAAAAGATAATTACAAAGCCTTTGTAGCACTGGGTTTACATGAGTAGTATGAAAGCCTTGTGTGTATTTTCCAGAAAATAAGAGAACAGAGCAAAGCAGGGCTGTGTTCTGAAGGTTCAGGGGAAGTTTTTCCTGCTGTGGAATCCCCACAGCTCCAGGAGCTGGATGCAGGCTGTTAACCTGGAGGGGAAATGCTCAGCAAAACGGGTCTGTGGCAAACACAGGAGCCAGAAAGGCTCTGCAGATCCTGTGGGGAAGGGCTGCAAGGCAGAGCTGGAATCAACAAGTTCAGCTGGCTTGGGGAGGGGTCCCCGAAGGCTGCAGCCTGCTCTGTGTGCTGTGAGCCCCAAAAAAAGGGACTGCCAGGGTCCCTGAGCACACAGAGCCCCAAAAAAGGGACTGCCAGGGTCCCTGAGCACACAGAACCCCAAAAAAGGGGCTGCCAGGGTCCCTGAGCCCTGCACCCCACTGGGATCGCTCTGGGCAGAACTGGGCTCTGTTAGGCACAGTTTAACAAGCCTCCTCACCAAGGCACAGCATGATTTGGTGGCAGGAGGGCTTTGGGACCCGCCGTGGCAGTTGGCAGCAGCCCAGTGGGACGTGGGGACAAGTGGCTCCTTCAGAGCTGTGCTTGGGGTTTGGGAGCCAAAGGCAGAAGTCCAGGCTGTGCCCAGACACCGTCTCTGCGTGCCTCCAGCCAGGTGTGGTGGCTCAGCCCACACCTGAGCAGAGATCACCTGAGAAATCCTGAGAGCAAAGACATTTTGGGCCATCAGTTAGAAAGGGTGTTTATTGCTGGAGAAGTGCTAGAGCTGAGCTGGAGCGTGTTTAGTTTCTGAAAAATTAAGTTACTTGGCAAAGCAAGTGGATATTACCAACAAGGCTTGTTTCTCTTGGCAACAAGCAGCAATGAAGTGATGTAATTATTTAGAGTAATTGTTCCTGATTTTCCATGTGGCAGCAGGTCCTCTCGAGTGCTGACTCAAACGTGACTGCAGAATGTGCACCAGGGCGAGCCAGTGCTCTGCTTGGAAGGCAGCAGCTGAAAACTCCGGCTCTAAAAGCCAAAACAGAAAAGAAAGTTGAGAACAGAATTCCTTTTAGTGTCCTAAAATTACTTTATTATTCATCTTCCCCATCCACGTTCCCCCAGAGCAAAGTGCAGTTTTGGCTGTCGATCTGTGCGGGTTCAGAGGTTGCTTGTGACAGAGGAGACACCAGGAACATCCTGCTGAACATCTTGTTGTGCCTCCACTGCCACTGCTGCGCTCATTTCCTTGTTTAAAGTAAACAAAAACAGTGCCCCTCAAAGTAATCGAAGAACCAACACAAAAGACTAAGTTTTATGATACATAAACTACAAAATACCCGGTAATTTAAGGCAAAATGAATACAATTAAACAGTTTATGATCAGAGACACTAATTAAAGCATGATAGACTCCTGTGACAATCTGAATAGTATTTGGTCACTGTAGTAATTTTCCTATGTGTGTGAAAATAGCTATTTTTAGTGTCTGAAGCTTTAATTTTGCAAGACCAGTTTACTGGAAAGAGCTGAGCAAAGAATGATTATCATCTCCTATTTATTACTTGAATTTACTTAAGATCATGCTTTCTGTATTGTTTTTGAAGCACACGGCACTTTTATAGAATATAAACATTTCCTTTAGTTGTGACTGATTGTTCTTGAATCTTTTATCAGAGGATTAGCTATTGATTCTCAACAAAATAATTTTGAGCAATAATTCGTTTGTGGCTTAATGAGAATGTTTTGCATCCAGGGAACAGATTTTCTGCCAGAAAGCCAGTTTAAATGTTTTAGTTTATAGAATGCTGAATCTAATACCTTTAGATATTTAAATGCATACAAAGAGCATTTGTTTGAATTATCTGTTCTCTTTTTAGGGACACAACTAATCATATGTTTGAGTTTAAGCATACAAGTAACCTCTCTGAGCTTAATGCAATTAAAGCAGATTAGTTTAATGGAATTGCTCATGTGCTTGAAAAGGCACATGATTGCATTTCTGAGATATGAACCATTTGAACTGTTTTCTGACTTATTTCTGCTGCATCTAAAGACTTAACTCCATTCAGCACATTCATTGATGTATAAGGGCCTAAATAAGTGGTTTTTTTGCTTACTGCCTCTCCCTTTCAAGGTGTCATTGCTTTTTGCATGGAAAGTGACTTCTCTGTTACAGTGAGGAGAGATCCCCGAGGTGACAGGGTTAGAAACGTGCACCCTTCATTCCCCCTGGGGACAGCTCCTGCCTGATTACATTTAGCACAGGTAATAAATAATCTGACTGCCTGAGCTCCCTCCACTGCAAGGGTGAACGTGCAGCACAGAGAATTCCCAGGGATCTGTTTGGCACAGAGGGAATTGCAATATTAATTGTAGCAGAGGCAGGAATGCCCAGCTCCTCCCTGTTGCAGGAACAGTGAGTGGTTTTGCTTTAGAAGCACACACACCACATTTAGCCAGCCCCTGAGATTCCCCAGCCAGATCCCTTCTGCATTCTGCTGTCCAGAAGAGACAGTTTCATTAACTTTTCTTGAATAAACCGCCAAGTCCAACTCCTATTAAACACATTCTCACTGCTTACTCTGAAATGGTCCAATGAGTTGGAAAAATCTCTGTCTTTTTTATAAACTGTACACTTTACTCGGTGAACCGAAAGTGATAGCCATCATAATCATCCATGGAGAAAGCAATTACAGCAAAACCAGAAATATTTCTTAGCTTTTTACCCTATTCTTTCTTTCATTTTATTATTTTCTTCATCCCTCAAACTCAGCGAAATAGTAAAACAGTTCTCTATTGGAAAAATATGTTTTCTGTTTAGTTAAATTAATGACTAAAAATTGGGAAAAACTTGTGTTCTATCTGTGCACAAACCGAGCCCAGCCGCTCCTGCTGGGACACAAACCCCAGGTCAGTGCTGGAGCTGCGGTGCTTCAACCCCAGCTGCTCTTCTGCGAGCTCCTGTGCACGTGGTGCATTTTGCTCTTGGGGTTCCTGTTTGGTGCCATTTGGTGCATTTTGCTCTTGGGGTTCCTGTTTGGTGCCATTTGGTGCATTTTGCTCTTGTGGTTCCGTTCCTGTCTGGTGCCATTTGGTGCATTTTGCTCTTGTGGTTCCTGTTTGGAGTCACTTGGTGCATTTTGCTCTTGTGGTTCCTGTTTGGTGTCACTTGGTGCATTTTGCTCTTGTGGTTCCTGTCGGGTGCCATTTGGTGCATTTTGCTCTCGTGGTTCCGTTCCTGTCTGGTGCCATTTGGTGCATTTTGCTCTCATGGTTCCTGTTTGGAGTCACTTGGTGCATTTTGCTCTTGTGGTTCCTGTTTGGTGCCATTTGGTGCATTTTGCTCTTGTGGTTCCTCCTGTTTGGTGCCATTTGGTGTCCAAGGCCCCTCGTTCTCAGGGCTGTTCCCAGCTGTTCATTTTCACGGGATGTGCTTGTCAGTCACGGCACTGCTTGCAGCTCTAACGAGAGCTCTCCTGCCAGAGCCATCCCATAATCTCCTCTGTAACTAAATTCCACCTCTTTGTGATGCCATTAGAGAAATTTTCTCTTTTATTTTTAATCTCCTTCCACAAGGAAGGTGAGGAGCACATTACAATCTGTAAACTCTCCCGAAAGCTGAGGGGGATTCAAAATCCCTGGCTCTGGGAGGTCCTTTCTGTGCCTTTCTGGGAGGCAGAGGTTTGCAGGCAGCCCCCAGAGGCAGCAGCACCTGCTTGTGTGTGCTGGAATGAAAAAGAAAAGAGCTGAATGAAAAAAAAAAGAGCTCTTTCCGTCTGCTGAAGGAGAGCCATCCTTAGAGCAGTGTGACAGGCCAAATCTGCTTTTTGCAGTTCCTTTTCTCCACAATTTCTCCCTGTGTGCAAGGAATCCTGCACACTGAACGTGGCTCCAAACAGCACGAGGGATGCACCTCCTGGAGACTGCTGGAAGGAGGAAAGTTGACTGGCAACAAAGGAAATAATTAAAATGAAAGTATTAAGCAGTGACAACTAGCGAGCTGAAGTGCTGCTGCCAATGATAATGCCTTCAACCTAATTAAATTTTTGGCTCATTGAATATGACAAAATACAAATGCAGTTTGGGTGTCTCCTTATTAGGCTCAGGGTTTTAGACTAAAAATAACACGGGTTTGAATGCTGCCGGTGAGGGTATTAATGAGGAAGTGCTAATCTTGCAGAGACCATAATGACAGTAATGGGAGTGCTCTCTTTATGCAGATGCTGAGAGTCACAGCTCTGCAGAAAGGCTCCAGGCCACTTTGTGATTGTTCAGGCGCATTTCAGGCACATTCTGGGAGGAGTATTAAAAGATTAAAAGGATGTAAAGCATAGCTGCAGAGAGGAGGCTGCTTTGCAAAACAAGAGAAACAGGGAAAAATATAACAGGCTTAAACTGAGGGAAAAAATCAAATATCTTTAGTGGGATAAAGTGTGAGGGGAGCTGCAAAGCATGGATCTGATCACCTGGAGAGCCGTGAGCTGCTGCCTGTGAGCAGCTCCCACAGGTGGTGGTACCCTGCCTGCCAGAAGTGACAGCCAGCCCTGTCTGAGCTGGGCCAGGTGGCACTGTGAGCCCTTCCACTCCTTGTTCTTCCCTGGTTGTCTCCTTGTGAGGCAGAGCTGTCCTTCCTGGGAATAGTTTTGTGTCTGTCACTGCTCCTTCAGCGGGATCTGCTGCTGACCCTGGCTCCAAAGGAGGGAGCAGCTCTGGTATTTGTGCCTCTTTATGTCTGTGTTAGAAGGGCAGCAAGACAAAACAGATGGGTACAAAATACACAGGGAAAACCTCGTTGTTAAGAGGTGCTGGTTTGGCTGAGCATAAAGATAAAACAATTTTTGTTAGAGATGCTTAGTCATGTTCACTTTCATGTCAGGATAGAATAAGGTTTATGCAAACCTGGTTATTAAATCCCTGTGATGAAACCTCGCTGTGAACACCACGGAATCAGTGGTGGAGGTGAAGGGTAGGAGAGAAGAGGCCATTCCAAGCCACCTCCAGCCATTTATCCTCCTGTCCAGAGGGGAATGTCCAGAAGCCTGTGCTGTACTCACATCAGCTTCTGGGTCCAACCCAGCAGTCCCTGACAGATCCAGGGGCTGTGGTGCAGGTGGGGTCTGTCCTCTGCAGGAGCCTGGGGCTCAGATCCCATCTCCTTCAGACAAACCAGGATTTGCACAGTGTTTAATGAGAACAAAGCTCTCTGCTGGCCCCTGCCAAGGTTGGATCACTCCTGATGAGTCCCTTGGGGCACACAAGGTGCCGGGTGGGCAGGAGCGGGGTCAGGGTGCTGTTAACACCACGAGACACCTGAGGACAGGCTGGTGTCACTCCTCTGTCCCTCTCCCTGCTGCCAAAGGCCTCCAAAGGACAGCTGTGTCCTTTACTTCTACAATTATAACAACAGAAACTTTCAGGTTTTAAAAATCTGTGGCTTTGAAGTTCACATTAATTTGTTTTTAAAATGTCCTAGCTGGATTTAGTTTTCCATCTTTTATTATCAGATTTTAAGCCATGGAAGTGCTGGTGGGAGGACGGGGCTGTGAGTCACAGCTTGGTGCATGGTTCCAGAGTGACAATTAAACATCACAAAATGGGACAATTCCCTGTGAACTGCAATAACCTCAGGAGTTTGCTTGAACTGCTTCATTTACACCCTTGGCTCCAATTTATAATCCTGGAACTCTGTGTCAGCTCTATGCAGAATAATAAGAACAAATATTACAGTTGTGGCATTGCAGAATATAAATGTTATTTAAGGATGTGCCTTGTGCAGAGCTCTGGGCAACCTGTAAATCACTGCCCAGTCTGACACAGCTCTTAGCTAAGTCTGATTTACATATTTTCCCAATAAAGCATCCTGAAAATAAAATAAATGGAAAAATGCAGGTAATTACAATAAAGAAAAGACACTATCTTAGTATCAAAAATACTTCTGGACTTTGAGGTGCTCTCTTCAGGTGCACAATAGAAGGCAAGGGGCTGCAGCTGGGCCTCAGCAATCCTTACAGCCCTGGTTTTCCTTTCCCAGTGTGAGCAATCCCTTCAGCCCTGTTTGTTTCTCTTTTCCCAGTGTGAGCAATCCCTTCAGCCCTGTTTGTTTCTCCTTTCCCAGTGTGAGTTTCTCCTTTCCCAGTGTGAGTTTCTCCTTTCCCAGTTTGTTTCTCCTTTCCCAGTGTGTGCAATCCCTTCAGCCCTGTTTGTTTCTCCTTTCCTAGTTTGTTTCTCTTTTCCCAGTGTGTGCAATCCTTGCAGCCCTGTTTGTTTCTCTTTTCCCAGTGTGAGTTTCTCCTTTCCCAGTCTGTTTCTCCTTTCCCAGTGTGTGCATTTGGGACAGGAACCAGGCGAGGATACAGCGATTTATCTCCGCTGCTGCAGTGGAAGCCCATATGAACCTCTGCGCAGAAATTATTTCCTTTCCCCACTCTGTGCCCGACCTTGAGCCTTCGCTGCGCTGCTGCCGTTGCCATGGAAACGGGAGAACGATGGTTCTGTTGCTATCGTTGCATAATTGGGGGTCACTGGGACTGTTTGGGTCAAGAGATCGCTTTCAGAATTCAGCTCCTCAGGGGGTGAATGTCATTCCACTAAAATTTTCTCCATGATTTGACGTGATTGTTACTTTGTCACCCCCAATTAAAATATGGGTCCCACTGACTTCGAGTTAAAAGCCAGAAATATTTGCCAAACGTGCAGGTTCCTAGAGAAGGCTTTTTCTGGTGTTCCAGGGCTGCAGAGCCACCCAGCTGTGCAGTTTGTTGCCACTTGTCAGCCAAGGAGTGTAAATGGCTGTGTAATTGCCTCTGACAATTCTGAAATGTGTGTAGAACACAATCACATTTCCTGGAAAAAGCCTCTGGTGATGGAGTTTGGAGTCTCTTCAGGGAGTAACTAGCTCCGAAGCTTTTTTTTTTTTTTTTTCCTCTTGAAAAGCTGATGTTTCTTCAGGGGCAGTTTGAGACAGGAGGAATTGGAGCCTGGGCCATTTTTGACAGGCCATGTTTTCTGGATTACCAGTGATTTTTGGTGCTTGCCTCCAGTCTTTCCAAAGAACCACGCTCTTGTTGAAAGCTCAAGCCCCAGCACAATGCATGGAGCACAGAGCAGGGGCTACTTCGCATTTTTAGCATATGGAGTGCCTGGTTTGATCCCAGAGTAGCGAAAAGAAAATTAATCAATTCTATTTGTTTTTTATAACTCTCACTAAAGACAAGGAGAAGGACATGTTTTGGTTCAGTACTTAATTTTTGGGAAGTATTTTTTTTCTTCTTTTGTATTTTTAGAATCTGGAAGCAATGGAGGTGACAAGGGATCTGATCTGTGGAAAGCCTTGGCAGGACAGGGATTCCTAAATCCCTGGGTAGGTGCTGATGTCAGGAGTCAGTGCTGGAGCCCCTGGAATTGCCTTCTCAGTGTTAAAATTCCTCAGGTAGCTCCATTTCTGCTCATGGCCTTAATTTTGTCTGGCTTGATGGGGATTTGAAGTGAGACTTGAGTTTTAGTCCCTGCTCTGCTGCATATTTAATCTAAATTCAGCAATATTAATAAAGCAAGGATTAGGTAGGACTCTCCTCTCTCAGGGAGTGCCTTGTGACCAATCTGTGGAGTTCACCTTCTCTCTCTGAGCCAGACAATATTTAATTATTCAATGTGAGGGGGACAGGTTCAACAGGCAAGAATGAGCACCGAGCAGGGAGTCAGAATGCTTTTCTGCAGAAATGGAAAGTGCAATCCCTTGGGCAAAAGCAGGATTTGAGCCCAGGCCTCCTGTGCTCTGGGCTACTGCCGTGCCTTCTAAAGGCAGCTGGAGATTTTTGGGGAGGAGTGTGAGAGGTGAGGCTGCTTTGGCTACATCACCCTTCTTGTGAGGGGCTGTGGTGACTGAAACACCAGGAAAAGGAACAATTCCACCTCCCTTCCCACTCTGATAAAAACCAACCTGAATTTAGTTGCTGTTGCAGCCTAGATTTTTTATTCTTTTTCTGAAGCTACAATGCTTTAATTTAGCAGCCTCTTCCTGGGTTATAAATGACACCCACCAGAAAGCAATGATCTGAAGTGACTGTAAGTGGTTCTTAGTCAGATTCACACCGTTATTTCGAAAGTGCAAATAACATTTGGAAAATGGGAAATGGCCTCTGCAGTTATTAGTTGTCTAAGTAATGGCAGGTATATGGTATATACCTACAAAAAAAAAAAAAAAAAAACCAAAAAAACTTGGCCAAGTGTAATGATAGAAAGGTGATTCTGTGCTGGATTTGCTTTGTTCAAAATGAATTAGTCCCAGGACTGATCCTTCAGTGTGTTCAGGTGCAGAGAGACAAAATCTCAGCACACTTGGTGCTGTTGGACTGCAGAAAAGTGACAATACAGGAGCAGGAGTTTGTCCTCTGACAGCTGTCCCTGAAAATGTGCCCAGGGGTTCACCCATTCCTCCCTGGAGGTGAAATTGCTCTGGCTAGTAGTGCCTGGATGGGAGAATGGTTTGCCCTGGGGCTGATGAGTTTTCTGGGTGACTGCAGACCGTGGGTGCCCGTGGGCTGTGCTGTGACCTGGCTGTGCCCTGCTCACTGTCCCCTGGCCCTGCACCACTGACAAACCTCTCTGTGAGCTGAAGCTGTGACTGCAGTGTTTTTATGGCCAGATCTCAGATCTCTTTCCCTGCTCCCTCAGGTGCTGGCTCACCACCTGTGTTTATCCTGTGTGATACCAGTGCTCTGTTATCCCCATTTTCACAGATGAGAAAATACTTAAAGTCTTTCCCATTGAAAGAATTTCATGGCAAAGAAGAGTTGTACCTGCTGCCTTGCTGCCAGAACAAAGCTGACAAACTCCTTGGTGTGGAGGCCGACGTTTCCTTCCTGGTCTCCTCACAGTTTCCTATTTTCATTTTCTCTTACAGGCTGACAGCTAAAGCCGTTGCTGTTCTCTTGCCAATCTTGGGGAGCTCGTGGATCTTTGGCATTTTGGCTGTCAATGCCCACGCTTTAGTATTTCAGTATATATTTGCTGTTTTTAATTCACTACAGGTAAGTACCTGGTGGGAGAATTTATGGCTGCAGAAGAGCTTCTGAGATCCAATTAAAGGGATCATTAGTGATGTCTTCACATGTTTATGCTTATTGCATTTTATTCGGTGCTCCTTCCTGCCTTTTAAGTCTGTGCTAGGCACAGTGCTGGCAATTGCTTCTCTTTGTTTGAAC
The DNA here is from genome assembly GCA_013396995.1 of Dicaeum eximium. Taxonomy (NCBI): domain Eukaryota; kingdom Metazoa; phylum Chordata; class Aves; order Passeriformes; family Dicaeidae; genus Dicaeum; species Dicaeum eximium. The sequence continues at coordinate 243,028 of VWZP01004063.1, read as the reverse complement.
GGGACTTGTGTCCCACTCCTCAGCGTTTCCAGTAGCAATAATTAAATAAACGAGACAGCCCCGAGCTTCAGAAATGAAATGAAATGAAATTCATTCTTCCAGCACTGTGTACCACAGGCAGGATTCTCCAGCAGAGATACCAGGCCAATTTTTCAGTGCCAATTTGAGGCTTCATTACTGAGAGTAAATGAGAGTAAACAGAAGTTTATGGGAAAGATCAAAAGAGGAGCTATTCCCTGTGCTGTACAGAGCTCCTGCATGCAGGAAACTCAGCCCTCATCTTCTTGGCACGCCAGTCCAGGATAATAGCTCAGTCCAAGGAGGAATGTAAACATCTGCTCAGCTTTAAGCAGCCATTTCAGCAGAGGCATAATCCTGCAGGCGTCTTGCAGCTCTTCCCAAACAGTGGTTACAAAGAGGAACAAAAACAATCTCCTGTAAATCCTTCCTTGTCTTGGGAACAAACAGCACCACGGGTACAAAAATAGTGAAACAGTGCACTTGGTGCTGAATACTACTGCCAGAAAAATAAAATTATTTTGTGAGGGAAAGGGATGAGACCTTTCACTTTGCACTGGACTAAAAGCCCAAAGATAGCAAAATTCTGCTGTGAAAATTCTCCTAGTGCTAATACATTGCTTTTCTAACCTGAAAAATCCTGATCTGGTGTTTCCCTAAGAGCATTTCCCTCTCCTTGGTCTTTGCAACCACAAACAAAAAGTTCTCTTGTTGTCATGAGACAAGAATTTCTGCACACTTTCAGCCAGATTTTTCCTTCGGCACAGCAAAGTTTAGGAGGTGTTTTTTACAGAAATAGTTCCTGACAAGCCCCACAGTGTCCTGCAGGTTTCTCCAGTTTCACCTGGGACACTCTGGTTTAGTGCCCTCAGGTATTTGTGGGGCTCCAGCTGCCTGATGCTGCTCTGTACAATACTGAGAGAAACACATGATTGTATTTGATTTTTCACAGCCAGACCTCACCCTTCTCCTTTTTTTCTGTTTCCAGGGATTTTTCATGTTCCTGTTTCACTGTCTTCTGAACTCAGAGGTATGTAAGCAAATGGTGTTAATAAATTTGGCGTTGCCAAATTCAAAGAACATAAGTGTGAGGCAAGGACAGACTTTCTCCATTATCATTGCCTGCTGTGTCCCTGGTTTCCTTTTCCTTTTAATTAATCCAGGACTGTTCTGGCTGTGTGACTTGCAGCGTTTTCACCCATGCTTGACATTTGTTTTAATTAGCATAGGAAAGGTTTGAATCACAGAACAGAGATGAGAGGAGCAGCTCAGGAGTCAGGAGAGGAGCTGTCCTGGGAGCTGGGGGGGCTGAGCAGGCAGGGCTGCACTGCCAGCAGAAATGCTCCAAAAGTGGGAGCAGGACTCTGCTGGGGGGCCCTGGTACAGCTGCAGTTCCAGGGAGGAAAATAAATATTATTCTCAGCCAAACACACTTTTAGATGTTGCTCGTGCAGCCCTTAGTGGAAACCATACTGAGCAGAAAATATTCCAGGTGTTTTTCTTGGCTGAAGTTCAGGTTTTCACAGGGGACTGAGGCATCTTCTTGCATTCAGGCTGCATTAGAGCAGCTGGGACAGAGCCAAGGCAAGGCTGGTGTAAATTTGGCTTGCAGCATCCTCTCCTCCCATGGCAGGTAGCAGAAAATGCTCAGCCACAAGTATTACAGAAAAGAAATGGTTTTCAGGAGAGCCATTTCCAGCAGGGAATGCTCAGTGGAGACAGATCTTGTTCCTGGGTGTTAACGAGGAGCTCTGCCCCACAACCTGCTGCTGCTTCCTGTGCAGCACCACTCCAGCTCTCTGCAGAGAAATTGTTATTTATTAATATCTGCCAGCCTATTCCAGCTCAGAGCATTCACTGATGTGATCTCTGAGTCAGGTCCGACTGTGAAACTCTTGATCTTTATTGAAAACAACTCAAATTAAGCAGGCAGGTTAAAGGTAGGGAGGAAAAATATTTCTTTATTCTCTTTTCCCTCAGGCTTAGAAATCTTCAAGTTTCAAGTGTTTTATATCAAATACAAATATTTGAATTGCTGTCATTTTTTTCTGGAACCTCATGAGAAATTAAATTCAGAAACTTCAGGATTTCTATCCTCAAAAACCAGTTTTACACAGCTGATGTGAGCTGTCATATTTGGAGAGTGGGTCCTATTTGGAGAGCTCCATCATAGGCTGTGCAAATCTGAAATACTCCTTTAGCTAAGCAGCAGGAATTCTTCTTGAGAATTTCTTTCTGAGAAGTAGAGCTCAGATATTGTAAGGAAACCTCCACAGCCTGGGTATAGAAGTGGCTGGGTGAAAAAGGCCTTTATTCCCAGGACACCCAGCCAGAAATGCACAGCCCCATAAAGAATCTCAGGAGAATGGGCCAGGATGCTCTGTGAAGCTGTCCTTGATCCTGTCCTTGATCCCCACACCCAGCTCTGCTCAGTCACTTCCAGCCATCAGTCCCTGACCAGTCTCACCCACCTCTCCCCATCTGCAGCTGCTGTTCACCTTGGTGAGGAACATTGCTCCATCTCAGGGGTTCCATCCAGCACCTTTAAAGGGCTCAGTCTGCAGCAGGCTGGCAGCTCTTTCTGTCCTGGGTTTATCAGGGCTCTGTGAGCCCAGGGGAGCCTGTGGGTTTGGGGCACCTCCTGCTCCAGCCTGGGCTCTGGATTTCGGGAGAAAATGTGAAAGGGTCCTGGTGAAAAGTCCATAAAGACAAACAAAAGTGTAGGGGTGGGTGGTTTGTTGTTTGATAGCACAGTGACATTTGTGGGGAGGAAGGAAAAAGGGGAAGTGATTGCAGGCTGCATCTGTGAAAATAAACACAGCTTTTTCAACTGGTTTCACTGTTTTTGCCAAAGGTCAGAGCTGCCTTTAAGCACAAAACCAAGGTCTGGTCCCTCACCAGCAGCTCAACACGCAACATCAATGTGAAGCCCTTCAATTCAGACATTGTAAGTATTGCTCCTTTTTTCCCCTTGTTGTGTTTGAGTGTTCCACACTAAATTCTGCTGCAGAGAACAGAGCAGGCCCGTGGGTGTTTTTAGCACCAGCCTCACGCGAGGTGCAGACAGGTGGAACCAGCAAGCACGGAGCTGCAGCTTCAATACCTGCTTTGAAGGCAAAGGACAAAGCTCTGCTTTCTGGGAAACTGTCAAATAAAAGCAAACACAGCTTTATGAACTCTGGATAAGGTTCAGTAAGGCAATTCCCACCAACTGCACTGGACCTCTGCATTCCAGCAGCATTTTGGGAATGTATTGCTCTGATGATGGTGGCTCCCTGAGAGGGCATTCTCACCCTTAAGCCAACATTTGAATATCCTTTTCTAGCCCTCCTTAGATTGTCTCGAGACAGAAGGCATTTGTTTTTATAAAGAACCAGGCATCTGAAGGGATAGGTGTTATTAAGTGATCGTTGCCCATCACCTGAGGTCCTGACAATAACTGTTTAAAAATCCTTAACAGCAATCTGCTCCCCAGACCCTGTGACAGCACTGGAATGTAAACAGATCTTTCAGGCTTTTATTTCATCCAGGCAAGAGTGGCTTGGCCAAATAAATAAATCGATTTTCTATACTGTTTTATTTTCCAGATGACTGGGAACAGGCCAGGCACAGCTCCCACGAAGCTGAACACCTGGGACAAAAGCACCAACTCAGCAAACCGCATTGATTTATCAGCAGTCTGACAGGAGCAGCAGCTCGCAGGGAAAGCCAAGCCATACATCCAGGACCTCCGACACCGTGTCCACCAGCTTCTCCTCACTGCTAGCAACAGTAGAAAACTGGGTTTTTAAATCACTGCCTAATGAATTGGGAATTGCCATGTTGTTTTGTTGGGTAAAGAGCCCTCGTTGCTTGCCTTTCAAAACTGTAACACATTCTGGCTATGAGCAATATCTGCAAAAATGACCAGCACAAATGTACACTGGATGGTTTTGTCAGCAATGATGAAAACACTAGGTGTGCAAGAAGGGCTTATTGCTCTCTGAATCATTCCAGCTCCCAGAACTGAGGGAAGGCAACATACCTCCAAAAAGATGGATTTTTATGCTCTAAAATGAAATGCTTCCCATTGTGATGTTGTAATGAGACTATTCCAGACTTGCTGTGCTCTCTCTGTTTACATTTATTACCTTACAGAATTACCAAAGTGAAGTTGATTCAAAATACGTAGTGTGGTGTTTAATCTAAATGCTCCAAGGAAGCCAGGCCTTGAGGGAGAAGCAGGTTCCAGCTGCTCCACTCCCAAAGTGGATGTGGATTAGCAAAGCTAACAAACAGAAACACATCACCTGTAAGGTGTAAATCTCCTGGATGTGGCCTGCTGGGATTTCAGCTCTTCCTGTTGCCTGTATCATTGGGGCAGACCTGGCTGTGGCTGTCCTGGAGCAGCCCCCAGCACCTCTGCTGCTGATTGTGTCTGCTGACACATTGCCACACCAGTTATTAATTGCCACACCAGTTATTAATTGCCACACAAATTATCCCCTGCTTTGCCTGGGATGCAATCAACAGCTCTCCTCGAGTGCATTTTGCAAACTCACTGTGGCTTTTAGGCATCAGGACCTGGCCCTGTGATTTATCTTCCTCCCTTTTCTGGCCATTTTGAGACACTGAATTCCTGCCACGAAGACTAACACACTGAGACACTGTGAAGACAGCCAGCCTACAGAAGGGTCTGTATTGTTTCCTTCAGACAGCTTTTAAAAACCTTTTTTAAACAGGTCCTGCAGCCTCTTCTGTGGTTCTAAACTCTGCTCAGCATTTAGTAGCTTCTGCTTTACTACTGCTATGAAGCAGCTTTAAGGAGGGAAAAGACACTGTAATTTTTCTTCTGGCCAGGTTTTGTGGGCTCTCAGAGTGTGTTTGGAGCACGAGGCAGGGCCACCCTGCTCCCCTGGTTAAACCCAAGCCGAGTTTAGCCCTGGCAGTGGTCAGAGCCCTGGGGCTCACTCAGCACCCAGAGTGGCTACCAGAGGTGGGACCCCTCCAGAGAGGGCTCTGCCCTCCTGGTCCCAGCCCTGCCTGTGCAGCAGCCCTCCCTCAGCAGCTCCTGATCCTCCAGCTCCAAAGCGCTGCCACAGCCAGGGAACGCCAGTCCTCAGCCTCACCTCTTGCTAACGTGGTTCTGTTGGGTTTTTTAAATTTAATTAGTTAATTTTTTAAATTAACATTTAATTAAATGTTAGTGTCTTCAGCAGCTCGGACCATTCCTGAACCAGTGAATGTGCTATTTGTTTCCAAGAGAAAAGGTATTTACATTCTAATGTGCAGAGTGGAAGTTTTCTATCAGATAGTAAAGTTATCAAAAAGTAAAATGAATGTAAATTGATCTTTAGGGAACAGGAAATACCCATCAATTATGACTGCATAATTGAAGTGAAGTGTTTAATCCAAAATTCATGGAATTGAAAGTTTAGAAAAACTCAATGCATCTAATTTCTGTTTGATCCAAATCAAACTTTGTCCATATTTCCTTCCTGCACTAAAAAAAGAAATTATCTGTTTCAGTTTGGCCCAATCTTTCCTGCCTTTTCCCCTTCCCAGCCAAGACCTGTTGGTGTGATCCCCAAACTGGAAGCCCAGAGACCACCTGAGCTTGTTGAGCTTTCAGCTCAAAACATCCTACGGAAATTATTTTAGTTGCACCAGACCTGGGCTGGATTTCTGCACTGGAACAGAGCAGAACTGCACATCACACATTGACAGACATGAAACCTGTGAAATTATTCATTTACAAAATTCATTTACAGCCCATGAAACCCACGGGCTTTAATCTCACCTTTCCTAATGCTGAATAACTCCAGTGTTGACAACCAACTCCAAACAGAGGGTCAGTAAAAGATAAATATGCAGATGGCTGTGTCCTTGTTTTGGCTTTTATGTGGTTTTCTCCCAGCCTTTTCTGCACTGCTCTAACAGCTGTGCAAATATATGGGCTTTTATTGGCCTGAAAATGATTCTTTTCCCCCAAAAGACCCTGTAGACAGAGCCCTTGGAATGTACAGAGGAGATGGAATAGAAGTTTACTGTGATAACAGTGTTCAGAGTTTGTGTTGTGTGCAGACAATATGTATTTAAGCATATTTTTTATACTGGAGCATTTGAGTTCTTTTGGTTTTGGTTTGTTTCTTTGGTTTACTTTTGATTTTTTTACACTGTGACCACAAATATAGATTGAAACTCTCCTTGGTCATTTCTCTTCTAATCATTGTATTATAGCACAAAATTCTGTGAATGAACCAGACAACATATAAAAGCTTTTTTTTTTTTTTTTTTTTAATCTTAATTTTTAAGAGTATTACCCTCTGCACAATTTTCATTACCTGCATTTCCTCCTGTGCTGCATTAGTCATTTTGTGACTGCCCAATGTCCATTTGGAAAAACCCCCAAACAACAGACACACCAGTGACACTGCAAATGGCAGTGGTACCAAGGGCTAAATCAGTTTTTCATCCAGGTCTGGTTTAAAATGGTTCACCAGAAATAAGATGAGCATGAAAACGTGTTTGGTTTCACCCATTTGAGTGGGACATGGAGTTGTTTTGAGGGATCTCTGATCCCCCTGTGTCTCCTGGTGCTCTGTGGGTGCAGGGTCCTGAGCCAGGTCCTGAGCCTGGCTGGGATTGAGCAGCTTTACCTTGTCCTGCCCATGAGGGTGGGAGCACTGAATTTATCCCTGCACTGGGGATGGGGCTGCTGCTGGTCTCGATAAACTGGTGAAAATCCCCACAAAGCACAAATGTGTTCTCTTGCCATCGATATCCCTTCTTTCTGTTTGGTTCAAAGTGTTTTTCTTGGTACAGAACACAGCAAATGTACTGAATAAGAAATGCTCAAATGAATCTTTAAACAATCTCTTCCTGTCCTCAGTCTCTTGAAGCTTGAAAATCCTGCAGTTTATTTATGGGCTTGTATATAGCAGCTATTACAATATTTTTTTTTAGACTCGTTTTGTCAACAGTATGAAATCTTAATTGAATGAAATGTGAGTTTCAAAAATAGGTAATGTAGCAAGAATGACTTTGCCAGTAATTAGTAAAATAATTCAGTTTTGTTGGGGTTTTTTTCCCTCAAATAAATAAGAAATCTTAATTTCCTAACAGGACGTCTGTATTTGTTAAAATTACTCTTTTGGCATGGATTGTAAACAACAGCATAACAATGAAGGTTCCCTATCAGTGCTGGTGTTGCAATTATCCATCAGAGCTTTACTCCTGTGGGAGACCTGCTTTGTACAGGCAATGTTTCTGCTGAACTTTATACCCAGAAAATAACTGTGTGAGCCTCCCCAGCAGGAAGAGAACCTCTGGCATTTGGTAGAGCCAGGGCAGAGCCAGGCCAGCCCTGCATGAGTGGCTGTGGCTCAAGTTTTGGCTCTAGGAACGGTTTCAGCCCACAGCAGGCCAGAAGTGATGGGTTTTTAACTGATACCTCTTGTAGGAAAACTTTATTACTCTTTCACTTTGATCTGACAATGACAGTGCAAGCCCAGAAGGGCCAGGTCTGACAATGATGGTGCAAGCCCAGAAGGGCCAGGTCTGACAATGATAATACAAGCCCAGAAAAGCCAGGTCTGACAATGATAATACAAGCCCAGAAGATCCAGGTCTCGATCTCCCAGCTCTCTCTCAGGGGTGCAGTCCTGCAGCTCATTTCCAAAGCCACAACTGGTTCTGTGAGGATTAACACCTGCCAGCTGCCTCCTCTGAGCTGCACGGGTGTGCAGATGTGGGTAAGGTGTGGAAAAACCTCACCACAGCAATTATATGAGCAATTGTATGCTGAGAAATATATATAGAGCAATATATAGAGCAATTATATGCTGAGAAATTAAAGATTAGAACTTAGATGAGAAAGGTTTTTCATCCTATTTCAATAAACCTCCTTCCCTTTGTACCCTTTACAATCGTGTAGCAAGTCATACATAAAAGAAAGCTTTCTTGCTATTTTGTGAAACACAGAGGTTATTAACATTTATCATTCATGACAGAATAATAAATTAGATCACTTTGGCTCTGGCTTACATCATGTTTGCCTTTATAAATATTTTCATTATATCTGTGTTATGCTTGGCTGGCTCCGTGCAGTGCCATGGACAGTTATTGCCATAATTGCCCTTGTTCACACCATTTTCCCTCTCAACAGTCCCATATGTTCTTGGGATTCAGAGGCCATATTTCATCTTGTCAGGGATGATTACAGCACTAAATGTGCCACTGACATCAGCATCTTCAGCAGATGCTGGCACACGGCAGAAGCTCTGGGTGCCAGGGAGGTGTGGGCAGAGTTCCTTTGTTCCTCACCTGGAGCTGCTCCCTACATGGAGATGCTCCTCACCTGGAGATGCTCCTCACCTGGAGATGCTCCTCACCTGGAGTGGGGTCCTCACCTGGAGAGGCTCCTCACCTTGAGCTGCTCCCCACCTGGAGGTGCTCCCCTCCTGGAATCCATCTGCAGAGCTCCCAGGTGTCTGCAAACTCCCTGAACACCTCCCTGTCCCTCCACTGTGGCTCTCACATTATCCATAATTCCTAATGACCAACAACAAAACATTGTGCACACAACTTCTAACAACGTCTCCTCATTAGGGAAATGTTTGGTGCTGTGCAATCTAACTGCCACAAAAGCACAGCCCTTCCTGGCTGTGCATCAGAGCAGTAATTTAACAAGGAAAGAGAGATAATCTTCTTCCTCCGTATCAGAGCTTTTCATTTAATAGAGCTATTTTTCCAGATAACAGCCTCGGTAATGACACCACAAGAAATGCACACTGGGAAGCACAAAACAGCTAAATTCTGCTTTCTTTCTGTGTGCTGTAATTTGTGAGACATTGCTCCTTCCCAGTGAGAAAGGAAGAACTCAGAGCTGTAGTCTCTCCTTTTCACTGCATAAATAGACAGCATCCTGCTTTTTTAGCAATATTTGAGACCTGAATTTCTAACCTGGCCCTTAGCTACAATTACAATACTTTTTTAACATTTTCAGTTTGAATTGTATTTTTAGTTCATGACCTTTAAAAATAAGCACATTTCAAACTCTCGAATTCCAGTTATCTATTTGGCAATTAACATTCTGAAAGTGCATCACTACCACTAGGTGCCTCCCACAATCCTTTAAGAACAGTTTTGTTTTTCATCACTTGTGTAGTCATTCCCCTAACTTCTCTGTTTCACCTGTCTGGCATTATCTATTCAAGTGAAACTAGAACAGATGTCACAAAACACAGGCAATTGCCTCCTACATGGTCTACAGGTACTGCTGCTTTTGGAGGATTAATTTTTGGGACTGGCACAGGGAAGAGGTTATGTTACCTCTCTTTGACCTTCTGCTTTCTCTCCCTACAGATGGTGGGTTTTATCAAATTAAAGTAATTGCAAGTCAAACTGTTTGTCTGGGATGTGAAAGGCAGCTGGGCTCCCTTCCTGGCAACCAAATATGTTCACAGGTCTCGCTCCCCTCTTCATTCTGCTAAACTGATCCCTTCCCTTCTTCCCTGCCCTTCCCTTCCCTTCCCTTCCCTTCTTCCCTTCCCTTCCCTTCCCTTCCCTTCCCCTCTTGAGTTCATTTAACTCCTCAGGCATCTCTTCAACTCCTCAGGACTCTCTGCCCCAGCTGCTGCCTCAGACCCCCATCTCCTGGTGTTCTCTGGTGTCCTTTCTCTGCTGTCCTGGTGTTCTCTGGAGTTCTCTAAATGTTCTCTGGTGTCCTGGTGCTCCCTGTGGGCCCAGCCAAGCAGGAATTCAGTGTCAGGGCTCCAGCAGCCAAGCACCACAACAACAGGAGTGACAGGAGTGTCCTGATGGATCCACTGGATGAGGAATGCAGGAAACCCTGATGCACCTCAGCCAAAAATTCATTCCCTTCTCTTTAGCAATTGAAGACATCGGGAGATTTAAAGACACAGCAATAAACCCTGCCCTGATCTGTGAAAAGTGTTCTCTTCAGCAGTTTTGTGTGCAGTATTTACAGTGTTTACACATTACTCATTGTTATTATAGATACCAATAACACTCCTGATGACAGCAAAAGTTTTGGTACTAACAGCAGTAAACTTTGGATCAGACCTTGACCCACACCAGTATTATCAGAAAAAGCCAATTTTCAATAAAGAAGGGAAAGACAACACTTTAAAGCAAGTCAACGTAGCAGCCAGAAATGAAGAAGATAAAGGGCTTTTGTTTATGTCTGTTTTGTTTCTGTTTTCTATAGGGTATGAATAGTTACCAAATCTATTTTGAAACATCATAAAATTCAGAACAAAATATAAAAAAAATTCTCACAATTTACCAGACATCATATTATTTAGTGTTCCCGGAGAAAGGTAGTCCTGGTTTATGATCCAAATTCCAGATAAGAATGGCAGCAAAGCAAATAGAATAAGAGAAGTTATTTTATATAAGGAAAGTGGCAGAAAGAGCATGTGTTTGTTATCTTGCCCAGCTCAATTCTCTGTCAGAAAAGGCAACATTTACAATCAGCCTCACGAGGAAGAGTAGATAAAAGAGAAAAATAAGAAGTGAAAGGTGGCTGGGGAGAAAGGAGTAATTTTCCCTCCCTTCCATCTGAAGGCCAAGCTGAGGCCAGCCCGTTCCATTTCCTGCAAGCACAGGTTTGCTCCAGGAGCTGCTTCCCTTCCCTCTCTCCCAGGGGCTGCTGCCTGGAGAAGGATGGATCTCTGAGCCCTGTGGTGCTGGGACAGGCACACACTGCCCAAATCCACCTGGAGCAGCAGCCCCTGCACCTGGAGACAGGTAAAGGGCAGGGTCAGGCACAGGAGTGAGCACAGAACAGAGCACAGCCTCTGGATAAAAGGAAAATCTGCCTGTGACTTTGGCTGGAAGGGTGATGGCATCACAAAACCTTGTGTGCCTACTGCTCTTGACTGGGGTGTCCTTCCTGCAGGGCAAGGAGGTGCCCATCCCTCATCTTCAGGTGAGACCAAACTGTTCAGGGGCTCCAACGAGAGAAAAGCACCAAAGAGGCAAAAGCTGCCTTTTGTTCTCCTCTATGATAAATAAATTCCATGAGATAAATGGGCTGCAACAACTCAAATGTTTAGCATTATCACACTGATTCCCTTTTTCTCTATTATATGTACTCCTGATAAACTTGCAGCAATTTTTCCAATCTTCTAATTAGTGCCAGCTACAATGTGGTAGAAGTTTCCCTCAGAATTTACACCCCTGGGATATTTGTGGCTGATGGAACCCTTTTCCTCACAGTTAAGAAGAATTAAAGACAGATCCAGCAGGACAGAAATGAGTCATATACATTGCTGTCAGGGTCTGTCTGAGGGTGATTGGTGGCCACCATCTCTCTGCTTCTCATTCAGGCAGAACTCATTAGGAAAGATTTAATCAAGAAAGAGTAATGAACTTGATAGAAGCTGGCCAGAAAAATGAGAAAACCACTTGACATCTGTTAAAAGATGCTGGATTTTTTGAGTTAGGCCCTACATTTTTTATTGAGTTAATGTAACCTCCACTGTCTATTTCAGTTGAACTCCTGTTTCCCAGCTATAAGTCAAATTCTGAGTCAGATGCAAGCCTTTAGAGATTTCTGTATGCACGTGGGTATATATCAGTGTGCCTGTACACCTTAAAATTTATGATCTGAAAATCTGGGCTGCTTTGGCTACCTCACATTTTCATTACTTTTAATTTTCTTGTCTCACTAATCTTCCAGCTAAACAGAGGATGGCAAAGCAGAAAAACACAGGTTGCCATCAGGCTGTCACAATTTGGTACTGACTGTTTACAGGACAGGAGGTTTCAGGATTGAAAGATTTCTCCCACAGGAAGGCTACAGACATTTTGGATAAATATGATCATGGATATTATTCAAAGATAAAAATATTATCATTAATAGTGTGCCACAAATAATACAAACAACAGAATACCATCCCATTTTAGTAGATAAACTCTCCAATTTGAAGCCTAATGGGTCAGTTTGTTGGAAGACTTCCAATCATTTCAGTAAGGTTTTTGTCAGGTCTTAGTCTGGAACTGACCGAGACATTGGCATTTATTAACTCCTTCATAACTACTGGTACTCAGGCTGTCTGCTGAAATCTCACCACAAACGTTCACAGTTTGCCATTCCCATGTAAGTTTTAGTTGTATGAGTCAAGTAACTGTAATTAACTGCACAAATATTGAAGGCTTACAAAAACGGAATATTGCAATAGGTTATGCACAGTGCCAGCTAGAAAATATTGGGTCACTTGTTGGGCCTGTTTCCTCATTTGATAGAACTCATGATGAACCAGAAATATGTGCATCAAACTTGGCTTCTGGTAAAAGAAAGCAATATTGGAATAAATCACCCCTTTAGGTCAAACACTCAAATGTTCCTGGGGAACAAACACACACACAGACCCTCTTCAGTCAAAGTTTGCTGCTGAGTTCAAGCAAATGATGTGCTACTTTTTGTTCAAATTGCTCATCTCGGGATGTGTTTGTGGTTCACTAGGTACCAGCAAGGAGTCCTGAGCAAGCCATTACTGCTTAAGGCAGCAGCTTACAGTCCCTGCCATTTCACTTAAAAAAAGAAAAAATACAAGGCCTTCCTACAGAAACGTAATTTCAGAATGGAAATGTAAGAGGAAGGAAACTATTTGTGGAAATCAAAAACAGATACTGTGTCTTCAGAGTGTTTCTATCCCGTGTACAAAGACAATTCCATTCTCCATCTCAGTGTTGTCTTTTCACATCTCCTGGTGTGAATCTTATTCCAAATCTGTGCCACACTGATCCATCATCTCTCTAATGAATACATAAGGGACATCTCCAGGAAAAATGGAAACCGTGAGGTGAAAAAACTAATGTTTTTTAACCAGGTATATGTCTCTGAAGTGCAACCTCTCCCTCATGCTGCATTCCATGATAAAGAAAATTATGTTTCAGGGAAAATGCCTTAACTTGAAACAAAACAACACAAGGTCCAGTATCAGAGCAGCAGTGGATGGAGATTTTTCAACCCATTAAACAAGTCCCTGATTTTCATCTCTGTTTTAAAGAAATGGGAAAAGAAGTAAATGCTCTGTCACCCTGCCAACACAAGTGTACGAGATGCCACCTAGACTTAAAAAAGCCAAGTGAAGGTGCCCTGGCAATCCCGCAGAACCCTTCAGAGGAAAAGCAGGACCCTGCAAACAGCCAAATGTTAAAAGAACAATCCAAAATCTCTGTGTTACGGGGCAAAGAGCGAGCAGCTCGTCTGGCTCGGGGGCAGGCAGGAGCATCCCGGGAGCTGCGGCTGGGCTCGGCTTTTCCAGCTGCTCCAGGAGGGCACCTGGGGGAGCACAGGTGAGCCTGGGCTGCTCGGGGGTGCTGGGCACCAAGGGTTGTGCCCTCATACCCGACACGGGGGGTGGCAGTGGCAGGGGGTGGCACCCA
>VWZP01004063.1:44831-229346 GCA_013396995.1 Dicaeum eximium | reverse complement strand
CCTGTGACACCTTTCCCCCCCTGTGACACCTTTCCCCCCCTGTGACACCTTTCCCTCCCTGTGACACCTTTCCCCCCCTGTGACACCTTTCCCCTCCCTGCTGTCACCTTTCCCTCAGGTACTCCCCGTTTCAGAGGGATAAAAGAGCAGAGTCACTCTCCACTCACACAAGGATGAAGGAATTTGTTTGCTGTCTCTGTGCACTCATTGATTCAATAAACCCTGAGCACTTTTGTGGTTTTTGCCTAAGCTGACCTCAAGCCTGGCCTACGGAGGCGTTGTGTGATATGAATTTTGTAATGTGCTGCTGAGTGCTGAGCTCTGTGTTTAAGCAGCCAGTTCCAGTTTTTCTCGTGCCATTGCACTCATCACCACAAGGTCTGGAGGACCTGAACAGCTAAATCCTGCTTTCATACGTGACTGAGCAGCTGGAAGGCCAAGTGGTGAAAGGCATTGAACAGGTCCTAAAGTCTAAATCATGGTGGCACGGACATTAAAGCATCCTTAACTCCTCACATGCAAATGAGACCTAGAAAAATGTTCAAATAGCAGCTATGGTCCAGTTACTTTCAACAAATGTTTCTGAAGATACAACAATGTGGCTTCAGCCCCATGTCCCCAGTGATGTGACTTGGATTCCTAGATCAGCAAGAAGCTTTCAAAAATGCTTCCTTTTTTCTTTCTTTAAAACAAATTTATAATAATATTTAGGGGGAGGGGGACACTTCCAACATAACAGTTGCTACTTATTTAAACTTTTAATGTGCTATGTCTTTACACAGTTGCAGACACCTATTGCTCGACAGCAACACACTTCCCTCTACCAGAAATTTCAGTGCAATATTTCTTTACTATTTGTATTTTAGTCTCTGAAACAATAATGGTTTAAAATATTTCAGTATTCTATTTGCATCCCTGCAAAAGGAAAAGAAATCTCACTCAAGTCAAAATGTTTTTTATCGTCCATTGATCTATATAACCAAAACCTACAGCAACTAATTCCCCAGATTAAACTAATAAATTAAGATTGCCTCACTAGAAACCTGACTGTGGCGAAAATAGGCAGTAAAGGGAAGAGATTTATTGAGATGAAAGAAATCTCCATTTTAGCTGTGCTTTCTTAGCTCCTTTGGTCAGGATTAGCTGACAGTTATCAGAGTCCAAGATAAAGATATATAATGTTTAGAAATGGCACCTAAGCTATTATTCCAGGGAACAAGCAGAGTGTGTTATTAATCTTGGGTTCTTAGACCAACTAAATTGCTGTCAGTAAATCAGTAATTATTTATGGAGCTTCTTTACAGCGACTAACTAAAGGACTGGAATTATTTATCACGTAGTTGCTCTGCAGAGTAAATTCAGTGCTACTTTTGGCTAACATGTAGTGTGTGAGGGAACATGTGGTGGTGCTTGGGGAAATTCTGTTGTCACATCATGCACGGTGGTCTGTGGGTGTGTTGTATTCCCATGTTCAGCACAGAATTTTGAATGATTCCAGCCAGACCCTGTTAATGTGAATTCAGCTCCTCTGTGCATGAGCTCAGCAGGATTGGTGCACACAGGAGCCTGGGGGTGCCACCAAGGATTTTGTGCATGACAATATCTGATTTACAGCTTTCACTGCAAAGCCATCACCACCCACTTCTGTGGCTGCAGCCTGCCCAGGAGCCAGCTCCTGCTCAAATGGGAGCATTTTCCATCTTTATTTACTTATCCCTAGCAGCAGCCAGGACAAAACTGTAGAATCTGTTAATTTGACAAACTTGCCACATTCAGGATTAAGTCCTTAGCTCCTGAACAGTGTGAAGAATGAATTGTCCATACTACTCACAGGTTCCCAGGCTATTGATCCCCTGCAAGCCAGACAATTTAAAATAATGTGACTTTCAGCAGGATCCAGTATATCTATTTTTAATGTTATGGCATTAAAAGCAATTTTTACACTTATTACTTGGAGCAGAGATATGTAATAAGGAAAACTCCAGACTGGCAAAGGCTGAAGGTGATAAAAAAATGGAATTTTGGGAGGCAGATTAATTTAAAAGCCTGTAGCAAGACCCTGTAACCTGCAACAATTCAGGCAGTTGAGAAGACTTTGTTTTGCAATACCAGTATTGCTGCTGCTTCACAGGAAATAAAAATATATCAGAAATGCTGAAGGAGGCCTGAACAGGTGTGCTGTTACTGCTCACACACCTGGACACCCTCAGCCCCAGGGCAGGGAGAGGAGCGTGGCTGTACAACAGGTGTGTGCAACACAAGGATTGGCCTGGTCCTGTTTTTGTGCCTTTTTAAGAAAAATAATGTTTGCTAAGCACAAAAGAACAGTCTGGGGACTATGCAGACATGAAGTAGATCAAAATCCAGAGTGAAACTGATGGAATGCCTGGAATTGTGCCTCAATTACCAGTAGGAAAGGCTGTTCAAGCACAGTGAACTCCCAAGAGAGTCTCTGCAGAAAGCAGAACGTCCTGGAGGCTTTGAAGAGATGGACAAGGCTTCTCCTTGTGAGCTCCAAGCCTCAGAACAGTCTCCAAAACGCCTGCAAGCTTCAAGTTAGAGACTCCCTGTTGTCTTTCTTTTTGAACCTACAGTTTGCCGCAGTCAAAGGAGGCCAGGAGCTGCTGAGGAGAGCTGCCAGGACCAGAATCACTGCAGGAGCTTGGGCCTGCCATGTGCTTGGGTTTTGCCACTCATTGAAAAGGAAGAATCAGAAGGCATTAGTTCTGCTCTGCAGTCATGAAAGCTGCTTTGCAGCAGGATTTAGGGAACCAGCAGCACCTTGCAGAAGCCAAGCTGGCACAGCTCCTGGGAAGTCTTCCCAAAGACCCTCCACATGGATGGGGGAGGGAGGGAGAGAATCATCTGGAGCTGATTAAAGATTTCAGATGTGCCATAAGTGAATAACAACCACGACAGAGCGCAGCGCGTGAAGAATTCTGCCCCCTGCAAAATCCTCCTGTGCCTGTTAAACATTTAAAACTATGTACTTTTCATTTACATTTAAATTAAAGTGGAGCCGTTCAGTTCGAGGCAAACACCCGTGGAAGTTGTTGAAAGAGTCTGCAGCAGTTTCAAGCACAAGGTGATCACAGCCCCATCCTGCAGAATGCTCCTGGAAACAGGAACAGCTGCGATTCCTGCACAGCTCTGATTGCTGTGCCCTCGCCTCTGGTACTGCATTCTGCTCAGCACGAGCACAACCAGGTGTGGGTGTTCAGAACAGGAAAGAGTGATGCTTTAGATGTGTGAAAGTGAAGGGTTGGAAACACGATAAAACCAACTCCTGCAGGAACTGATGAGAGATCAGATGAGAGAGGAAAGAAAGGCCAAACAGTGCACGTGAAATGATTGTGGTGAGGCACACACAGGCCTGGGGAACTGGGGAACACCTCCCTCAGAGCTGGCTTGAATTTACACATCAATGTGTTTACAATCCATCACAAACTGACAGCTAAAAGCGGTTAAAAGTGGAATAAAAAATATTCCATTTGTGTTCAAGGCAGTGAGGTCCATTTCCACATAAAATGAAGCTTCTGCACGGCTCCACATTGGGAATGAAGTGAGGAACCAGTGTGGTGTCACACAGGAGGGTTTGCAAACACCACCAGAACTGAGGCTGCTCACAGGAATATGCTGGGGCCAACAGAAGTGGAGCAGGGACTGAACCCCCTCGAACTGATCACTGCTGCCTGTACCCTGCTGCGAGGAGCACAGAGCCAGGAGAGGTTACCTCAGGGACCTGCAGGTGTGGTCCTGGACTCTCAGGATTCTTTACCTCAGGTACCTGCAGGTGTGGTCCTGGACTCTCAGGATGCCTTACTTACCTCAGGTGCCTGCAGGGGTTGTCCTGGACTCTTAGGGTCCCTTACCTCAGGTACCTGCAGGTGTGGTCCCTGGACTCTCAGGATGTTTAACCTCAGGTACCTGCAGGTGTGGTCCCTGGGCTCTCAGGGTGTCCTCAGCCCGGGCCAGGGACTCCTGGACATTTCCTACTTTCCCTTTCATTTCAGTGCTGCCGTGTGCATTCACTGCATGGTCTCAGGAGCCCAAGGGAATCAGAGTTTTCCCAAGCAGGGGCAGAACCTCGGTGTCTGTCTGTGACCCAGGGCAGGAGCTGCAGCCCCAGGGCTGCATGGCCTGCAGGGACAGGTTGCTCTCTGGCCCTGAACAAATCTCTTGTCTTTCAGCCACCAGGAACCAGCAGAAGTCTGTGGACACCTTCAGCAGCCAGCCCACATTCTGCATACATTCACCTTCAGGACTGCAGATAAAGCCAGGGCCACAGCTAAATTCAGACAGCAGAGCAAGAGGAAAATAAGAAAATGTGTATAATTACCAGCTATTTTAATGAGCATTTCTGGCTGTAAATCTAATCAAAAGAATGATAAATACTGGGGGATAGGCATAGCAGAAACCAGACTGATTAAATGTAAAAGGTGGCGTATCCTGCCTGCTGCTGAGAGCAAAGAGCTGCTGTGATCCCTGAGCCTCCTTTCACCTCATAACTCAAGGTCTTGGAGGCACTGAAGCATCTCACATTGGCTCAGGCTATGCAGTTAACTAATTTAACTGACATTTTATTTTCATTTCTCTGGTACAAGATCAGCCCCCTTTTTTCCTCTGTGCCAGCTGTGAGTGCAAAACATTATCTTGTCTTAATTTCAGTTATTATAACAAGCCCATTCCAGGTATAAATTCTGGCAAGATTTCAGATCTTTGCAGAAGGCTGGTACAACACTTGTGGCCAAGTTAATCCCTGCTTAAACTTGGTGAAGTTTTGAGTTGGATTTTCTGAGGCACAGAATCTGCTGCAGATTCTGTTCAAAGCAGATTGCACGAGATTCTGTGCTGCTGCTGCTGCTGCTGCTGCTGCTTCAGTGAACTCTCCTCTCCTGCCTGTGGACCTGCTCACAGATGAACATCCATTCTTGAACAGAAATCAAGAGGTTTTGTGAACATTTTTATTCAAGCCACATAAGGCAGAAAGATCCAAGCAAGAATTAAAATCTGGTGGTGGATGAAGACTTGCAGTGTGCTTGATTGGATACATTGCTTGAGCTATTACCAAATAAACCATGGCCAGTTCCAGGTTTACTTCAGACAAATGGCCAAGGGCTAACTATAGTCAACATCCTGAGTTATTCAGTAAATTCCAGTCTGTTCTGTTAAGAGCTTTCTACAAAGAACATTATCCCACTATCTAAGCCATATTCTTCACTTTTCAGACCTAAAGCGATTTTTCTTCCAGATACAATTGTCTCTGTTATAAGGGTTCCCCTCTGTCTCTCCATCTGTAATTACAGTGCAATAAAATGTATTTTATTTGACCAATATCAAGAAACACTTTTCTATGTACATGCAAACAGGGAAGGAATATTATTCCCAGCTGCATTACACCCAAATGCAAAGCATCAAACCCTTTCATTTTGTGTCTGAGTTTTTAAAAAAGCTACATCTATGCATTTCTTAGTTTAAAAACAGAATTATTTGCATGGGTAGGTAGCAATGCAACCAAATGCACATTTTAACCTAAATAATCAGGAAGTGATCACAGGTCAGCAGAGAGTTTTTAAATAGAGCAGAAAAGGACTTTGATGGAGGAGAGGTGGAGGCTCTGGGGCGTGCACAGGACAGAAGATGCAGAGCTGGATGTGGGGGGAAGGAAGGAAGGGCCTTGCCAGAATTTTGGGTGTATATTTGGCAACAAACCCAACACTCCACAAGCTAGTCTGGTGAGGAACAGCATCATACCAAACACCCAGCACTGCACTGTGGTTAAAGGAGCAAAATTGTATTTCTACAAGCTGCTTGCCAAGGTAAAAAGAAGTTTGTTATCTCAAAAATGCGAACTTACACCAAGACAAACCACCTGAGGAAAAGGAGCGATGAAAATTGATTTTCTGATGGGCAGAAAGACAATGTGTTGATGTTTCAGATCTAGCAACTTTGTTCTCCCACCTTCAATTATCCATAATCTTCCCCCACCTTTCAGGATTAGCAGAAGCTTTTTATTTTACAGAGATTTGTTTTTATACTCAGTCCTGTCAAGAAAGGCACCTGTAGCTCTGACAAACATCTCCAGGCATCACTAATCAGTGCTTTTGTTTTCCTTACAGCAAATTTAATACAGAGGCTGCAGGGGGAGGCACCGAGACTGATGACCCTCATTTAATGACAAAGAGAGCAGCACTGGGGTCTCAGCAGAGGCTGCTCCCTGCTGATTGAACAAGCCCCCAGCCCAGCTGAGATGGATCACTGGTGAGGGGAGATGGGAATTCAGCTCTGTGTCCAGCCAGCCTTTGGTGAGTCTGCCCAGCCTCAAAGCACAGGCTCCAATTAGTGACATCAATCATCCACCCCAAAACTATTATCTCACAATGACCCCTCGTTTCTGATCAGTCCTGGCTGGGAGCAAACATTGTTCTTTTCTCATTTGGAGTATGACTGCAAATAACATTTGTTGTAAGCAAGAAGTATTTTGACAGATACATCTGATAAATGGTCTGAGGGAAAAAAAAAAAGGTTGAAATGTTAAGAATAAAAGTGCTGGGTCTATTAATTATAATGGGCTTTGATTAATATAATCATTATCTGTGAAACAAAGGTGTGTAACGAGGAGAGATAAAAATATATTGACCATTATATGATAAAGCTGAAAGGCTGCTGGAGTGATGGGCTGAAACACCTACAGGTAGTTGAGCCCAAAGAGTTGGATGTCTTTTGTATATCAACATGCTTTTGAACAATTTCAGAGAGAACAGGATTGAAGATTAAACAAAAAACAATCATGGATGTTCCTCAGGTGTTTTTTACAACCTCTCCTTCAGCTTGGAGCACAGACATGAGTTTGTCACTGCACATTTGTGCCATCATTTCTTTGGGGGCCACTCAGGAGAAACATTTCATGATGTGGACTTACCCTGAGTGTGTACTACCAAAAGCCCAGAAACCTGGAACCACAGGTGTGCAGGTTGGCTAAAGAAACAAGAACTGTGTGTTTCTGGAAACAATGGGGTGGATTCTCTCCTGATTTTCTAGCGTGTTCCAAAATGTTCCTCTGAACTCTCTAAACCTGAGACACCATGGTCTCCCCCTGCCCCAGTTCCCCTCACCTGCAGGGATGTGCCTGCCAGCACATTTGTCTCAGGGAAAAAGAGGCAAATGTCTCTTTTCATTTCTCTTCCCCTGCTCAGGAAGGGTTCAGCATCTCTTTGTTTTTCTACCAAACACAAAATGCCCTATCTCCTGGGTTCTCATTGATCTCGTTTTTGAAATAATGCATCCACACATTAAATACTTTGAAATAATCTAAATGCAGACCCCTTTGGCTTTCTTGTTCTACGTTTTTAATAACTACAACTATTAATAAGGTGCACTTTAATATTTCTCATGAGCTCCTAGAGTATGAAACAGAACTCTACCAGAATTCCCTAAGACATTTATTAGGGCTCAGAAAGGGAAACTTGCTGGCCCTTGGCTGGAAGTGCTGCAGATGCTGTGGGGAATGGCAGATGATGTTCCTCCTGCCCACCCAGCCCTCACCTCTGCTGTTCCTCCTGCCCACCCAGCCCTGACCCTGATGTTCCTCCTGCCCACCCAGCCCTGACCTCTGATGTTGCCTGCTGGATTAGACCAAAACCCTCCAGTGCCTGGGATGATTTCAGTGCTGCTGAGCTGCTGAACAGGATAAGGAGGGTGTGGAGGGAATGGGAGCAGGGTGATGCATGGAGCTGGCTGATGCTCCGCACTCCTGAGCTGCTCCCTGGGTTTTCCCTCTGGAGCTCTCTGCACAAACTCTCACCCCTCTGAGCCTGGCAGGGTGAGCAGCCCTTGGCCCCAGAGGTGTCAGTGTCAGGCAGTGCAGAAAACTTCTGGGCTCGCACAGTTTGGGAGAACAAATAAACCGTGTACCCAATGCACAAGAGTTACATTAATTTGGATACCAAAATGCAAAAACAATTATTTGCTATAAATATTTAATATCCTTAATGCTTCCAGCACTTCCAACACGTCCAACATGTGCTTGCTCTTTTTTTCCCCTTCAACTCTTGGCTTCTGCAAATGCTAAAAGCCAGCTGTGGATCACGACTACATCAAATTATTTTACAGAGTAAACACTGGGTCAATCCATTTTCCAAACATGCCAACAGAAATTTTTCACATTTCTTTTATAGAGTAGAAGGCTGATTCTAAAGCAATTATAGCCATGACAATGATGGACCAAATGTATCTCATATTTTTCTTTACATTTTTAGCATTAGTTTGACTGAAAAAGTCTCAAAAATCCCCTAGGCAACTTCAAATACTCCTCTTCTGACCTTATTTTGCCAAACTTAATTAAAACCAGAAAGCAAACTGCTGTTTATTTCCATCTTGCTCTTTGTTCCTGTCATGTACTAACTGAAAGACAAAAGGAATTTTATTCTTTAGGAGTCATAAATCCCAACTCCCTTCACCAAGGAGTGCTTCAAAGTCCAGCAGCTGTTTTGAGAGCAGATTTGGAAGGAACCATAAAGGTTTTGTGCCATTTGCATTTTAACATCAGGTTTGTCCAGTGTTTTTTAAGTGGATTGTGGAGATCCATTCTCTGCACTGTCTCTGTAGCTTCCTTTCCTTTCCTTTTCCCCACTAGTTTCCACTCAAACCCACTGCAAACCTCCTGACTTGACTCTCAGAAAAAGAAAGGGCTTTTAATCCACAGGATGGTAAATTTGGAAGCCCCAGTCTCTGAACACAGCAGGTGGGAAATAATTTCTGAGTTCCTTGGTGAGAAGTGCTGCTCATGAAAACTGAGGTGGGAATCCTGAGGACAGCAGATGTTCCTGAGCAGGAGACTTTTTCTGGAGGACATCTCCAGTAGCAAAGTCCACACCTGGCACTGAGCCGTGCAGGTGGCAGAGCCTGCAGGGGCAAGGAATTGCTTCTGGGCTAATGCATGGCCACAGAATTGTGCCTTTATCTCTAATCTGAGTAATGCCTTCTGAAAACAGGCTGAGGAAACCAGATCTACTTACTGTGGGAGTAATTGGTATGCATTATAGAGGAAAAAAAAACAAAACCCATTTCAAATATAACTTCAAATATCCTCTGGCTCTGGCCTTAGGGAAAGAAAATTCTAAGACTTACTTGCAATCTTCCCTTATTTTGAAGAATATTTCATTTTGGTTTCAAGATTATTTGCAGCCCCCATTAATCTGGTGGGCTCCCAGGTGTATTCCTAAAATGTAGTTACATTAGAAACAGCCAGGAAACCTAATTTTGTACCTTCCAGTAGAGAGAAATGGATGGCAAGTTTCCTGAGGCTTAATTTCTCATATTTTCTCATATATTTGATTCAACTTTATAAGCATTTAATTTGGATTTGATGGTTGTTTAATCGGTTTAATTGCTATCTTCTATTATTTCCAGCCTTTTGCCCATGTCCTAAACTTCTGAAGTCCAGTTTAATTCAATATAAGCCTGGCTACCTTGGCATTTTGAGCTCTTTGATTTGTATGACAAACAAGCAGCAAAATGCCTGGGATAAGGATGATCTTCCTGTGGTGGGTAGGAACTGGCCTCTCCTACATTAATCTTGGGAGAACAGGACTCAAACAATTCCCTTCTAAATGAGGTCTTCTAGCATACAAATCTTTATTTCCGAATATTCAGCCAAATTTCTCACCTTTATCCATTGGGGGCTGAACTCTCTCCTGCTTCTTTAGAGACCTTTAGAATAAAGCTGTCTTTTACACAAAATCCCTTTCTCACTATGTCGGCAGTTTAAGAGGATCAGGAAAAAGCAACAAATAATTTACTTCCACTTTAATGCTCCTTTAACTGGTCAGAAAAGAGTTTCAGTGCAAACTGCAGTCAGATCTATTGCTACTACCCAGCAGCATATCATGAAAGGAGATATTTCTGAGATTAAAAATAATAATCATAAAAATCATCCATGGAAAAGAATCCATCCAAAGTTGTTATTCAGTGGCTGGCACAGAAAATGCATTCTCTACCTGAGACTAGTAATGAGTCATCCAAGCAACTTGAAATGAAAAGGATATCGAAGGGATATTAAAAATAAAAGAATTTAGAATTCAAAAATAAATAAATATGATCATTCCAGGCAGGTAAATACTTCAGGAGATTACTGAGAAAGATGGGATTAATCTCAATCTTATCTCCAAAGCAGAGGACTTAAAAGTACATATGGCAATCTGCTGGTGTTATTGGTATAAAATTCATGCTGGATGGCAGACAGGGAATTCAAAACAGACCTCTTTATTTTTTTTCCCCCTCAGATAACGAAGGTCTGAAAATAAACAAGAATAACTCGGTGTTTGAAAACATGGACTGGCAGAAAGGTAAAAACACAAGATAGAATTCCAGTCTCCGTGACAAATCTATCTATATGCAGGCTTCATTTCCCACACACTCAGAAATTAAGATTAAGGCATGGATGCAGGGCCACAGCACTCTGGGTGCTTTGAAGCAATATATTGAATTACACTGTAGGCCAGATTCCTCCAGAGACAAGAGATAAAGTCATCTTCAAAAACCAGAAAGGACGGATGAGAAAAGCAGGCTGGAGAAATCATGAGTTAACCAGGGAAAAAATGCAAAGGTGAGAGGAAGAGGCTGCTGGGGAATGTGAATGTGTCCCTTCTGCTGTGGCCAGGGCAGGACCAGGGCAGTGCCAGGGCTGGGTGCAGAGCGGGGCACAAGCCCTGCTGTGGGGCTGAGCCGCCAGACCCTGCCCCACCCAGCAGTGAGAGCACCTCAGCCAGCCCCAAAACAAACCCAGAAACAAACCCAAATCCCACAGCTCCAGGTCCAGGGTAATTCTGACACTGGAGAAAACGAGATACCCAATCACAGGCAAATTAATCAAGATAATTAACTGGGAGAAGAGAGCTGCCATTCTGAGGCTGCAGGAATTCAAAGAGAATTCCCAGACAGTGAAATATCCAGGGATGCTGCTCCTCCTGTAGGAGAGCAGGGGGTGAATGTGCCAGACAATGGCTTTACAATTCAGGTAGAGCAGAAGCAGCGTGGTACCTGGCACAAGGGATTTGCCAGCTCCTCTCTCCAGAGCCCGTGGGAATGCCCTGCTGGGTGTGGAGCCAAACCCACGATGTCCCACAGCCTTACTCTGCCTGAATTCCACCCAGAGCTGGAGCTCCATGGCACTCTGATCCCTGCCAGACCTGCAGCCAAACCCACGATGTCCCACAGCCTTCCCTGCTTGAATTTCACCCAGAGCTGGCACTCTGATCCCTGCTAGACCTGAGCTGTTCTGAGCCACAGCAGCAGCCTGAGATAATCCTGCAGTGCAGCCAGATCTGGTCCATTTTACAAAACTTAGGGCAGCAATGAGGAGTGTGATGCCCCTGAAAGGTTTTCAGTAACACAGACCAGATCAGCATCTAGAACAGCACCTGAGCTTTTGCAACAGGCAGGGGAAGTCTCAGTGGAAAAACACACAACAGTGACAGCCCAACAAAAAAAAAAAATCTGTCCATTTGTCCATGCTCTGGTGCTCTGCCACATAAATCTGTTTGGACACAGGTATCTTATGTTAATCCCCCCCAGATCTCCAGCCAAAATCATCAAAAACTGTGATTATCTGTATTTTAACTAACTAGCAATACCCTCTGAGATGTGTACACAACATATATATCAATCTGTGACAGAAAGTGGTGATTTATTGCAAATTGGGGAAAAAAGGTTGCTAACATCCTAAAATAACAATTGCTGCAGAAGGGCTTCTAATCAACATCAAAATCCATGCACTTGAGGTATCCTTGAAGAATTTAATGTGTTTCTTGTAGTAATGATATTCTTTTCTGTGAAGTTAAAGTAATAATTTTCACATCATTTTAATGTGTTGGTACTGCTCATTAAAGCAAAGATTAGGTTGCCAGATGATAGCATGCTATTAAGTCTAATAAAAAAAAAGAAAGAAGAAAAGAAATTAACTATTTTGACACTAACTAGGCATACTTAATGGCTATCTGAAGTGGATTTCCAAGTGATAGTACACAGCTGTTGAGAGCAGGATAAGAAATTCCATAATTCCATGAAAGCAAATGTGCCAAATTGCATTTGAAGCTCTATATTAAGGTTTGTATTATGTATAAAAACATGTGAAGGACATTTGCACTTCCAGCTCTTGTGGCTGCACCATGATCTATCTGTACAGTCAAATGACACATCAACAGCTGCTGAAGGTTGCTAAGCAACAGGGAGAAGAAAAAAAATTACAGGAAATTCACACTTTCTGAAAAAAGAACAGGGAGAAACTTTTTTAAAAAAGACTTTGTGATGCACTTGTTAAAAACGAACAACACCTCCAGCAATGCCCACCAGGTGTGTTCCTGAGCTCTGCATTTAGAGAAAAAAACTGATTTGATTGTTCTGCAGGCAGAAGTAAAGGTGAAGAGCACAGGCTGGGTGTGGCTGGGTGTGGCTGGGTGTGGCAGTGCCAGCTCTGACTGGGTGTGGCTGGGTGTGGCTGGGTGTGGCAGTGCCAGCACTGACTGGGTGTGGCTGGAATTTCTGGAACAATTCTTGTCTTCATATGCTCGGTGTAAGGGAAGGGATGGGGCTTTTCTTACTGATCTTTGAGAAATGAATTTTTAATGACAACAAAACTCTTTTTCTGCCCTTTTGCAGCCCAGAGATCCTTGCCTCTCAAGGAGAAAGCAAATGCTGAACTGATTCAGAAAGGAAAACATTTTTATAGAGAAAGAGACACTTTAACCTGTCTTTTAGCACCAATTATTCATATCCAGCTGATTGTTACAGCTTAGGTTCCAAGAGGATGGATTATTACTAAATGATTTCTACTGAAGCCCTGTTAAAAATGAATAATTTTTATAAATTAAGTGGAACAAGAAGGGTGGGCCTGTGTCTGAGCAGGGGGTCTGAGATCTCCTCCCACCCTCCCACAGATTTATCAGTGCTAAAAATTAAACTCCATTGCAGACCACTTCAGCTGGGCACAGCCAGGGTCAGAAACCTCCTTTTCCCCACATCTTTTTGCTTTTTGCTATAAAGGCTCTGGGATGGTGACAGGCAGACACAGTTCCTAGAGAGCTGCCTTTGGAAAAATCTTTGCCATGCCCACATAGTAAGTAATAACATTGTCCAGAAAACCTGCCCTCCCCTGGGGAGACCAGGAACACCTCATGGGAAATAAGTTTGGATACAGGGTCTGCACAATGGAAACAGATTTAGCAGATCCTACAGCGGTCTAAAAATATGGCAAAATTAGGAAAAAAAATCCACTTTATACCTGCAGCACATTATACACACTGAAATTTGTATCTTTTCTCCTTAACCAGTGTTGATTGCTGTTAATTGCTTTTCTTTACCATGAAAAATAGGAGTTCTAATCAATTCAAACCTTCACTGTCTGGAAGATCATACCAGCCAATATGACAGTGATCTCTGGCTCTTAGCAGATCTCGAGACATCCTGTTATAGCTCAGGGTAATTAATGTTTTCCTGTTACTGCTGTACTGTGGACCAGAACAGGCTTAATTAAAACCTTCTGCTATGGACTGCAAAGCTGGATTTTTATATAAATGTGTGGATGAACCACAAGTATTTTTTCATGTCAGTTTTCATTGCTAATTTCTGGCACATAAATTGGATTAAAGTCTATCTTCCTTTCAAGTACAGTTCGAGATCTGTGTTTAAAATACCATTATGAGGTAAAAGCAAAAATAGCCAGATTTACACAGCAGACCTTGAATCAGAGCTTACAAGAGCTATATGACTTGGTAATCACCCCTGTAAAACAAATACAAAAAATATTAAAAATACAGTCAACTCAGAGAGTGACATCTCAGGTAAACCACTAAAAACTTTAATCTTTTCATCTTCTCAAAAATCACCTTCTCAACTCCTGAATTCCCTCAGTGACTTTCTTGAAAACTTGATTATTCAACCAGTTTCTGGTCTTTGTGAGTGCAAAATTTGAATTTGCTTTGATTTGAGGTTCAATCCTTCCTGGAGTGAAACCAAAAAGGCAGAATATACATAAATGCCATTATAATGAAAAATACAAAAGTAGAAAAGAGCCAGAATCGCCTTAGCACTTCTCTGCAGCTTCTTCTGCAGCATTAGCATTAATTGAGCCCACAGTGATTCTCCTTCATTTACGGAATTCCAGGGATGGGCCGTGCCCTGATTCTGCCTCCACACAAGTCCGCGGGTGAATTTCACACACTGTGTGAAAATACACTTCATTTTCACACAGTGCAAACCCAAAGCAAACCGGGTTTTGCTCTTTTTGGGGAGCTGTGCCCTGCAGAGGGGACGAGGCTCCCACGGGATCAGCCCTGCCTTTGCCACCGAGGTGAAATTGTGCCCAGGGATTCCTGCAGGGATGGAGCTGGGCACAGCCCACGCTGAAAAAACCCAGCGAGCATCACGGGAAAGCAGCAGGAGAAAGCCCAAAACCCCAAACTGGCAGGAGACACATCACAAACACTGCACAGCTGCCAGCCCCACACGAGCTGGCCTCCTGACAAGCTGGAACTTGCCACTGAACAAGTGGAAACAGGAAAACCCTGCATTTTTCAGATGAATGAGACAAGATGAGGTTCATGTTTATCTGAAAACTGAGAAGAAAACAGCATTATTTGTTTTCTAGCTTGGTCTATCCTAATATAGTATTTGCATTTTCTGATGTTTTGATGCTCGAGATTTTTTCCAAGAAAATAAAAGTCTGCTGCAGAAACTGGGGCAGGAGGCTGAGAAAAGATAATATTGGAAAGAAGAGCATCTCACCATCTGTCCACTGTGGGTTTTTTTCCTACACATCATGCAGAAGCAGAGGCCAGCTGTGGATACTTTGATCCTGAAAGGTTCAGAGTTCTAATTTAAAGTTATCTTTGTCTGTGGAAAAAATAGCAGATGCTCTGCTAAACGATGGCAGGATCCCAGAGATCGTAATCAGAGCAGGAGCCACAAAGATAATTTAACCAGGATATCACTCCTATTGTACAAAAGAGAGAATGGGAGCCAAACCAAACCAGTTCCCAAGGGCACAGTTTAAATGGAGAGAAACAGCCAGGATGGGTTCTGTCACCCTTTTCTCCCCCGTGTAGTATATTCACCATTTTTACTCCTTTTGCACAAGTGACACCCCTAGGTCACTCTTCTGCATGGCACTGTTATGGAGGAGCCCATTCTAAGCAGGAATAATCTGGATAATCAGCTCCAAACCACTTCTGTAATTAAACTTCTCCACCTTAAGAGTTTGCACTACATTATCCCTTTTTTCCCCCCACCAAAGTCAATAGTTCCGATTTTCTAAAAGATGCAAACGAAGTGTCCATCATGCTTGAGAGGTGTCAATGTGATGTTCTGTTACTGCTGTAATTGTTCTGTAATTGTGTGCCCGCTGTCAGAGACTGCAGATCCTCACCAAGGCAATTCCTGTCCCATCACACATCCTGGGCTACACCATCAGGGATGGAAAATGCTCAGCAGCCACTCCCCAGCCCCTTCTCTTCCAGACAAGTCCTAAATCATACATCACACAGGAGGAGGACAATTTATAGTTGCTAAAATAGCACGGACTTAATTTCAGTCTTTCTCGTGCCAATTTGCTAAAGCAGCTCGAGACAATGTTTGCCTCAATTCGAGAGGTCCTTGAAATCTCTGTGGAGAGTGAGAGGGAGCTCCCATCACTTCTGTGGTGGCTGATCCTGTGAGAAACACAGAGCTGGTACCAGCCCAGCAAAGCCTTTAAGCACAGACCTATTTCTAAGCTCTGTGTAGACTTAAAATAAGTTTCTTGTATGAGTCTGTAAAGCAAGATGAAAAAAAAAAAGATGATGTAGATGGGCAATTCATCTGTTGAGCAGAAGTGAGCACGTGTAAGTAGATGTAAGTGACAGAAAAGTAGACAATATAGAGACAGAGAACTGCTGTCATTACCATAGCAACAGCAGCACAGCAATTACACGAAACACCACAGACAGGAAAAAAAGATTCCTTATTTTTACCTGGAATCTCATCTCCTGTGGCATATTTGCTTTAGCTCTAGATATTATACAAGTGTGTGGATCTTTCCCTTTCCCATACCAATTCAATCACAGAAATGCTTGGGTTGGAAGGACCCCGAAGATCATCCACTTCCAACCCCCTGCTGTAGGCAGGGACATCTCCCACAAGCCCATGAGCATCCCTCCAGGAATAAAAAAGAATAGGATGCCTAAATATTATCTTTCTGGACTGACACTAGGGGCAAATTATGGCCACATAAACCATCAATGACTTAAAATCATTGAGGAACACAATTTTCTTTAGAAAAGTCAAGTGGGTTTATGCTGGAATGGAATAGCTATGAAACAGTTTAATAAAATGATTTTTGCAACAGCAAATGCCTCAGCTTATCTTAAGAACTTATTTAACTGGAAAGCCTTTTATAGCCCCGTAGATCCCAACACATCACCAAAACTGCTGATAACTGCTGGTTTGAGCATGAAAAATGATCCTGTTAAAAGGCCATAAATCAGGATATCTTGAGCAGAGTCCACTGCTGGTGGCACTGGAGGAGTGGTGCTTCCTGAGTGGAATTAAAATGGGGAGGGAAAAATGTTACCTGTCACCATCAAACAGCACCTGCACAGCCCTGCAGAGAGAGAGAGAGACAAAAAACAATGCACCTTCCTGTCCCTCTGTGTGCATTCTTCTCTTTCAACCAACTCTCCTGCATGCTGACCTACATCCATTGCTGCCTTTCCTGGCTGAGGAAAAAACACTTCCAAGCCTTTGAATAACAACACACAAGGTCTGCATTCACTTTAGGTGGAAAATATTACAAACTCTAACCTGCTTAAAACATTCAAACCATTATTATCCACTTCCATCACCCTTTCCATATTTTTTCCTATATTTCTTGCCAAAACAGAACCTGTTATATAAGTTTTTATGCCTCATTTGTGTGTTCCTTCAAATGCATTTCTATTAATTGATTTTTTGCTGTCTTCCAAATTTAGCTCCCGCCTTTTAAAATTTTTTTCGCCCAAAACTTTTTGCAGTCTGCTGGTTTTGAATTAGCCCTTATTTAGCATTTCCAGGTCATCCATTTCCTGGCCAGGACATGCATTTTTGAGCAGCAGCAGGGAAGCAGGCTCTCCCCAGAGACAGTGCAGGAAAGGCTGCAGCGTTTGCAGTGCCCAGCTCTGCACAGCTGCACTCGGGCTCAGCCTTTCCAGGCAGCAACAGCCCCACTGAATTTCCAGCTCTTTCCATCTGCAGTCCTGGTTTTCAGCCCCTCGGGGCAAGCACCAAGGCCTCTAAGGAGAAATTACATTGATCAGCAATTAGCTGATTATTAATTAATTAATAAACACCAAGGGCTCTAAGAAGAAAGGACATTGATCAGCAATTAGCTGATTATTAATTAATTAATTAATAAACACCAAGGGCTCTAAGAAGAAAGGACATTGATCAGTGATAAGCCTGGGTGGACACAGCTGAGAAAGGGAAGCGTCACCAATAAAAGTGTTCAGAGCTCAGGTTATGGAGTTACAGAGTGAAAGCTCCATTGTGAATCACATGAGCTTGTGTGTTGTAAGTTTATAAAAAGGGAGAGCTGTGGTTCCAGACCAGGCAGAACTCTGCGCCCAGAGAAGGATCTGAGAGAATCTGCCTGGGGCTGACACTGCCAGCACATCCCTTCTCAAAGGCTCACCCGCCCCTGCGAGGCAGCAGATCAGGCAGGTGATCTCAGAGAAAATAAAATAAAATAAAATTCTTTGTGTCCACCCCTCTGCACAGGAGTCTGAGACTACAACGAGCAGATAAATGACATTATGACAAACCCTTCAACACTGTGAGTGTCCTGAGGAACTCCTGTCCTCACCACGAGCTGAGAAGCAGCATCTCCCCGGAGCTGTGGGGACAAATGCCACACACAGGGGAGATTTAAGGACAGAAATTCCACTGAAGAAAGCCAACAGACTCCTCATGGCCACAAGAAAAAAACCAGATAATTTCCTACAGGGCCAAAGCAACCTTGAACAGAACCATAAACCAGCTGCATTCTCAAACCACCTGCAGGCAGCAGGGAGAGGACAAGAGTCAAGAAGAAAAAAAATCCTCAAAATTATAATAGAAATACATTTTAGTATAATTCAGAACTATAATGAGATTCAGAATTAAGATCTGCATAAACATATGGACATTTTCCCAGAGTAAAGAATCATCTTTCCATTCCATTCACAGAAAGGAATATATATTTGGGCAGGAAATCATTAGGAATAATTAATTTGTGTGAACATACATTGTAATTTTTCTAATTTGGCTTTATAGCGTTACCCACTGCAAAACAGCACTCCAAACAAATTAAAATGTTCAATTGCAGCTGCAGCAGTAATTTTTGTAAAGTACAACGTTAAAGTGCTCACAAGGTCAGGGGAATCAGCGACACCTGAATGAGGCAGTGAAGCTCTGAAGTGCTCCTGGAGCTGGGAAATTGCACACACAGACACAACTCCCACCTCAGGATGCTCAGGGACTGTTTTCCTAAGCAGCTGCTTGAGCTGCCATTACCAGCACTTCTGAAGTCACAGCGAATTCAAAAGCAATTTTGATTTTCTTCTCTCAAGTGACACCACGCAGCTCTGGGTTAAATCACTTT
Organism: Dicaeum eximium; assembly: GCA_013396995.1. Lineage (NCBI taxonomy): Eukaryota > Metazoa > Chordata > Aves > Passeriformes > Dicaeidae > Dicaeum > Dicaeum eximium. Next base: position 210,700 of record VWZP01004063.1, on the reverse strand, counting down.
CAGATGCTTTAAATGTAACTTAAAACATGCCACTTACAATCAGGAAAACATTATTGTTTATGAATGTTTTATAACAATACTGTGGAAAAATCCATCTTTGCTCAGATGATGGCAAAAAAGGAAAGATTAAAAAAAGCCTTGGAATGCTGCTACTTGCCAGGTTACTCCCATGAAGTCAGGGGACTGCAATCACCATTTTTATTTATACCCAGCAGTACAGATAGGAAAATGAAACTAAATAAAAATATCTAACAACTCCAAAATTATTCTAATGGGTTTTAAAAAAATACTGATAATTAAAACTTACTCCCAAAAATGGATCACACATAATTTGCATATCTACAAAGCCTCGCAGGAGCTGGGAATATAGAAGGAATCAACAAGCAGAGAAATTAGACTGATAAATTTTGTAGCATTTCATTCACCTCAGTGGAGATACCAATAGCACAGGTTAGTAACTGATGATGGCTTAAATTTATTTCCTATGAAATAAATGATGAAATTACAGAGGAGGGCAGCCACCACACGAAGGAAAGGGAACATTTGAGGGCTGAGGGATGATCCAGCAGCGTGATGGAGCAGAGGTGAAGCTCCAGCACCACGGCACTTGCTGATAACGGCTGAGCAAACAGGGCTGAGAAGTTGGGCGGTTTTGCTTTGGGTTTTTTTGGTTTTTTTTTTTTTTTTTTAAGAAGTATCTGTAGAAGTCATCTCCATTTCAATGACAGCTTCCCCACATCTGAAATAACCCCCAGCCCTCCATGTCTGTGGCAGCCAAAGCTCAGGCCAGCTCCCAGCAGGGGCAGGTGACACATGAGGACAATGCAGGACCTGGCTGGGAGCAGCCTGGTGCCAATGGGCAAACACTTGGCTATGTGGATAAGAAATCACTTAATATTTTAAAAATTGTGACATTCGTATACACTTCATGGGTCTTGCTGGGGTTATCTCTTTATTAATGAATTGTTTACAGTAATTACCAGAATTTGGGGTAATTGCTTCACGGCAAAGTATCGAAAAATAAAACTAATACACAGAACTGGTCAGCAGATGTCACTGTATTGTCACTCCAACGTGGCCAGACGTGCACAAATCATCAGCAGAAAAGAAAACCCCATACACAAGCAGGAGGAAAGGGAAAATCTGGAGCATGAGGGAATGGTTTCCTTGTCAGCCAGCAGCACTGTGGATATTGGCTCTGTAAGCTCTGCTGCTGATACCTGTGTTTGTTAATGTCAATGTTTGCTGATATCAATAAACAGCTCAAGCCAAGGCTCTCACAAGGACAGGCACCAGCCAGGTGCTTTTGTAAAGGTGCTGCTGGTTACTGCAAGTCAGAGAAGCTCAGATGGACTCAGAGGAGAAGATTTTAAAAAGACTAAGTAGCTTTAACTGTATTAATTTTTGTTCTTATTCTGGAACAAAGTATCCTGGCTTGTTATTCTTACAGAAACACATGCAATTACTGGGGGCTTTTCATTACAATTTTACATCCATTAAGGCTCTGGAAAAACCATCAATATTTGTCAAATAAAAAAGGCTAAAATGATAGAGAAAAAATGTATTGAGCAATTGCATAAATTGTGAGGGAGAAAATCCACCAAGCTTTGCTGATCACAGTTTTGGAGTCAGCTCTCAATTTCAATCAGTTACGAGCCCAGCATTGCAAGCATTGTTCAGCAATACAGCAAGTGACAGCTCCTGTCCCAGAGATCAGCTCATTAATGGCATTTGATTTATAAGATGCAGTAATTATATTATGCATGGAACTTGCCCCTAATGATGCCAAGAGCTAAGCATTGATCTCTAAAATGGAATCCTGTGCTAGTATTTAGTTACACATTCCCTGATGAATGCATTTGCAATCTATGGATGTTCACAGTGTAGGACCAAAAGTAATTTCAGATGACCTAACTTATTTTTTGACCAAAAAAGCCAATGGATTTGTCTATTTATTTGTTAGCTTGTTTAAACAAGTGTTTTGGGGTGAAAACCTTATTTCCTGTGGGACCAGGAGCAGAAACAGGCAGCATCCATGGGGCCCTTGAAGTGGCCTGGCACAGTCTGAAATGATGAAATCCAAATTAAAAGAGCTGGGCTGGGTTAGGTGAACCAGGATCTGAATGAAAGGATTCCAGGGCTGGAGAGGGGAGTGAGTGGGCAGAGGGTGTTGATGGAAATGCCACCTTGCTCTGACGCCTGGGGTCACAGGAGAACTGCCCATGTTTGCATTTAAAAACCCACTTCATTGAAAAATGAAATACACAAGGGAGGGTGGGTGGAACGTGAATTCTGGTGTCATTTAGAACTACTCCTGAAGAATATGGGCTAAAATGTCATAAAATCATCTTTAACACCATTAAACATTCCAAGAATTCAATCAACATACTCCTTGCAATTACATAATTAAAACTCAGAATAAAACAGTGTTGCTGTTTTATGGCCATCATTACATAATGAGCAGTTTTATGGCAATCTCAGCTAAATCTGGATTTGGGTAATTTTAAAAAGCTGTTGATTTCCACAGTACCATTCATAATTTTGATTCAGAATTCTTCAAAATAAAGAGGAATTCTGTCAAAGTTAAAGATGTTGTTTGTGGTTTCTTCTTTTAAAAGGATTTGAGAGGGATTTTCCTTTTGGAAGTGTTCAATAAAAACTTAAAATCTCGGAAACCATAGAGCGAAAAAATTTTTAGAGGCATAAACAGCCAGCTTCGAGCTGATTAATAGAAATGTTCAGCACAAAGTGATTCTTAATGAAGATGCTAAGCCCCAGAAAAAAACCATTTATGGGCAATACATAGCTTAACTTAAAGCAGCAGCTCAATCAGAGCCGCTGCCTCCCACACAGCTCATTCTGTGCTCTGCATCTCAAGGTCTGGAGCATGAAAGACACAGCCTGAGGAAGAGAAAGGAAAAAAAACAACTAGAAAGAAATAAATCTTTGTGTGTCTCTACTGTGCCTCTCAAATATTGGTTCAGTTTGAGCAGCTCTGTCCTAGAGCTGCCTCAGCCACTTCCCTGGGAGATGCTCTGCAGCTCAGCCTTTCTTCCTCTGATCCCAGCTCCTGATCCCAGCTCCCCTGATCCCAGCCCCGCTGATCCCAGCTCCTGATCCCAGCTCCTGATCCCAGCTCTCCTGATCCCAGCTCTCCTGATCCCAGCTCCTGATCCCAGCCCCCCTGATCCCACCTCCTGATCCCAGCTCTCCTGATCCCACCTCCTGATCCCAGCTCTCCTGATCCCAGCTCTCCTGGTCCCAGCTCCCCTTAATCCCAGCTCCCCTGATCCCGTCTCCCCTGATCCCACACCTGGCACACACCTGGCACACACCTGGCACCCTCTGCCCCTGTCACACCCCACAGAGCTGCAGGAACACCCACGGCTGTCCAGCAATCCCTCTGCAGGGGCTGCTTGTGGAGATGGACAACAGCTAAGGAAACAAACTATTGGAAAGCCTTCAAATTATTTGGTTTTCTGATTGATTATGTGTTAATTGGTTGATTAACCTGCCAGGCCGAGCTCAGCAGCAGAAAACAGCACCCAGATAAGGCAAAAGGAAAGTTTCATATTCCACATCTGAACTCCTGACCATGCTGAGAGGCCCCTCTGAATCCTGAGATTTAAAATAAAAGCCCCACACATACTGCACTTTAATCCAAACAGATTGCAGTTCAAGCTGAGTCCTCCATACACTGGGAGCAGCTGTGTATAGATTTGTGAATTTAAGGTTCTCATTATATTTTCATGTTCCTTTTCTGGACTGTGAACAGCGTCTTAATTTATGCTAAAACAATCTGCTGGAACCATTCATTCATCACTTTTCAGGTTCATAAACATTTGCTCCTCCTCTGGATTTGATATTCTGTTTTTTGTTTTCTTTCCTGCCTGCATATGAGGTAAGAACAAAGATTTTGCATAGTAAGCAGCAAGAGATTCCTTCAGGAAAGTTCTCATTCAGTGTCTTTATGTGACTCTCTTCAAATGTGAACACTTAGGTGTGTGTTTCCACAAATCTTCCTACCTTTTCTAGCATTTAATGGCTTACTTTGGAAGCAGAGGCACTCCACATAGTGGGAGCCAAAAAGTACATTAGTGAATTCATCTAGGAGAAGTGTGCTGTTAAATAACACGCAGGCTAATTAATGTAAATGCCATGGTGAGAACATGCTGACATTGTTGAAGTTAACGATCCAGCTGCATTATCATTTCCAACACTGTGATGCTGAGAAACCCCAAGAAACTCGGTTTTCTGCATTCTGGCTCAGCGTTTTCACTGGGCATCGTTGAGAAACAGCTGAGCAGCCTTTCTACACCCCAGCAAAGACCACTGTGTGAATTTATCACGGAATTTGGCACAACAGACTAACTTTACCCACAGCCTTGGGCAAATTTTGCCGTTCTGTCTGATAAGCCAGAGGTCTCACCCACTCAGGTGGGGAGGCCTGACCCATCTCCCTCTCACATGCAAATTACATTATTATATTTGTACATATAAACAATTTTTATTACACAACATTATGAGGAAAGAAGCCCTTTTGCCAGCCTGGCCTGGGCCATGCCAAACCAGCTCTCTGCTTCTCACCTGTGAATATTCCATACCTGGAACACCAGGATAGCTCTGGGGGAGGTGGGCAGGGTAGAGGGGAAGGCACAGGCACGGCCTTGGCTCCTCTTGAAAACAGCAGAGCAAAAAAGCACCCAAAGCACCCAAGGCACCCAAAGCACCCAAAGCACCCAAAGCACCCAAAGCACCCATCCTGCCTGCCAGGCAAAAGGAGATGCTCTCCAAACCTACCGAGGAGCTGCTCTGCGGAATAATTGCTTGTCATTCCTGTATAATTACATTTGACTGAAACTGCTCTTCAGACAAGTTATGAAAGCTGAAGCAGGGGCACTTCTCACCCTCTTGTCTGGGTGCATGGCAATGAAGGAGGCTTTTCAAAAGTCAGAAATACACATCGGCAACACACAATGCTCCCAAAGAAAAGGAATAAAAGAACATGGAGCTCTAAATGGCCTAAAGAACAGGACAGCCAGTGATGAGTTGTGATTAATTTCATCAGGAGTGTTTTTGCTGCTACTTTCCATGGTCCAGAATGAAGGGCAGTGCTTTAAAAGCAGCAGAAAATCACAATGAAAACAATGCAGCATCACGGCCTCAGTTCATATTGCATAAGCCAGGAATCTCTGCCATCTTATTTCAGCAGGGCTGAACAGCCCTGAATAAAAATGCATTTAGCCACCAAAGGACTTTTTTCACTGGGAAAATGAAGCTCCTGTGTTCCAGCCCTGTCTCCAGCAGTGCTGCCATATATTCCTTTTCTGCCTAGGTGTGATTCATTTTGCAGCTTTAGAATTTCCCTTCAGCTCCAAGTCCTGCACAGGGACTGCGACTCAGACAGGATAAAATGGCCAGCACAGTTGGCCATCTTGCCTGAAGCCACTCAGATTTAGTGTTGCTTTGAAATCACAGCAGCACAGATTGCACTGGCCAAAGGAGAGTTCTGATGAGGCCCCAGGCAGGCAGGCAGGCAGACAGACAGACAGACCTTCTCCTCTCGTGGCTTTTTCTATGAGCAGACAATTACTTTGAAGATTATACACTAGGGAGAGATTTTCTAGAGATCTCAGATATGCTCTAAATTCCAAAACAAAGGTACAGGTTCTAAAACAGTGCTCGGTGTTGGGAAAATACCAAATACAAGATAAGATACCACAATAAGAAAATGGAATTGTGAGAAAATGGAATTGTTAAACTGTTTTGTTTTTTTCCTTTCCTGTAACTTGTGTTTTCACTGACAGTGCGTGTCTGTCAAACAGAAACAGATTTATTTGTGAGTGACTTCCTTGGACAGCCCTTCTTCTGTTGTTGAAAAGCACTCTCAGAAATGGGGGCATCAAGATTTGCCTTATGCCATCCAATCCAGCCTTTCAACACAGAGTAGCTGGTTTAGAAAGATAGCAGCTTCAAAGAAATATGTTGGCCTAAATTTCAATTATTCTGCTATGAAGGAATGGAACTACTTGCCCAAAGGAATTTTAAGCTGCTCCGAGCAAAATTCTAAGTAGCTTCAACTCTGCAGGTTCATGTGAGATGTTTGAGTCCTGTCCGAGCTCTCAGCTCAGAGTCACCTACACAAACCCAAACAGTTGTGGGTCTTACCGAAATGACATCCCAATTCTCAGCTTCCAAACCATCCTCCTTTTCTGAAGGTCACTGAAAATTCTTCCCAGTGAAATGAACAGAGAACTCAGAAGACCAGAAAGTTTTTGTATCAATTTCAAGTCCACAAATGATGTGTCTATTTTAAAGCTAATCACAGCTTTTATGCTCCTCATCGAGTGCATGTGCAAAGAACCTTTGGGTGACTACACAGCTAATTTGAGGAGACCAATATTTCACACTGCCTCTCCAAGGATTTTTTTAAACTGACCCTTTATTGTCTCTTTTCATCTCTTAAGAGCCAATGTCACTGCAGCCCTGGCAGAGTGTCACTGTGCAAAGCTTCCAGCGCTCAGTAGCCTTTGGAACAGCATTCCCATGGTAACACTTCAAATCCTGATGGCTGCATCCTTTCAGCACAATAAGCTTAATATCAGATGCTTGAGCCATCTGTCCAGCTCCTCAATTAACATAGTTAGCTGCTGAAACTCCAGCAATTACTGAAATCACACTGCAATCAAGGAACACATCCGCAACACAAAGGCAGGACAAAGAAAACCTTAAAGCCACGTGCAAGCAGAGCTGGTACGAGTGAAAAGAGAAGGAGAGCTACTTCATCCAGAATTAAATGCAATTAGAACTTAATCTGGCCTATAATATCGGCCTCAAGTCCTCATTTGGACTGCGAAGCAGCTGGAATCCTGTTCTCATTACTGAAATGACTCTGTGGTGCAAGGAAACAGAAAATCAGGCTCAGCACTTGTGTCCTCTATAAATAAACTTGAGAAACACCTTGGGACCGAGATGAAAGCAGAGCAGCCTGAGGCTGGGCCATGGGAAGGAAATGCCCTTTTGTGCTAGCTTTGGACTTGAGGTAAGCACCGTGCAGTCATCTGGATATATTGAAAACTTGGTAGGTAAAAGTACACTGAGCTCAATCAAACTCGAAATCCGTGCATATGGAGTGCAAATCACCGGGTTAAGGTGCGAAAACAGGGAACAGAGGGGACAGCAAACAGCACAGGCTCCCTGAGAGGGACAGCACAGGGCTGAGAGGGACAGCATAGGTGTGAGAGGGACAGCACAGGGCTCAGAGGGACAGCACGGGGCTCACAGGGACAGTACAGGTGTGAGAGGGACAGCACAGGGCTCAGGGACAGCACCTGCAGGACAGAAGGCAGCAGAGGAGCTCTGGGAAGGGCAGTGCCGGGCTGTGGCTGCCGCTGGGCACTCGGGGCCGGGCTGTGGCTGCAGGGCCAGCCCTGAGCAGGTCCCGCAGGTCCTGCAGGGCCAGGGGCAGGGCCCCCCTCACCTGCCTGGAAATTCAGAGGTCTGAATTCACCCCAGCAGCCCTCAGAGAGACACGGGCATTTCCAAAGCATGACTTATACAGCACTTCAGGCATTTAGAATAGAATAAGACAAATCATTCCCTATTTCTCTCCACGGGCTATAAAAGTGCTCTGAACGCTCAGCTCAGCTCCGGGTGTCTGTGCAGTGGATATCTAAATTAAGGCAGCAGTCCTACCTTGGAGTACTCTGGTGATTGTGTGAACTGTTTTCTCAGTTTACAGGGATCACAGGTTTCATTAAACCAACGATGTTTCATACTACAGCTGCAGGATCTGCACTGCTGGCCCATGCTAAAGGTGCTCACAAAAAGATGCTCAAGACCTTGCCCTGCCAGAAACAGCAGCCTGTGAGCAACCCTGAGCCCAGCACAGCCTTCCCTCTGCTCTTGCTGCAAGAGAAATTCTGCTCCAAGCTATAAGAAAAGTGTATGAAACTGTATGAAAACAGTATCAAACGCTCCCCCTGGGCCAGGGGCCAGCTCCTGGATCCAGGGGCCAGCTACTCTCTGGGAGCCAGGGACCAGTTGCCCCTGGGCCAGTGGCCAGTTCCTGGAGCCAGGGGCCAGTTCCTGGGGCTAGGGGCCAGCTCCTCTCTGGAACCAGGGGCCAGCTCCTCCTTGGGGCCAGGGGCCAGCTCCTCTTTGGGGCCAGCTCCCCCCCGAGCTGGGGGCCAGCTCCCCCTCTCCCCACTAGCCTTGCCCAGCAGGCTCCGTTCCCAGCCCAGGCAGAGAGGTGACAAAAGGCAGGCTCCAGCCCAGGCTCTCTCGGCTGGCTGTCCCCTGGACATTTATCAGTTTATAGCTGTTACCCTGTTGCCTTCAGAAGAACACACCGTGCAGGAAATCCTGTTTGTCCGTAGAGGAATACACAGGATTTTGGTAGCACAAAACTCCCTTGTGCTCCTTGAAGAGCCATGTTGCTCTTTACTTCTGTGTTTGTGCTAGACACTATTAAGTCTGCTCATTATTACAAAAGACATTTTTCTAGCTAGAGCCATTCACAGCACAACATTAATTTTCCCCTCATTTCGTATGAATGTATTGATTTGACCACAACTACAGCCCATGATGTGTTTTGCTGCTATTACATTCAAGTACTTGAAATAATATTGCCATGTAAAACAGAGCTATTAACTGCAGCCTAATATCTGCCAGCCAGTGGTGTGTGATAGAAAAGCAGGGAACCATCCCAAAGGGAAAACTCAAAACATGTAAATATAGTTTAGTCATTCAAATAATTATAATTGTTTTCAATAACATTCAAATGCAACATTCCGATTATGAAGTTAATTCTCTGTACTCACTCATCCATGAGTTTTTAGTTATTATAAACCCCAGCTATTACAAGATTCTTTGTACAGCTGAACAGTAAATGAGCCATATGTGCCAGACTGACCTTTTGTCACATCCTATTTATGAGCTCAAGCCTTAAAACACTTATATCTAAAATCCATTTAATGTTGATATAAGACTGTCCACCTTCTTGCATCAGAGAGATATCCCATCTTTTACTCCTGTGTGTCACCATATTGGGACTCTGCTATTAAAAAATAAAGCTATTTACCAGCTATTGCAGATCTTGCAGAAGTAACTTGGCTGGAGCTACTCTCCATTTTTGCTGTCTGTAACTGCAATATTGCAGTGCCTTGGCTCCTGCCAGCAATGCCAGCCACGCGTTTCTGACTGAGAGAAACCATTTGTAATGAAAACCCGAACATGGTTTGGGTCCTCCCTGCTGCCCACAGGATTAGCTTTGCCTCTGAGCGTTTCCTGATTGCTTCTTTCCCAGGGAGAAATCTGTGCTGCTCCCAGGAGCCAGGAGGGATGGAATAGAGCCAGCCAGGCTCTATTCCACAGCTCGCCCCATTCCACACATCAGTTCAGCTTCTCCTGGGTCTGGTGGGGCATAGATGGATGAATAATTAATGCCCTGTCTTTACATCCAATTATATTTACCAGAGAGTGTTTCTTGCAGCTGGCATCGTGCTGCTGTTTGTTTGGAGTTTTTTGAATAACCAATACCTGATTTAAATTTTATTTTCCCCTGCATTTTCACAGTGGCAGTCACACAACCTGCAACTGCAACCAAACTGAAAGCAACAGACTGTTAATCCTGTGAAGGTCCATAACAATTCAGGGCCTTAATTCTGAATTTATTTATCAGCAGATTGTTATTAAATCAGACAAACATATGCATGCATTAAACACTTCAGTGATCCAGCATAGCCCAAGGAACTAAACCATCAACCAGCACATGCACAGGCTTTATAACTCATCACCAAATTGTCCACAGGATACCAGAGAGCAGAGTTCTGTTTGAGTCTTCAGTCATTTTGCATTTCCAAGTAGCTTGTTTGGTACCATTAAATTGTAGAAATTCTTATTTTGATCGGTGTTACTTCATTGTATAAATTCTATTGTTAAAAATTTTTAGGACTTTTTTAATGCTTTAGTAGTTTTGTACAGTCTTTTGAATTAAGATGAAGCCTATTGTTATTTATCAAGTTTCCAGAACATTTTGTGAAAGTATTAACTTTAATTTTTAAACAAGTGAAAGGAAGGGTAAAAATTTTCATTATCTTTAAAACAATTCCTTTTAATTTTTTCTGATATTTATCCAGTTTTATAATTTGCAGACCATAATAATAAACTTAGGACTCTTGGGGTTGCCATTTCTACCCCAATATCTGACTTTTATGGAAACTGGAGAGGCACAGAGAGGCACATGGAGAGGCACATGGTTTTATGCTACTCAACTGATAGAACCATGTGCAGCAAAGATGTTAATTTGCATGGTCCTGGTGGACAAACACGGAAACCAGCAGCCCACTGAAGATGAGGAAATTCCCAGCCTGTCACCCCTTCATGCAGCTCCACACACGTGTGTGTGCATTTCTCATCTCTTACCCACCCTCTGATCCTCGTCATCCCTTTCAGAACCTCCACATTTCAGCCAAAAGAGGCGGGGGAAAAGACTGAAGGGACCAAAGCCATCATGAACAAGTGACAGTGCCAGCCCCGTGTCACATCCATCACTCACTGCCTCGGTGAAGCTGCTGCTGTGGCCAAAATGCAAATTCTGCAGCAGAAGGGGCTGGCAGCACCTGTGGGCACAGCAGAGACACGGGGTCATAACCCGGAGATAAACAAGACATTCCAAGAGTAATGCTGATTGCACTGTGCCAAATCTGCTGATAAAAAATGCCTGAAAGGCAGAGAGCTGAGGAATGGCTGCAGGAGCTCTGCAGTGGGCTCAGATGAACCTGGGGCCATAACCCGGAGATAAACAAGACATTCCAAGAGTAATGCTGATTGCACTGTACCAGATTTGCTTATAAAAAATGCCCAAAAGGCAGAGAGCTGAGGAATGGCTGCAGGAGCTCTGCAGTGGGGGTCAGGTGAACCTGCAATCACCAGGTGACAGTGGCCAGGCCAAAGTTCACACACACCAGGTGAGGCTGTCAGCAGCACACCGAGCTCTCTGGAAAATGACAAAATCAGGGTGCCTAAACTGCACTGCAAATCTGATAGACTGCATGCTGGAAGCAAAGAAATGAGACCAGCAAGGGCTCATCTACATTGGAAAGTTTTACTGCCTTAATTAATCCAAAAACATAATTAAGGCTGTGAAATCTTTCTAGTGTGAATACAATTTTACCAGTTAAATGAGCAAGCGCTTGGAGCTCACTGTGGTTCAGATATATCACTTACCCATCTGACTGTACCCTACTCTGGAATATTTTAACATACCCAGTTTTCTTCTACAGATGATCCTGGCTACCAACCTGAACTTCACAGAGACGTTTCATACCACAGAGTAGTGCTGAAATCACACAAGTCTTTCAGATTATCAGAGACAAAATAACTCACATTATTATTTATAATCTTTGCAGGTGTGTTGAAGTTATAGCATTTGTAAGGGTCATTTCCTCTCACTCAATATATAAACATTCAGATTTCTTTTCACGCTGAACACTGACGTACTAAACAAAGCCTTGAAAGTAATTTTGAGACTAAAAAGACAACTGGCATTTATACAAAAGTCACAGAGCATTTTATATTGCTGGCAGATGCAGCAGAGAATCTTTCTGTTGCTTTGCATTCACTTTCCAACTGATCTATATCAAATCTCCATCCACAACAAATACACAATTACCCCAGCCTTTTCTCTCCTTGTGCTCATCCATTTATGTTTCAGTTGGGATCACCAAAACAACATCTGCAGGATCTGAATGACCTCAGGATACGAGACGCCGATTCCCAGAAGGACTCTTGGGCCTTCAGCTGACCATTGCTGCTGTAACCTGATGGTGCTCAGCAGCTTCCTGAGTGGAAACACCCAGAGGAGCCCAGTGGAGCAGCACCAGTCAGCAGCCCCAGCTGGCCCCAGGAAATAAATGAAATAATGGGAATGAAGTGGGAATGAAATGGGAATGAAATGGGATGTCACTCCTGTGTGGGCTCGGGGTGGCCAGTGCTGGTGTCAGCTCAGACTCGGCTCTGTGCTGGGCCATCATCACTCAGCTGCCAGGGCAGAGTGCACCTCTCACACCTCTGTGATCCTGCAGGCTCCTGCCTAATGGGAGGGAATGTCACAGACCAGGCAAGCTGAATTTTCCATCTCTGGTCTGATGGGTGACCTCCTCCCTGGCAGAGCTGAATTCAGGACCAGCAGAGTTTGGTGTCCCTCCCCTCCTGAGCCCGGTGGCTCGTGGGGCTCTCCCAGATAAGAGCACTGCTCTGTCTGTTCTGCTGGAGAGAAGCAGCAATCTAAATATTTCATTCTGCACGAAGAAAATCAGATATTGCTGAAACCTGGTTTTGAAAAAATGATGTCTCTGCTATTTGACTGGTTATTCCAACTTGATGGAGGAGTTTTCCCCCCCAGAGGAATCAAACCCCAGCTCTGTCTGGATCCTCTTTAGCCCAGCTTTGATAAACACACTTGGAATAGTGACAAAGATTAAATGTACCCTGCCTGGGACAGTTGTAACTTCCACAGAGCTATTTGAGAGTGTAAATAGATGCTTTTTTTCGTTACAGGAAGATGAAACAAAACAGACAAAAGACTTTCTTAAAATTCACTCCCCCACCTCCACTGTATTTTTTCAATGTTTCCAAAACCTTTTGCCAAGGTTGGAATAGGTCAGAATTGTTACCTTCAATTATTTGGTGTGCCTAAAATTGTGACACAGCACATTATAACAATATTGATTGTGTATGAAGTTAATCCACGCACTTCCCTTCAGCTGGAAGGTGTGAAGCACCTGCCAGGTGTGGAGCACAGACACCACAGAGGTTTTGGAGCTGCTGGGGCAAAGCAGCCACACATCACCACAAGAGCACCATGGAAGGGACAGGCACAGAGCCCTGTATCACCAACCCCAGTGAAGCCACAAGTGCTAACAAAGAAGCTCAAGAAGCTGCTCAAGGAGAGTTTAAACAGGAAAGCAAGGAGGAAATGCACAGTGGAGGATTAATCACTTACCCAATGTGGTATAAGAATTGCTATTTAATATTAAACCAGCCCAAACCTTTAAACATTCCATCTACAACATTTCCCACAGAAACGTGAGTTTCAGCTCCTGATCCTTCATGGTTTGCTTGGATCTAATCTTGTATTTCGGCTTACTGAGATTGGGGCATTATATTTTTCAAACAACTTTTTTTATTTAGCACATATGGCCCTTTCCACAGTAATGTTTTTCTGTAACGTCACATTGTAACGTCAAATTGTGCATTGCATTGGCTTTAGGAGTAATATGCATTAAGCATAAAGATAAAGTAACTGGAATGTCAATCATTATTTAGCTGCTTTTCCCCTTTGCCCAAGTCTTAAACCCAATGCACAAATTTGCATTGGCAATGCAATAGCAAAAAAAGTGAAATAGTTTTAATAAATTATTCTGAAAGATATTAGATAGAGGTCAATTCCCAATTCTTTTGAACTCCATCACAGAACTCTCATTTAATTTTCTGGGAATAGAATCTGGCCCCAGCCACTTATAAAATGGGATTAAACATCTGGCTTTCTTCCCAGAACCTGAAATGAAAGTACACCAATGAAAATCTGCAGGATCATAAAGCAGAGCATCCTAAAGAAGGGAAAGCCTTATATATAGCTTTATGAAACAGATTTTTTAGTTCCTTAGATTGCCACCTTCAACATGAGCCATCTTATCCTGTTATTTATGAATTGATTACAATGCCTGAAGTCAGAAGCAATTTCTTGAACTTGCCTTGAATCAGTAGGCTTTCCAAATTTAAGCATTTTTCAGCATGCACTTAAAATTGAAGAGTATGAGCAGCTATCATTTCTGTAAGATCATAATAAAGGTCAAATGTTTATTAGACTGAAAGTGACATTAATACCTTCTGAATTCTTATTAGAGGAGGTCCATCATGGTATCATTTTCATGGAGAGTAATAGGTCAGCTGCCAAATCTATCACCATGTCTGTCTCTGTTTTCCTACTGTCAAGCCAGGACCAAAGAGAACGGAAGGAACTCAAGGAAATACACTCCTCAAAAGCACCAATTTGACAGTTTTAATTAAAGTCACAAATTCAAGCATATGGAAACCCACTACCTGGAAATCCTAGAGCTGGTTCTTCCTTCTACACTGACTGAAAGGAATTGAATTTCAATACAAGACTGCACAAGCCATTTGCATTCTTACATAATTTAGGGTTTGCAATTCTCCAAAACAATGAAGAAAAGCTTGAAAAAAACCATTCCTTTTCCCTCTTCCTTGAGTAAAAATCCAAGACACAATTCAATGAGGATTTATTATATGTACACAAGGAAGCTGGGTGCCCTGTTATCTTAAACGAAATACTAAATACTAATACTATCTAAAACAAAAACAAAACAAGAAATTACTTAACCCAAAAGATATGGAAGGTGAGATGTCAATTGGGGCTGGCTTCTTACCCAAGGGAATGGCAGAATCCCCCTCATGCACGGCAGGATGCTGCTCCCTCCAGCAGACACGGATGCACCGATCCCCCTCTGACCCCTGGGCACCTCAGTGCATCTTATTTGGTTAACAGGCCAGCATATGCTTTTAAAATAGTATTTACAACGTGAGAAATGGCAATAAAATGAGAAATGTAGCGAAAAGAAAGACGTATTTTAGCTAATGTAGTCACGCTCCTGGTTTTAAATGCCAGTGAGAGCTGCCCAAGTTACTTGTGTTTTATGTATTTGTGCATGTTGGTTTAAGAAGATCATAAAATTGCACAAGTGGAAAATATATCATTTTAACTGCTGAGGGCAAGTCAAGCAAGGGAAGAAAAAGAATATGCAGGAAGTTACTCCGGTGTTACTTGTCATTAGGAAGTAACTGCATATTTCTTTTAAACCAGGCTAAGAGGCAGAAAAGCCTACAAGATAACAATCCATTATTAAAAGAAAAAGGGAGAGGGGGGGAGAAAGGAAAGGAAAGAGAAGAGAGAGAAAGGAGGCATCAAAATCTCTAAGAATCAACAAAGAACAAATATACAGGGCAGCCAGGGAAAATCAGGAATAATTTCCATAAACTTCTCCAATTTTACATCCAGGATAATTCAGTGATAGTCCGTGCCACAGGCGTGAAAGTTAAAAGATATGAAAGCAACGAAAACAGTCAAATATTCACAGGAAAATAAGCTCATGTTGTTTAAACAGGCCTCTCTCTTCTATTTACTGTCTGGTAAACAGGAATTTCTGGTAATTCTGCCCAAAACGAACTTTTCTAAGGTCTGCAGTGGAACAACACTGATTTTTACCAGGAGAGACAGAGGGAGCCTTCCTGTCTGAAACAGAATTGAACGAAGCTCCTTCCTCCAAATTCACACATCCAAACCCAAATCCAGGCACCAGGTTCTGCAGCTCAGACTCCAGCATGAATACACACACTTTTAGTAGCGAGAATTCCAAATTTCTTTCTATAATTTCTCAAATTATGCAGTGATGATTCACTGTGAGTACACAAGATCGATTTGCAGCACCCGGACTCCAAAGTGTTGATAGTGATAAATCTTACGGGGAACTTCCAATGTGCTAAAATGAGAGATGAAGGGAATTTTGGTTGAGGAGGAGGTATAATTTTGCCACTTGGCAAAAACAGTCTGCCCAGAATAGGACAATGCTGAGCGGAGATGAGAGAAACCATTTTAAGTGGTTATAGTCACAATTCACAGAACGCAAGCTGAATACAAGATTATTTGAATTGTAGGAATGAAAAAGAGTTTTAATGAGATGAATGAAAGTTCTGAAGATGAAGATATATTTATTTTCTGTATTTTTTTGAACTATGAACGTGCAGGAAAGTTTTTTGACCTGAGTAATTTCTCATACCGGTCTGAAATACATTTGTCAGGGATTCAGCTTCCACAGGTAGAGTAAAACTGATAAAAGGCTAATAACATGACACAATTAGAGAGGAAAGTAGACAATCCCAGCAGTATCCATGTAATTGCAGCAGTAGCTCCTTCCCTGAAGCACTCTGCTAGCACCCACATGTAAGCTGAGAATACAAGTAATTTATAATAATAAAAGTAATAATAAAATAATACAATAATAATAAAAAAATAATAATATAATAAATAATAAAAGTAATTATTTTCTTAGCTGTTAGATGTGCCATGTTTGGCATCCTCCAGGTTTTACCCAATCCTGTAAGGCCACTAAAACCTTCTGCATGTAGCACATATTAATATTATGTATTTAGGAAGAGCATTTCCTGGTTTTAGCTGCTTCCTAAAAGATTGTAGAAGATTGTATCACGTATTAAAAAAATCCATTATTAACTTCAAATTAGCATTTTGAGTCCCTAAGGAAGTGGATGTTGTTGCAGGTTACCCACAAAGAATCTGCTTTCAGTAATGAGGAGCAGAACTCTGACATCTGTCAGCTGAGTAAATTCCACTGTTTTGTAAATATTGACCAAACAATCATGGCTAATGATACAACTCTAAGTGAATTAGACAAATGTTCCCACATGGCCATCAATTTAATTCCCAGACTAAATTAGCTTCTTTTGTAAAGCAGACCCCTTTTAAGGAAGATAAATTCCTCAGTGACATCAACGTCCATTTCAATTATGGCTTTATTCTGGTGGAGGCTGTTCTGCATAAAACAACTGCTGTTCACCTGGTTGTGCTGCAAGAAAATGCAGTGGGAGCCCCACGACACGAACCTTGAGCATTTATTTCCCATTTCTCCAAATGGGACAGCTGGTGTAAATGATACTCAGAAGTTACTACTTTTTTCTGTACCAGCCCTCAGAAACCACCATTATCAGGAAATACACTGCTTTAATTCACCTTTAATTCACCTTTAATTCACCTTAGCACAGCCAAGGTGTGTCAGACCTGCACTGGGGATAGGAGCTGCCACCTGAACACGAACTCGGTGAAGATGGGCAGCCAGAATGCACCAAAAGGATTCTTGCAAACGGGCAGAAAACACTTCTTAAAGCCCCACTAATTATCTCTCAGAAGTAATGAATGCATCCCTCTCCAGCCTGCTCCAGCGGAGACAAAGCTGCCTGAGGTTCAGCCCTGCTGGCCTCGGTAAGGCACGAGGGGAGGGGAGGTTAAATTGGTTAAAAAGGTTAAATTGGTTAAAAAGGTTAAATTGGTCCCACTTCGGGAAGGAGCAGGGATCCCTTCTCCAATCTGCTGTCTCTTCATGTCTGAAATCCTGCTCAGTGAAGAGGGGAGCAGGTCCCCACTGGCTTCCTCTGACTTTCAAAAGCCCAATATGGAATATGTAATGCCTTTTTATTGCTGTATTTTAGTCTTTATTGGCAGCAGTTCATTAGTTTTGAGAGACTAGAAAGGCTCCTTAAAATGAATCTCAACCAAAGTGTCCTTTATTCGCAAGCGGTTTATTTCAAAATGTTTCAGTTAAAATAAACTGGGGTTTTTTTGTAAACATGGTCACATTTCAAACACAGTTTTGGGACAAAATGACTATTAACTTTCTTTCCCTAGTCTCTTTTCCTTGACACATTCTAGTAGCTTTCAGTGGATGGAAAGAAAGACCTGAGCAGGTAGTTATTCAAAATTATAAGTACTTTTTCCCTCACAAGAAAGACAGCTGCTGTTTAAATTATCTTCTCTCACATGGGGAAAGAAAAAGCTTTACCACAGCTCTGTACAAATATGGGCTGCCCACGGGGCAGAAACACAGCACAGCATGAGCCTCAAAGCCCTGCTGCTACATTATGCAAAAGCAAACAGTAAAAAAGGAAGAGGTTACAGAAGCAATTTGGTCTTGCATGTAGAGGTTAATAAAGATCTTTTCTGAACAGAGGGTCAGCATTTTAGGATATTCAGGTGGCTAACTCAATAGAAGTGCCTAAATGCCTTTCAATCTCCCACATGGTACTCATTCTGACAATTCAGTTTCAAGAACTGTGATATTATCAGAACAATGAGACAAGTCATATTTAGTCTGTGAGAAAATGTGTGTTTCTCTGTCTCTAATTGCTTTGTGTCTTTCTCTGTATTTGACCCCATTTGGAGAAGAGACAATTCAGGGATGTGTTTGAATAAGTGAGAAGAGAGAACCCTGGCATGTCCTGAGCTGGGAGGGACCCACCAGGATGATCACATTCCACCCCTGGGAGCACCCCGGGAATGGAGCTGTGCCTGGGAGCGTTGGCCACTCACGTGCCCGAGAGCGTTGGCCACTCATGTCACCTCCCTCCCAGACCACGGGGCACTGCCAGCTCCTCTCACAACCCAGCTGCTCCTTGCAGCAAGCAGGACTCTCCCTTCCAGCAGCAAATCTCTGTTTGTTTAGAGAGGCTCAGCTGAGGGGTGCCAGGTGTCCCCTGAGGGGTGTCTGGTGTCCCCTGAGGGGTGTCTGGCGTCCCCTCGCTCTGGGGCTGCTCCCTTTGCAGCTCCTTCTCATGGCATTCCTGAGCAAACCTCGCAGCCTACACCACCCTACTTCCTCCTCCTGGTCATTGCAAATCCCTAAATGCAGCCTGCAGTGCTGAGAAGTGAGGAGAATTTACCAGAAGTTCTAGAGCATGACTGTGGGTTATTGATGGCCACCCCAGCGCTGGCCAGAAAATGGAACATCTCCTCCATGACTCATTCCAAAATCTATTTGCATTCTGAATTCAAATGAACGTCAATGAATCAAAATGAATTGTACAAATTCATGTAAACATTTCCTTACAATAAGCATGTTCCCATGAATCATTTTAAGTGAAAGTATTTCCAGGAAGAGATGGATCATCCTGTGGCCAGTTGTTATCTGGGAAACAGGTGATGATGTGAAGGCTGATGTATGATCACACACATTCAGGTCATGGAGAACAGGATGAAACAGTTGCTTCTCCAGAGCACCAATCTCAGGAAAAATTATTCAAATTAAAATTACTGAAAATTACTGAAAATTATGCCCTATGTGGCTTTTAAAAGGTTTACTTTTCATTTCTCCCAGGCATCAGTGCAGAAACCCCTCCCTCACTGCCTGCCCATACACATCACCCCAAACACAACCCCCCAGTCAATCGCTGTTTCTTCCTGATCAACAGGAGATTTAAAACAACACCGATGAGGTTTTTCTTTCATATAATGTAGGAATTAATTTTCAGGCAATTATTTGTTTTCTTTTTAATCTTTTATACCTCCAATCTCCTAAAGCACTTTGGATGTATGGATGTCTTTACATCTCTAAAATTGAGCTGGCAGTGCTAATCACCAGTTCAATATTTAATCTGGATGAAGGCCTGTGCAGCAGTTGGTGTAAGGAATGGTGCACGGCACACATTCTCTTCTGGATGGCTTCTTTGGGCTCATTACTGTTTTCTTTTCTCTGAACTGGGTCACTCTCTGACTCATTAATTGTCTTCTGAGATTTGACCCATTTTTCTGAGTAGTCCTCCAAGACCTCTCAAAAAGGGATGAAAGCAGTCCAAATTGCTGGTATGGGGTTTTTTAGGTTGCCAGAATAATCTGAGCAGTTACTGAACAATCAGGAAGAGCTGAATCAAGCCCAGCAGGATGAAAGCCCTCGGGGGAAGGCAGAGCTCAGCTTTTGGGGGAGTCCCACAGACCTGAGCTGGGGTGGAGGAGCTCAGTTCTGCAGCTCTGCCCAGCCCATGGAAAAGGGGGCACAAACCCCACATTCTGCATTTTGTTATGTGCAGATAGAGGCAAGAACTCCAAAGTATTTTTGATGAAAAGTTGCCATTACACTTTTGTTCCTCAGACTCCAAAGAATCCAGGAGAAATACCAGCCTGGCCCAACTTTGATCAAAACCAAACAAAAACACACTAATACTCTTAATTCTGAAAATTGACTGCTGCAGTTAATTCACTTAGTTTCTGTTTAATCTCATCAGTGAAGAGTAGGCTAAAAAGAAAATTTTAAAAGGGCAATTTTCTTTGATTAAATGAATTGTCAAAAGTAAATCAGAATAATTGAAGAAATTGAAAAGGCAAAATAACATCTCTAGTTTGTTAGCATGGGAAATACTTTACAGTGTCCTCTCCGGGGGCCTGTTGCACTTATTATGAATTAGCTGCTTATTGGATAAATTATATGTCTAAGTTTATCCAAATTTTCTCTCATCCATAAATTCATCATTAAAGCAAATTATGTATCTTAGAGGAAGTATTTTGTGGTATTTTTATACCACTAACTTCATTGAACACCAAGATAGGTATTTCTGATTGCTTTTACCCAGCTGACATGGGCAAACATCACTTTTTAAATTCCACTGTGATATTTGCAAGAAAACATATCTGCTCTTTCAGAAATGAAACCTTGTGTCCTGAGACAGATGTAGATGTAAACAAGGAATCTGAGTCATTGAGAAATAGAAAAAACCAATTCAATACCAGGAAAAGGTCTCTATTTGTGGGAGAAGGCAATGCTGGTTTGAGATATGCAAAATGATACAGTCATAAATTCTCAGCGCTCTATGTTTAAAACATTGAGCCTAGAAGATTCAAGATCCAATTCAGTTTCTTTTTTTTTTTTTTTTCCCTAAGAAAGTTACATTTCCTGCCACAATTTCAGTTTAGTGGTATTTGTCTGACTGTCATAAACCAAAATTTTCCACATACTCTTTCTTCTTTTTTATGAGCAAACATTTCATTGTTTCAGTACCAGGTTCAAGTGGAGTGGAAATTCAAATAACATCAGCTGGGTGACTCAACAGGAGCCAGATGAAGTCAGAATCTTTACCAGACACTCCTCTCCCCAGAGACAGTGTAATGAGCAATAGCCTTTTCTGACTGCAGACATTTTAGTATCTGATTAAATTTGGAAAAATATGGAGCATGGTACACATTAAATGCCTCACAAGTATGTGAGCTAAAACAAAACTGGAATCCTTGTTCATTGTAGCTCCTTTTCCCACATATATCAGTCTTGTCTCTCAGTCTTCAAAGGCCCTTTCTAGAAATTGAAACAATTTTAGTTATTACTTTTTTTTCCCTACTGCTAAGGTGGCTGGAATCAAGAGTTTAAATTGCACAACTGCTAGAAGCTGGCTTAGCAACAGACATAATTCCAGCAGTGCTCTTGTGATAATTAGCATTTACAATTAAACACACTGAGCACCACCCTGTGCTTGGTCACTGGAATGATGCTCACAGCTGATTTATTTTAGAGCAGGAAAGTGTCGTGGTATCGATGCTTTGCAGGCTGGCAGTGGAGAAAACAGCAACCCCAAAGAGACAAAACTTTAACACCTTTTAGTGACTGTGGCACTGATGGAAATGCAATCTGTTCTGAATTCAGGTATGGATCCAGGTCCCAGTTTCTTAGCTGGCCTAAATTACCGTGATGGATCAAGTTAAAACTCTGGGTGCAAACATCTGCAGCTGCTCAAAGCATGACCCAATGAACCGTGAGCAGAGCAGCAGGTCATGGCAGAATCACAAGTGCTGAATATCTACGAGTCTTCTGCAGGGACAGAGTTATTATTTGGATCTTTAAAACAGATGACTAAAAATATTTTCACAACCAATTGTATAAAGGCAGAGTGATTGATATGAACAATGTGAATTTTTCAAAAGCACAAGGAAAATTACCGAGAAGCTATGCTGTGATAGCAAAAATAAACTCAATCAACTGGTGTTTTGAATAATGAAAGAAATTCAGTTCTGGCTTGGAGTTCAACATCTAAATGTCAAGGGGGTAGAAAGGGTGGGACCAAAGTCAAAGCAAGTCTGGGCTGTTATATCTTGCTTGATCTTTGTCTCTAGCAGAGAGCTTGTGCAAGACACTTCAACATCTTTCCACTTCTTCAGTAGAAAACCAAAGAAAATAAAGCCCAAATGCAATACAAAGTAACAACTTCTTACAAAGTAAGGCGATTTATCTGAATCTTTTTCCTACGAATCTGTTAAAAAAGAAAAAGATAAAGCAGAAGGGCAGAGCTCACCCTCAGTAAGCCAGACCCTAAAGAAAGCCCAAATGTGCCTCATGCAAAATTCATCTGGGTTCGGAGTCATGGGTCTGCATAAGGGCCAGTCAAGGAGGATAACTTAAAACAGGACAAAAAATAAAGCAAAAATATCTCCTGACAAGTTAGTGTAGCAGAGTTGTCCAGATCTGTGAGACTTTGTTCGACATGAATAACAAAAGGCACACAGCAATGGGTTTGGGAGGACCCTGGGGTTAGGAATGGGAATATCCAGAGGAATTCCAGAGCTGTGTCCATGTCTGGAACTGACCAGACCAACTCTCCAGCTCTGCAGTGGAGCAAGGGGAGCAACAATCATGAAATCACAGCTGTACTGGTTTTGTGGTAAAACATTGTATTTCATTGCCTTAGCGAAACAATTCCATTTGGCAGCTGCTGCACTTGCCTCTAAGAAATATTGGAAATGCCACCAGAACCATTAAGAAAAGTTCAGGATCAAATGACATACCAGTTTATGGCAACATCTGTTTTGGGAGGAGTTGGGGAGTGATGGAAAGGAAAAGTAAGAGAGCTGCACCACACAAATGCAATAAATCTCTGCTTGCAAAAGCCATTTGTGGAGTCACGGGGGAGGCAGAGCAGCAGTGGGTGTCTCTGCCCAAAGCATCGCTCCAAGGTGACACTGCATGGTCACCAGGATGTGTGGGACCTGCACTGCTCAGTCCCGGGGCCACCTGGGCTCACCTGTACAGAACCTTCTGGAAGGAGCTGAGGTACAGAACCTTCTGGAAGGAGCTGAGGTGGTGCTGGGCCCTCCTGGGGCTGCCCAGCTCCTCGGGGGGGGCTCATCCCGTTCCTGTCCCCCGGGAGGAGAAGGCTCTGCCCCGGGAGGGAACACCCCTGCCTGCAGCAGGCACGGGGACACCGGGACACACAGGGACACGGGGACACAGGGACACGGGGACACAGGGACACGGGGACACAGGGAACACGAAGAGGACAAAAACACACATTAAAATTAATCACTGATGAAAATCAGAACTGTGACACCAACCCTTGCCAGCATTCCTGAAAGCAAAAGGAGTGAGGCAGCTTCTAAGGCACGACCTGGTGACAGAATAAAGAAATCCAGATGCGAACAGGCTCTGGCCAAGAGCTCCAGTCCAAGATTTTACAAGAGAGGATGTCAGAGAGCAGCATCCAGGACAGCACCACCAGCACTGCAGAGCAGCTGCTCTGAGGAGAGACAAAATCAGCTGCATTAATGGTAATTGCAGTTCTGTACTTTAATAGAGGAAACAGTTCCTCAGTATCATCTGGGGTTTGAGTCAGAAGCTCAAATTAAGAAGGCAGAGGTCTCACAAATGAAACAAACCCAAACTTTAGAATACCTGTGTGTCCTGGACAGTTACAGCCATGTGTGAGATATTTTGTATTAGGTACTTGAAGCTCATGAGCAGCATGAAATGCTCTCACTTTCTCTGAAATGAATCAAAACACACAAAGTCACTGTCCCTTTCTCCCTTGGCCGTGGGCAGTGATCACAGACCCGACACAGGAATCCCCAGAGGTGTGGAAAATCAGCAGGTGCTGTTAATCAAACCCTTGCAATGTTTACTGAAACTCTGTGCAATTGTATATTGTGTAAACAGCCAGTCCCCTTCACCTCACTGGCCTTCAGCAAGAGCTCACAGCACTGTTTCCTCATCCACACAACTGAAATTAATGTCTTTGACCCCTGCAACCAGTCACTGAAACTCTCTCCCACTGAACACTGCTTTATTGAGAAGACACGAGGAAAATCAACAGCCATGTACATGAGGTAAAACCTAGATATTTAGATATAAATCTAAATTATTTATCTAACTATCTTTACAACTCTAGGACTCACTTAAAATGAAATTTAGAACACAAGAACCCTCATACAAGCCTCTCCTCCCTCTCATTTATAATGGAAACAGGTATTGCCTTCAATTGTGTGAGCATGTCAGCAAAAATTATGCAACTGTAAACTGCTAGGGATAATAAAAGTCATTCTTACAAACTGATTTCTGCTGACATCCAACAAAGAAATAACAAATATATATTAGAGATGCTTCAGCCACAAGCACAGGTTTGTGCACAGAATGGGCTGCTGTTCGCAGCTATAAAATGGTGCTGTTTTAACCATACTGGGGAGATTCATTAAATTCAGTAGAAGAGAAAAAGTCAGCGTAAAAACTATGTTCATAAATGGCATAAATCTGAATTTTTCAGGACAAAGACTTGACACGTCTTTATGTCTTCCTTGCCTCTCTCTCTCCAACACAAAGAACATTCTCTTCTGTAAATTTCTGTAATTTCTGTAAATTTCTGTAATCTGCTGAGAGTGAAAATTAACATCTCCAGCCCATCATTAACAGAAGCATTTTGAAACACTAAAGAAATTCCATTTGTTTCAGTCTTTGCTTTAAAGTCCCCCAAAACAGGAATTGTTCCCAAAGGTGAAATCAGAAGCATTTAATCAGAACTCAGCTGTGTTGTGAGTCACAAAGACTCATAGCCAGCAGAGTAAATGCCAACCTCAGGAATGCCCACACCTGTGAACTTGCATTAGTGCTTACTTAGGTAAAGGGAAAAAACACTCAAATTCCTCCAAGAATATTTGTCAAAAAATTCTGTTTCATTAAATCAAATTCTAAACAAGTATTCAAACAATGGCAAGAAGGCAACATTGACCAAGCAGGTGGCTACGGGGCAAGAGCGCCTGACATAAACTCTGTTTTCTGAAGGCCTGTCTGGAACTAAACTGTGCAGGACACTTGTTTGGTTTTAGAAAGGGTTTGATTTTAGAAAGGGAGCTCAGTGTCACTCTGTCCAGGCAGAGACAGCAGCTGGGCTGGGGCTCTGTGCCCCCTTCCCCGGGAGGTTCTGCCAGGATGGGAGCGCTGTGACAGCGGTGGCCGGGGATAAATATTGTGCAGAAATTCAAATTAGAGAAGGAGAGGAGGTGCAAGAGCTGGGCTGGAGGTGGTGCTGGGTGGGCTCCTGCTGCTGCCAGGGGGACACCGTCCCACCAGCTCACCTGGCAGGGAGCAGGGGCTGCAAACAGTCACCTGTCCTTCAGCCAAGAGCCGCGCCAATTAAATAAACTCCATCATGAGACAAACCCAGATAAAAACGTGTCATCCCGCCTCCCCTTAATATAAAGATTAAAAAGGAGAAATGATGAGACAAATTATAAAAATAAGCTACTCTGCAAGTGAAGGGAACAACTGGAAATTAAATGTCTGCCCATAAAAAGGCACACTAAAGCATACTGGAAAGTAAATAGATGCTTGGGGAATATGAAAGCTGTGTGGTTAGAAAGGAGAAAAGTACTTTGACTTCTATCAAAAAAATGCTAATAATCAAAATGACATTGAGAAATTAGAGCAGTGGAAAGAGCACATCACAGGCAATTTTAAATGTAAATTCCCTGCAAATGCAAGAAAACCCTGCAGATACTCCAAAGGCAATCAGAGAGCAAAATCCAAATTACAAAAGCTATAGATGAGAACCTCAAATGTTCAGCACACGTGTATAAATCCTCATATATAGAAATACTGCTGCATGCAACTCAAATTGTTGATGCAGAACCTGAGCTTTCATCTCCCCCCATCCTTCCCGCAGGGATGGAGCCCAGACCCCGAGAGCTGGGCCCTGCACTCTGCCCTGTTCTTTCTTTTCCCACTTGGTAATCCAGGCTTAGAATACCTCATTCACATCTAAGACCACACAGTAACTGCTTAAATGGCATTTATCACTATTATCTAGGCTAGGAAACCGAGAGTTATGTAAATGTGTAAAATTGAACACATCCATTCACACATACATGCATACCTACGTATCTGTAAAATGTCTGTGCACAGGTAAATTTGCTATATAAACATTTGAAGCAAAATTACCATTTCTGATTCCCTTAAATCTCATCCCCACTTTTTTACCTTTCTATCCATAATCTGCCTTTCTAAAGAAACCCTAAAGAAGGCAATTTACTCTTCCATAAGGCTTAAAAACTTCTAAATGTGAGGCAATTAACAAAATTATATCAAAAGTGGGTGACAAAGAACTTGAGTAGCTGTTAAAAAGTGAACTAGAACTAGGTTAGTACAAGAAAAAGGTACTTGTCCCTTAGATACTGGACTAGAATTAAGACGATTTCACGCAATTCTCAAGTCCTCCATAGATACAAAGAATGACCTTTGGACAACCACTTTGTTTGAAGTCCCCTTTATGAAATGGGGATGGCAAAAATACTGACTCTTACTTTGAGGCTGTCTTGTCTGCTTAATTGTAAGAACACTGAGTGAAAAGTGACCCTTTCTTTGTAAATTGAGCCTCAAGCCTTTCCTCTTTCTCCAAAAAGTTAAAGAATATCATTGAACGGGTCCTGTATACTGCAAGTTACGAGCACATAAAGAGAAAAATCATGCCAAATTATAGTTAACAAATAAATCTAAAGGACAAAATTGTGAAGACAGATTTTATTCCCAAGCCATGTCTTGAAAAATGTTTGGAAAATGCAGGCTTCCCATTTGCTGCATTTCAGGGATAGAAATTTGTCCCAATGCAGAGGAAGTTACTGGGGACATGGATTTGATTCTAACTCACAAGGAGAAGCTGAGTAAGAATTTGAAAGTAGAAATAAATTGGGGAGGAGAATCAAGAAATGTCTAAGTTCTCTGTTGCATGGGAGCAGTGAAATTCAGCAGATTCACAGAGACAGGAGGCTGGATCTTTCGGGAAGCCATTCTAAGGGAAAAAGAAGTGCAGAAGAACTGTCAGATATTAAAACAGACTCTATTAAAAGCACAAAGGCAAAGGAGTGTACCACAGAGGGAAAACACTCAGCACGACTCTTTAAGGAACTTACACATCTAAAAAGAACGCAGCATAAAGGAGGAATGGAAAGGTAATACAGAAACAGACAGTACACAATCAGAAAAATAGAAGTTAAATGGGAGTTACTGCTGGCAAGGAGTATCAGAGATAACAGGGAAGAAGTTCTTTCAGTACCATGAGATAGAAAAGGTAGAGATTATGTAAAGGAACTGTGAGTGAATGTGAGACAACAGAGCAGAGTGAAGGATTGAGGTTATTTACCATCCAAGCTTCCCACACAGACCCAGGTGGTTTTTGTGTTCATTTCAACAGAAAAACAGCCTGAAGACCAGAACCAGGAACAGCTTGCATGTTCAGATACATGGACAGCCTGAAGGAATCCACCCCAGTGCTGCTAAGAAACTGGCCAGAGCAAATTAGCACCTGCAATAATCATGTGTGATGACTCAGTGACTTAAGACAGCAGGACTTCAAAAATGCTTAAAGTGCTAAGTGCTCCCTCCATTAAACTGCTGCTTCATATTTATAACATTCAGATTCTCATTCTCTTCTTGGTTTACCCTCTGGAATACTCAGGAGAGTGCTTGGCAATGGCCATTGTTCAGTCTGAATGTGCTGAAAATTCAGCAATTCTGTGGTGTATTGGTTCCCTCAAAATACTGTCCAAGGGAGTAATTCCTGCTACAAAAGCAACAAAGTATGTCTTTGTCAGCTTTACAGGCATTTAGGGAAAGCATCATGCTCCAGGAAGTTGTGTAATTACATGAAGTGATATCAACAGAGCCATTTCTCCTTCATTATCTACATCCTAATAATTGGACAGTTATCAGCTGATAAATTCTAACTGCAGCTCGAGTCTGGCCCTTTATAAACAATTACAAAAACCTATCAGTACAGCAAGGCAATCACACCTTGCATTTTAAATCACCTCTGAGGACATATCCTGTGCTCCTTGGAAGGATGGTCCCTGCAGATGATCACAGCTCAGCAGACACAGAAATCACAGCAGTGGGGGCCCTTTCTGTGTCTGAATTCTCACCGTGGACTCAACAGCTCCACTCATCCCTGGTGAAGCAGCACAGGGAGTTCTGAACAGAACCTCGCAGCTGAAAACTGAAGACAGTAAATTTCACCAAGAACAATTTATAATTTTCTTTGCCCTGCTTGTCCGTTGTATTTTTGCTCCTGTCTGTAAACCTTGGGGCACAGGACCTCGGTAGAGTTCCTAAATATCAGAGCAATTTAATGTGTACTTGGTGTTTATTACTGTAAATGTAACATCAATTAGATGCATCACAAGGGAGGATAATTACCCAGATTTATTGGGAAAAGTCTGCTCTGTATGAATATCTGAACACATGAATGCTCCCATGTTTTCCCACTTTGTGAGAAGAGATGAGGGGTTGCCCTTGGGTTTTTTTTAAAGATACTCAGTATCTTATTACAACTCAGCACTCTTCCTCTGGGAAAAAAAACTGGAAAAAATGGTTTAACAACGCAGTTCCCTTTGCAAGCTGACATCAAGATACTCTTAGTAAAGACAGTAGTTTATTCCCTTAACTTCTGCCTGTGGCATTTACTCGATAAAACACTATATAATTAAGTCAAAAAATCAATATGTGACCCTATGAATTTACAGCCACCAAGACATCCCCAATATTCCTATATATGGTCCTAGACATCATTTAATCTATAATCTGTGTACCCACACTGCAACTTGGAAGAGAATGAATAAATAATTTAGAATTGTATGCAAATACCCCACTGCAGAGATGCTCCAAACAGGAATTGCTGAGCCCCATCCCCATCCACGGGCTTGGAGCCACGTGGGAGGAGCTGAGTGAAGGTTTGGAGGGTGCACCGAGTGCCCTGGGCTGCCTCTGACAGGAACCTGGAGCCACACCTGACCTGAAATCCACTAAATCATTTCCCTGCATGACCCCACACCTGCAAATGAATTTTAGACAACTACAACTTTCATTTTCAATGCATTTCTAAGCATTGAAAATCTGATTTGAATATACCTTAAGCACTCAGAAAATGTATAGCCACCAGAATGAGCTCCAAATTTATTTGTAAAATTCCTTGTCACTTCTAAGGAGATCACATGCTGGTTTGGGTCTTGAGGCCAATGCTGCATAAACCAGTAACTTTCTGCTCATCTTCTGTATTTGCACACTGGAGCTGGGGAAAATACAGAGGAAATTGCACCCAGAAGTGTAGATGATTTATAGTGCCTTGGGCCAAGCGATACAATTTATGCACTATGTCCTACATAGCCCAGCCCAGAGGCTCTGCATAACACTTTGATGAAGATTTAATTTACTTCCTGTAGTGATAGTATAGTCTGTCATATCAGAATTTAAGTACATTAAACAGCAACACCATAAAACTTCTCATTTTCATTCATAAGTCAGAAGTAATTCCACCAAGGGGAAAAAAAAAAGGATATTTCACATCAGAAAAAGATTCTCATCTTCTGAGACAATTTTTTTTTTTTTTCTGTTGAAAGTTTTAAGAGTGATATCCCATGCACCCCTCTGATCCTTTAGCTGGAGGCACTGGTAGGTGGCCAGGAAGCAAAGTATGGCCATGTGTGTGTCCTGTCCTAAAACACAGGGTAACACAACAAATTAACACTGTGGGCAGCGGGATGCCACCTCACTGCCATGGTCAGTGGAAATGTTTTCTGCTGAGAGCAGGTAATGGAGTGTCTGGGCACTGCTGGTCCCTGCCAGCTCTCAGGAAACAGATTAATTTACATTATCAGCAGACAGATAATTTCCATTATGCTACGGCCTGGGAAGGGCAGGGCTGTGGCAGAAGCTGCTCCTGAGCAGCTCCTCGAGGACACGGCTGGGGCCAGAGCCCATCCCTCGGGCCCATCCCATCCCCATCCCTGTGGGCTGTAAGGATCCCACTCCCAGAACTCTGCCTTGGTGTTTTTCCTCTGCACCAGGATTTTTTCCGCAGAGAGGATCTCAGACTCCTGTTAGAGCCTGCCAGGTGTGAGCCCTAAGCAGGCCCCCGGTGTCATTAAGCAGATTTAATCAAATACTGCATTGTGACTTCCAGCCCTGCAAAGACTCTCCCAGAAATCCAGTCCTGCATTGCAATGATAATGGATTCTTATTTTCTGCAGACACTTTGAGAGGACTATGTGAAATATCTTAAATAAGAGATGAACATGCGCATAGGTGAAATGGAATTATTCCATGGGAACTCGTTCCCCCCTGCCCAGAGCCACTGACACTAATACAGATATTTCAGACATATGAATGTCTCATAGAGACAGACTTCCCAAAAGATGTATTTTTACTCACTTGCATGTGTACATTCAGTTCCCTTAAAATTAATTTGCATATACACTGTTTCCCATATTAATGACAAAGAGGAAATACTTGGCTAGACCTGGCCTGCAGACTGGGTAGATAGATTTTTATCTCATTCTTCTGAGTTAAGTATTCCTGATACCAATGCTCATAGGGGCTGAAGAATCTCACAGCTCACTCAAGAGCTTCCTGAAGTAGCTAAAGCACCACCTGAAGAAGTGAGAATGAGCAGTATCTGACTTCTATTTCTCTTAAGCTTTTTTGTACACATTTGTCTTTTCCTTATTCTTAGCCACCAACTGAAAGAGTTTATGTTTGTCAAACATTCTCTTCTCCAGTTTCTACAAATGTAGGAATCCTCCATGAAGTTCAAACACTAATTAATAAATTCAGCAGAGGATTAAAGTCCAGTTATCACATTCCATTAATAAAAGTTTTTGAAATGCAGCTGCTAATCAAACACCAAACCAGCAAATTTGTTGTAAAATTACTTGCAGGTCATTTGATTCTGTGACTGAGGCAATTTAAATAACTCTCAAAAATTTCTTGTCACACTAGAAAGGTATCTTAGCTACTGAAATATGTTTTTGAAAGAAATAGACCAACAGTACAACTCTCTCAGAGGGAAGAGCTAAAAGGATGATTTTGGGCATTAGCCACATGTAGTTGGCTCCCTAAGTAAATGGTGGGTCTTGGAAAGGGGAAAGCTGAAAACATCAAATGAACACTTGAGAATTTCTTTAACTCAGAACAACATTTATAGCTCTCAGAACCCTTTTAATTCCACTGAACTGCCCTTCAATTAATAATAAAGGCTGTGACATGTAATAACCATGAGGGAAATCCTATTCTTAATAGCCCAAAAAAAGATTCAAATATCAGAGCAGGAGAGCATTTTCTGGGCTTGCACAGGAGAAACAGCTGAGGATGTGGAAATTCTACAGGAATTTTCTATTTTTTCTGGTGACAGTTACATTAATTTTAACATTTTGTAATTTATGTTTCTATTCTTTATGTAAGTGGTTGGTGTCTCCTTTCCTGAATGAAGCATTTCTCTCTAATCATAATGCAGTTCCTAAAACCCATTAAAATCAGAGACACAGTGTTAAAATGTCAAGTGTGTAATTGATGTGTGAAATAAATGGACTCTCAGGGCTGTGGAGGGGTGAGCAGGCGCTCTGAAGGATGCTCCAAACTAAGGCAGCAGAATGTTGTTGAAACTCAACAGACAGGAACATTTTAAGGCAGCTTTTACCACTGCCCTTCTTTCTCCTTCCTGACAATGGCTGTAAAACACAAACAAAAATTCAACAAATAAAGTATTTCATTTGGGGAAAAAATCCTACTGCAGATCTCCCATTTCTCTGAAATAAAGTGAGAAAGACTCAGAAGCAGAGCAAACAGCCTGAGGTTTTTTTTTTCATGACAACAGCAGGAATGGAACTGGAGCTGGATTCTGATTAATTTCTGTAAGAGACCAGGACAGCCAACACTCCCTGCAGCCCCAGCAAAGGTGGGAAAGGAGGAACCTCCAATTGCCTGGGAGGTGACTCCAGCTTCTGGCACCTTCAGAAAGTGAGAAATAATTATGGATCTTGTTTGAATGAAACTTCTCCCCATAAAAGAAGCGTAGGCCTGATCTCTCCCTACTCTTTTTAGTTTGCTCAAATGGGATACTTTTCTTCACACTGAAAAACTGTTAAGCCTCGTGATTGCACAGAAAAAATTACATTTCTACGTTTGAGAGATTAAGATATCTGTGTGGATATTTATGTGAATAAGATTTATTAACACATATTCGTTTTCAAACGAATTTTCAAAATGCCATTTTTCACTGTGATAAAATATTTTGAATTAGATTATAATTCAAGGGCACAGATAAACACCTTTGAAACATCTAAAGAGGACAGAGAGCTACAGGGATGGATGTATAGAAGGTGAAAATTAATAGAGCCTAACCTTCTAATCAGTCTGAAGATTTTAATTTCCACTACTACCAGCAGAATTTAATTGTCTATTTAATTGCATAAATGTTGCCAAGTATCATATTTTATATTTCTCCAGCCATTATGAATATTCATCTAAAAATGATGATTGCAAATAGGTTGTCAATAGAGCAGATAGACAGTCTGAAATGTTTAATAACCAGCACGATGATAATTATCTACCCTTGTACAGTATTTCCCATCCAAGGTATATAATGGCCTCTTCAAATCAACAAAACTTAATTAGGATACATTCCAATTACGTTGGGAGACTGCAGCCTGAGAGTGCAGAATGAAAGCCAGGTCTACAAGAAAGAAGCCTGGCCTTGTAGACGAGCACTGAAGTACAACAGAGGGAACCTGGAACAAAAAGGGAAAACTGGCAGAGGTGCCAAGCACAGAGCCGGGCTGAGTCTGAGTGCTTTGGAAAATACTGACTCGTCTGGCTGGCTTCCCCCTTCATTAGAGTCTTCAAGGAGATTGGAATCAAAATTAATTCAGTATTTTGGCCATTTAATATGAGAGAAATTGTCATCTCTCACACTGTCATTCAGGATTCCCTATTGTTTCACGATGAAAAGGCCACTGTTACAGCAATATTTAATTTCTCATAGTAATTCATGAGAAACCACAATTTAGGGGTTTTTTTCTCTTTTGTCTTTTTCTCAGTGGTGACAATAAATGAGAGATCAAGGCCTGATGAAAGTCTGGCATCCACTGAGGATGTTTGAGGACCAGGTATCACACATGCAGGTGTCCAAAACTACTCTGAGAGCACAGCAGGCTTGCATGTCCATCTCTCAAACCTCATATCCACATCCTTGCTCTAATAATTGTCTGTTCTGATCATAATTTACTCTAAAAATCATCCTGAATGTGCTAGTCCTAGAGGGCCAGCTGTCAGATTACAGCCCACTGAAGGTATCACTCTTCACATGAAGAGGTCGGCCCCGTCCCCCTCGGCACCTGGAGGCAAAGCAGAACAGAGTTGTTGTCCTGGGAGGGGACTGCAGGGCTGTGTCATTGCCTCTGTCCCCCAGAGACAGCCTGCACCCTGCTCCAAACCCACTGCAGGCTGGGACTGCTGGGGGAGCTGAGATTTGCTGAGAGAGCTCTGAGGTTCACACACCCCACTGTGCCTCAGGACTGTCCCCAGCACATCCCCTTCCTCTGTTCGGGGACTGAGCTCTACTGAGAGCGCCCCGAGGGTCACACACCCACTGTGCCTCAGGGGCAGGACTGCCAGGACTGCCCTGAACACATCCCCTTCCTCTGCTGGGGGAGCTGAGAGCACCCCGAGGGTCACACACCCCACTGTGCCTCAGGACTGCCCCCAACACATCCCCTTCCTCTGTTCGGGGACTGAGCTCTACTGAGAGCGCCCCGAGGGTCACACACCCACTGTGCCTCAGGGGCAGGACTGTCCTCAACACATCCCCTTCCTCTGCTGGGGGAGCTGAGCTCTGCTGAGAGCGCCCCGAGGGTCACACACCCCACTGTGCCTCAGGGGCAGGACTGCCAGGACTGCCCTGAACACATCCCCTTCCTCTGCTGGGGGAGCTGAGAGCACCCCGAGGGTCACACACCCCACTGTGCCTCAGGACTGCCCCCCACACATCCCCTTCCTCTGCAGGTGACCCACAGGAGCTCAGCTCTGAGCCATGCAAAGCACCCCCTCCCTCCACAGAGCCTTCAGACTCTGAGAGAGCTCTGACAGAAAAGTGACCTCTCACTGATCCCAGCCAGACATTGATTTTTGTCATCCCATTATAATGAAACTGGAAATTAAAATGTTTTTTCTTTAACGGAGGAAAAAAGTTTTTTAATTAAGCTGGGCTCCCCGTGCAGCAGCTGAATGGAAAGCACTGCAGGTGCACCTGGCCAGCAGAGCCTCTGTGCACAGTGTGATCTTTCCCCTAATGCGTACACCTGTATATTTGCATTTCCATATTTCTTCAATTTATGATTCTGTTTCACATTTGGTCAAAATTGGCTCTACTTTTTTAGCAATTAAACCCTTCCATGTAATGCACTCCTTCCATGGACAGAGTGCAGTTCAAGGTAAAGCTCCTGTCTGGCATAAATCACCAGAAGTCTGCTGACTTGAATGGAGCAGAGTTGATTTACACCTGCTCAGGACCTGCCAGCAAACCTCTGAAACACAAAATATGTCCTTTTTCTTTTCCTCTTTTCCTTAAGCTGCTCTATTTTTATTACCCTTTGAAAGGAACTCTGAAGTGTTTACTTGTCAAGAGGATAAAATATTTGCTGTTGAAGTCCATTCCCTTAAGTTTTACAGTGATTGCCAGTGCTGCAGGGGTCATTCCTCTCCGCCCTGCAAGCCCCAGGCCCAGGACAGAGCTGTCAGGGAATGTCCAGAGGAGCAGGAGCTCCCAGGCACAGGGACAGAGCCAGCACAGGAGCTGCTGGGACCTTCTCAAGGAGAACATTTTTGTAGAGATCTACCAGAACTTGTTTCTACCAGGACTCGAAGTCCAAGGGTTTACGGCTATATTAATAAATTAGTGAATAAATGGGATTTTTAAAATGCTGGTTTCCTCATGAAACAGAAAAGTGAAAATTATTTAAAATAATTCTATTCAGAGTCAAACTACTCTGACAGTTTTCTTCAGAAACCTGCTCTCAGCATGGGTGATAAGCTAGAAGCATTCTGGATGTGTTGGGGTGATTGGAGCCTCCTGCAGTGCAGGTGCTCACAACCCAGGGCTCAACCAGCCTCCAGAGCTCCAGAAACCCCTGACAAACTCTTCTGCTCTTTATACAGAGAAAAAGACCTGAACTGAAGCACACACCCTGTTAACATTTTTTCTGCTTCCCCAGAGAGAGTTTCATTTATCATTAACTCCCTGGATGCTGAGCTGACTTGTTTGATAGCCTGGAAAGGAAAGGTTGAGTGGCTGCAAAGCTGCAGACACTTAACATGCTTATTTGATATTTTTAGTGATCCTCCCAACACTTCACAGTTGTCAAGCTTCTTGATCTTTTTATAGTTTGATTTACATAAATGTGTTTCTTTCCTCTAAATAAACATCCATGCAATTCACGCAAGGCTTAGTTGATTTCCAGCCTGTTGCAAGTACAGCAAGAAAAGGCTGAAGATGAGAAATTGTAGGGATAAGTATATTTCATCGACAGAAAGAAAGACTCTGTTTATCTGAGAAAATATTTTTTGGCAATTTCTGTACCACCTCAGTCAAGGAACAGTCTATAATCATAATGTTTAGAGAGTACCAAACAAATTTAAAGTCCAAATATTGCATTACTTCTAAAAACACAAAAAGAATACATATTCCAGTGCTGTTAATTTAGAGCAGGCTGCTGACAGTTTAAATCATTCAAAATCCACCACTTTCTGTATAACTCCACATTGTGGTCTCTGTTTCCCATTGTACTCCATAAGGTTTCCACTGTTGGATAGAAATCCCCATCAAGCTTTAGAAATTAAAGAGAAAATGCAGACAATGACTCCTGCCTCGGGCCCTGGGGACAGAATATCTGCCAGATTGGGTCACTCAGAGAAGGCTCCTGGGGCTGCACTTGTGTGCAGTTGAGCAGCTGGGTCATGGTCCCTACCCGGCTCTGGCACTCTGATTTTGGAATTCCCAATTCTCACACTGAGCGAGACCTCAATGCACCTCACCCCTCAGAATTCCCTGCCAATCCAGTGTTCAAACTGCAGCTCCAGTGCTCACCTGCTGGCTGCTCTCTCTGTCAAAATCCACACAAGTTTTGTGAAAGGACAGACACCAGGCCAAAATTTCCCTCCTGCAGGAATCCCTCGTTTCCAAAACTGCAGCGAGAAGTGGGAATGGATGAAACTGCTTTTTGTTCAGTATCAGAACCAAAATTCAGCCATAAGAAATCTCCCAAAGGTGGGAATTAAAAGAAAAACAATTAGAAGGATAGAAACAGAGTTTCTTAATATTTCTGGCATGGCAAGGAGAGCCCAGATTCAGCCTGAGGACGCTGGAGGTGAAGCCTCTCAAGCCAAACAATCAGAACAGCCACTGCACCTGGGGTCCAAGGGAAAGAATGGCCCAGACATGCATGGCTGGAAGGATTTCTTCCTGCAGGCTTGACCTGTCAGAGCTAAAAGAATGCCTCAATTCCATTGAATAAGCATTTTCCAGTGAAAACTGGGCTCTTTAAAAGGCTCCAACAAGCTCCGAACCCTTCAGCATCACACATCTCCTTTGCTGCTTTGGCTCTCGGCCAACAGCACTTGCGGCGTGTCTTGTTCTGTTTATATTGTATATTCCACTATCATGCTGTCTGAAACTGTATTTTAGTCTGATTTCCTTCTCCCCCAGGTTGGTAAGAAGTGCAGAATTGCTCCCTAGAAGGCAGTGAATATAAGGCAAGTGTGAAGACAGCCAGAGCTCTGCCTGCTGTGACTCCAGGTGTGACCCTGTGTTTGCCCTTACCCTGTTCTAGCTCTCAGCTGCCACATGCAGACAGCTCACTAGTGGCCCATTATGAGATGAAAAAATATTTCATGATGTATTGAATTTATTTTGGGTGCACATTCAGAGCTCAGTGGTATAACAGGGTTATCTTACATGAATCTTAATGTGGTGAAGGCACGTTGCTTAGACTGCATTTGAACTTCAGTATCAATTATTTTTTGGCGTTTTGAACAAGCATTCAGAAGATTGAATAGTGGAATATAACGCCTAAACAGAAGACAAAAACAGATTTAATACAAATATTACAAAGAACAAAGGCCACATACAAAAAAAAAAGATGAAGCTATATTACTTTAAATGTAGTGCGAGATGAGCTGCACAGAAAGTAATTTGTGACTGTGTCTTTCAGGCTGAAGAAATTTATGTGCAGAAAATGAGGCAGCACGTGTCACACACACAGAGGTTTTTACCATGGTTACAGTGATCACTGTGTGTGTGTTTATTGGCAGGTAGAACTCTGTGGAGTGATTTTTGTCTCAGATATTCTGAGAGTATGAAGAAATGCTCTACCAGAGTGTGATGCTCTGAATTTACAGGTGAAGTGTGAGTACAATGGCTTTTCCCCACTGATTATCTAAGAAGTGTTCTTACATTTTTCTGCTGATTGGTCCTTGTTCAAAACTAGAGACAACCAGCAGCACCAAACCAGATATTCATTGAGAGAGACTGCAGCACCACAGCAGTGTGTCCTCCAGAATTGACTGTTTCTAGACTTTTTACATCACTGGAGATCTAATTGTTGCTGAGGGTATTGATTATTCTTGGTGTTTCAAATTGCTTGAGAGTTGAGTAGTATTTTAGGGTTAACATTGTTTGCGAATAGAGAGGGTAGAAAACTATCAAAGTACAAAGAGGCAGCAGTACAAGACAAATCTATTGTCTAGCAGCACAGTCCAATCAATACAATTATTAAACTGATGTGCTAAGTGCATTTGTCTTGAGCCATGTAATTTTGATGTTAAATTAAACCAGAAAGAAAATATATTCTTTTCAAGGACTTAAAATTTTCAGTTTTAAGAAAGTTGAATTTTCTTTGTCACCAGCAAATAAATAAGATCACAAACAGTCACACCACTAATGCTACAATGAATCCTGTAGCACTTTTTTCTGTACTGGTTCTGTTCTGATCTATCATTTTGTGTTTTACATAAAGGACCTTAACAGGGTGCTGCTTCTGACAGATCCGTTTAAATTTCTTGTGGGACTGACATCTCATTTATACAGCCTTGCTGAGATACCTGGCCGTGTCCTGGGAACTGTTCTTGGCATTTACATCTGATTTAAGACCGATTTAAGTTCTCTTACAGGTATTTGCATCCTAATCATTAAGTCTTTACTTCCCTTGGGAATTCATTGCCATCCTTTACCCTGATGAGGCTTTTCACTTTCCATATGCCAGGAATGTTCCTTCTCCTTCAAACCCCTATTTACGAACTCTTGCACTAATTCCCCACAAATCATCACTGCTTGCCGAGAGGGAGATGCTATAATGGCTCTCCTGAATTTAACTTCAGACAAAGCCACTGAAGGGAAAAGGACACGGCGTTAGGAGCTTCCAACCATCTGAATTTATTTTACCAGCCCAAATTTAAAGGCCTGATCTCCAGAAAGCTCCTGGCAATTACTCCCTCACAACTCACTCTGATTGTCTGGAATGCCACTCATTCCAAAGCAGTAGTTTGGGGGGGGAAAAAAAATTAAATTTATAATTATTTGTGATACCAATAAATCCTTCTAAAATAACTCTGTGATGGGCAGTGAGCATCTGTTTGAATTCTCAAGTCTATATTCAAATAAATAACTGCACAAATAACCAGAGGCAAATAAATCGTCCCAGCAATAAATAAATTCTCTTTCATCCAGCATTAAAAGCATATTGGTCTGAAAATGAAGTGAAGGAATTGCTGTAATAGAAACTTCCTTTTCAGGCGATGTGTACCTCCTCTGTCAAATGCTTGTGAAGGACAAATTACTTATTATTATTATGTATCATTTTTAATTTCCCAGTGAAAAATTACCTGTGATATCTAATTTCCTAAATGTATGGGTGAGAATGAGTTAATTAATGCCCAGCAGTCTGGAAATGTTTTGTTTGTTGCTTTTCTGAACCTACTCTAATCAGTGTTAGCTATAAACATAAACGTAATTCATGTTAGGAAACAACTCCTGCAAGTTTAGACAAAGTTCCTGGTGAAGATAGATAGAATGTCATTAGTCAAAAAAATTAAGTCATTTTTTCTGAACTTTTGACACATCCAAATGGAATTTTAAATATTAATTTTAGACTAGCTTGTCATAGGTTTTTTTTTACTTCTTAAGTATTGACACTGAGCTAAATAAAATATGATATGCAACATCTTGTCTATGAAACCTTGTGCTCAACACCTCTCTTGAATTGACTATGACTTGTAAATCAGAATTTATTGGAAAGGAAAAGTATTCCAATGCATATCATGAAAAAAAGCACAGCAAGTTACTTCTCACAGGGAAATAAAAGAATTCAAATTTTTTCTAAAATGGAAGGAAAGAGAGACACAACTTTTTACAGTCATATAGGAAAAATATTCACTCTTACAGCAATGGTGGACACAGAACAACCTCTTGTGTGCTTGCCTGAGGTTCCCATGCCAAGTTCTAGCACCCTAATTAGCAATTAATCATCTGGATTGTGCAAGAGCAATTTGCAGACAGTCAGCAGTATTGATTCTTATCCATTGTTTTTAAAAATGGCTTCTGTGCTCTGATGTTTTATCAGTCAGGGCTACGCTTTGTTGCCAAGAACATTTGTCATTCCACTCCACTCATCCCACTAATTACCAAAAGAGCAATCAATCTAAACGGCAAAACAACCTCTTCCATTTCTATTAGAAAATCCATCCCATGAACTGAATTTCAGAGACGCCCAGTTATCCTATTCTACACCAAGTTCTGACTAATGTTTATATGGAAAATGGTGTTGAGTCATAATGTTGAAAACTCAGTGAAAATTTTGTCCAAGTTATAAAAGAATTTCTGCCTTATCCAACTCAAAAATCAGAAAATTACTGTAGAGACTGAGAGAAATAAAGTTCCAAGCTGGGTTTTGGGTAAGAATGGTGTAGAGCAGGAAGCCTCCTTCTGAGGACAGAGGGACAGCAGCTCCGAGAACACTTTCAAATCCTTTCACATCCATTCCTGGGAAGGACCCCCTGCAGGATTCCCAAACCTTCTCCTGTGATGTTGGCAGTGAGTTGTGATTCTGCCTGGGAGGAAGCGAGGTTCAGCCACGAGAAATTGAGACTGGCAGGACTCGGTGCCTGGAGAACCTCAATACAAATGTACAAATGTCGCGGATTCACTCCCTTTTCAGGGGAATTTTAGTTTAGGTATTTGCAGCTTCCCGGGGGTGCCAAGTGCCCAATTCCAGGGCCCTGCTGAGCAGGGAATGTCCCATCGCCAAACACCATCAGAATTTCTTTGAAGGGTGCTAGGAAGCATTCAAAAAAACTTGCGCCTTACTTCTCCACACATTATTGGAAAAAACTGAGGTTTCTTTAACAGCATGGGAGTGATAATTCTCTCAAGATCTTCATAAAAACAGCTATCAGCAGAAACTGCAGTCACAAGGTCACAACAATTTAGAAATAATTTCAATTATATTTCCCAAGGCTATAGGGCTTCTTTTGTGATGTTATCCTAATAACCTTTAAAGAAATGACACATTTAAAAAAAAAAAATGGCTTGAGGAGAGGAACAGTGGCCACAGATTTATGTAATATTTATGGATCTAGTTCTCAAAATAGAGGAACTGGAAAAATTAATGTGTTCTCTGCCTGAGGTTTTTCATCAGTAATAATACATCAGGTTTAATAATACTAGCCTAACACTACAATAAAACTCAATTCCTGTTTGCAACAGGTTTTTTGGCAGCTTTGGGTGAATACCTCCTTTATAGGCAAAAGTACTGTACAGCACTTTAACTGCTGGCAGGGCTTGGTGGGACAGGAGGAAGCTGTCCTGTCAGGCTGCTGACAATCTTTGGGAACAGTTCCTGTGCCCCTCAGTGTAAGCAGAGGGAGGTTCAGTCTGTTCCATACACAGACACAAAAATGGAGCTGAAGCCGTGTTCCACAGCCCCATTTTGGCCTCAAGTTCTCCTTGAATTACTGACTGAATCCACCACCTGAGCACATTTGTGTTCCAGCTCTGTGTTCACACTGCCCCAGCAGGATGCCCAGAGCCATCATTCAAAACAGCACTTCACCAAACAGCTGTTTACAAATAAAGCTGCGGGTGCTGCAATCACATTTACCTCAAAAGGTCTGAGGAAGGAAAAATCACCGACCAAGGACACAGACCTCAGCAATGAGGAATGCTGACAAAATTGACAATACGGCTTCGGGCAACAAAAAGAGGTTCTTCATCATTTTTCAGTGTATCTGAGGCTTCCAGCGTGAAGCACAGGGGGGAAAGGCAGAAATATTTCATTACTGTTTTACACATGCATTTCCTTTCAGCTGGAAACGGTGAGAGGAACTGAAACAGCCACCCCCTTCCAGTAATAGATATTTTTGCTATCTAATATACATCAGTGTAAATGATAGCTATAGTCAAATAAACTGCTGAAGCATAAAAGAATTCAGGCACGGAAATGGAAAGTTTCGCCTCTATCAAAGATGTTGGGGAGTCTCACCTGAAAATAAATGTGTATCTACATAAAGGGGAACGGCCTGCCAAAATATGGCTTCTATTTCTTGAGCATCACTTCCAGTCTGACATTAAACAGTAACAGAAACTCAAAAGTCTTCAGTTCCAGGGTCTTCTCATGTCCACCTTAATACTGTGACTATCAGACCATGTTCTTATATTCATTTGTTCAGAGCAAAATGCATCCTTTGTTTCAATATTGTCAGTATGGCACTTTAACAGTTTGGACAGCTGTCTTCCAGCTGCATCTTATGTATTCTGTGATTTTTTTAAAAAGTTGGATTATTTCACTATTCTTAATGATCCTCTAAAGAGTTAAAGTGCAGTACTATACCGTCCTTGTATCCCATAAAACCACAAATCTGTGGCACTGGGGTTTTTTTAAAGCATTGTTTTTACTATCTAATAGCAAAAAGAAGCACCTCTTTTAGCACCTCTTTCTTGTAGAGGGAGAAGAGCCATGTTACTTTTGTAATTCAGGAAATTAAGTGAACTCTTCTTTCTCCATCATTTGCAGAGGCTACAGAATTGTCACAAATGAGCCTCAAGGTCACAGCCTGCAGCGACACTTAGCTCAGCTGACATCAGGAGATGTTCCCATTCAGAGGAACAGTAATTTCACCTCTGGATTACCTCTCACATCAGCATCCGCTGTCTCAACCTCTCTGTGCCTCGATATTCTCACATACAGAACTGTGGCAAATGACACTGAAGAGGCTGCCAATTCTTAACTGTTCAGAACACCTCGTCAATTGTGCAGAGCAGAAGTGTATTTTTAGGTCACAGGCATCACAAGAGTCCCAGCACATCCAAAGGCACCAGGGGTAAAATCCTTTTGATTTCAATGGGAATTGTTCGTGCTTGATGAAATAAGGATGATGCTCAAAAGCCTCTTGTCGGTTGGAACTGACAGTGACGCTGCATCTGCTCAGATTTCACCTAGAGATGAAATAACTTAGTTTTTGGTGAAGTGCAAATGTTCCAGCCCCAAGGTTTTGTAAGTAAAATCCAAGAAAATATGACCTTTAAGGCAAACAAAAGAAACGAAGTTCCTCAACAGCTAAACCAAACTTTTAAACAGAAAGCTTCATGGAAGCTGAAAGTGAATATAAAGCTTCTTTTAAATTAGAGGTTAACACCAAGAACTCACTCAGAAGTAAAATTAAAATTCAGCAAGAGCAATAACAATTTTCTATAGGTTCCTGACTTGGCAGGCAGTTTAATGTTAAAAAGGAATAAGAATGAAGGGAACATATCTTTGTGCCTGGATTTCCACTGGGTAAATAAGCAAATGATTTATTGAGCTCTGCCTTCTTCTTAGATCCTGGAATATCTATGGGCAATGTTTGATCTCCGTGAAGAAATCCACTTGAAATAGCCAGAAATATTCTTACTGTGCAGATGGATTATCCAGAGGTGTCAGTGAGGTTTGCCTTCTCTGTGCCCCTCCAGCCATTACTCAGCTGGGCCATGCAGGACTTTTCAGCCCCAGCTGGACTCGTGTGCAACCACAGAAATTATTCCAGTCAGCTCTGGGCAGCCAAGATCAAGCCCACTCGGCAAACAGACTCTTCTGGGGTAAAACCAGTATTTAAACCATTAAACATGCATCCTGGTTCACATTCTGAGCAGCCACTTTGTTTGGCAAGTGGGCTCACATGAATGAATGTCAGCAGGTAAATTCTTTGTGGAAACTGAGGCACAGAATTCTTTTTTTTTTTCTTGCTTGCCTAGAAACAGAACCTAAACACCACAATAATGTGTGACAGTTATTGAAAAGCATGGAAAAGCCTGAACCAAATGGATATCAAGCAAAGGATTCACTCAGATATGAGAATCAATTTGCAAAATGTATATATACAGTCATTTACTCTGGACACTTGATGAAAAATCAATCAATCAATTTTTCATATTGTTTGGTTAGAGAATAGGGGTTTAAGCAATCCTGTTCTGTTCCTCATATACATTTTTAAGCAGTATTCTTAAAATATTAGTTTTGCATCATACAAATTTCTGAATCATTCTCTGTAAGTCACCTTCTTTCTAGAAAAATAGATTGGGAGAGGTAACTTGAGCAAATTAGGACTTGTGATGATTCTTAGCACAAATTTCAAGATTAAAACTAACTAAAAACATGATTATTCATGTAGTCTGGAAAGGGTTGCCAAGATGCATATTTTGTATCTGTGTAGCACTGCAGACTTTTACAGAAGCCAATTTAGACACCACCAAAGCTGAGCTGCATCTCTGGCTGAATCAGGAGATCAGGAAAATACGAATACTCTGCTAAACTGCCTTCCACCCCTGAAAAGGCTGAGGTTAATAGTTAATAAACTGAAAATACTAATACTCTGCTAAACTGCCTTGCACTCCAGAAAAGGCTGAGGTTAACAGTGCTTCCCAGAGCAGGTTGTGCTCACTCCAGCCCCTCTGCAGGACAGGGATCACTCAGTCTGTCAGCAGTTTGTGCAAAATTGAAATGCCTCATCTTCCTGGTACCTCAATTTGCACATTCAGCTGAGTGACAAATTGCGTTGAACTGAAAATAAATTTTATACACAACTTTAATTTCAAAAGATGCTGTGGAGTTAATGCTGACAGCAATGTCCTGTTGTTACTCTATTAAGAAAAACAGGAGATGGAAACATGGTTACTGATGGCATGATCATCATCTGGATAATTCTGTAATTATCTCAAGACTCAATTTTTCCTTTGCCCTGTAAAAACAAAACATGCAGCTCCCAGGCAGGGAAGATGAAGCAGAGCTTTGTTTGCAAATTGCAGTGCACAGTTCTGGAAGTACACAGCTTGCTGTCCTTGTGTTGCTTTTACAAAAAATAAAACAATCAAAAAGTAAAAGCAGAAAGAAGGAGCAAGACATGAGTGGCATGAATGAGGAAAGGTTGTCAGTACTGTCCAAAGTATTTCAGTAGCACAGAAAATTTGTGTACTAAAATACAAGTAAATTCAGATGTACTGTGCTAGAAAAGTGGATAGTTCCCTCCTAAGGTAACAATTATCTTCTAACATGCTTAAATAAAGTTAGATTTCTAAAGTTATTCTCTGAAATAGCTGATATTAACCTGTCATATCAAGATAAATGGGTCTAATCTTATCCAATACACTGATTCTTTTGTTCCTATTAATTTCCATCTAGCCAAGCTACAACGTTACAGAAAATCTATTTTTGGATACTTTTCAGTATTGATTAGGAATTATTCTGAAATGTATAACAGAATGGGATATCAGTAGCCAAATCTTAAGCTTATCTTTATCTTGGGACATGAGTGTTAAGGTAGGTGATTTTCAAGTTCTTTTCTGCTGTATTTTCCAAGAGCTGATGCATATGGTAATTTAATTAATTATTCAGGTTTCTTGGTGGTACCAGCAGGTACATGGTAATACCTGCTCAGCCAGTGATCAGATTATAAACCCAGAACTGTTATCACCTTTAGACAAGAAACATCCAGCTTTTTCTGACTTTATCATATCAGCCTCTGTTATCACAAACAGAAGAATAACTTGGCATGGAGCTGTGACAGGGGAGGTTTAGGCTGGACACTGGGAAAGGTTCTCTCCCCAGAGGGGATTACCTGTTCAATTGTCTGGGCAATTCCCTCTGGACACTCCCTCATATCTTA
The DNA here is from genome assembly GCA_013396995.1 of Dicaeum eximium. Classification (NCBI taxonomy): domain Eukaryota; kingdom Metazoa; phylum Chordata; class Aves; order Passeriformes; family Dicaeidae; genus Dicaeum; species Dicaeum eximium. The sequence goes on along the minus strand of VWZP01004063.1, from coordinate 165,806 downwards.
ACACTTTTTTATTATTGTGGTACCCCAAACTGCACACAGGGCTTGAGGTGAGGCTGTATGTCCTGGAATACACCACAGATTTTTAATGACTGTCCTCTGGTCAGCCACTGCACCTCTAGAGGAGATGTCATTTATGCAGAGACCTTACCAAGGAAGAGAGGAAACCTCTGACCTTTGTTTGGCTACCACAAAGGCAACACTCCATGTGAAAAGTACAATCAAGCTGCTTCATTTATGTCAGATTGCAAGGAGAAAGTTAAATAACGCAGCAGTGCAGGGGAGGCGAAGCCGAGCCCCCGCTGTGGGGACAATTCCTCTGCCTGGGCTGGTGGAGCAGCAGTGCAGAGCCACCCGAGCTGCTGTGGCTGGCTATCTGTAGGGCCAGCAGCCCCGGGGCAGAGCCACCTGAGCTGCTGTGGCTGGTTATTTGCAGGGCCAGGAGCACCAGGACAGAGCCACCAGAGCTGCTGTGGCTGGCTATCTATCTCCAGGGCCAGCAGAGCAGTGCAGAGCCACCAGAGCTGCTGTGGCGAGTTATCCTGAGCTGCTGTGGCTATCTATCTGCAGGGCCAGGAGCCCCGGGGCTGCCTCAGCGCTGATCTGAGTAATTCCCTGCAGGGAAGCAGCAGGAATTGCCTTGGCTGCAGCCCAGGTGGGTTTTTGTTCCAGGGCTCGGGGCTCAGCTCCCGCGGCCCTGCAGGGTGCTGGGCAGGCTTTGTGCAGTCTGGTTATCTGTGCATTGTGCATTATCTGCCATTCCCAGAAAAGCATAGCCTACCTGGGAACAGCTGGAAGCAGAGCTCAGGGTGCTGAGAATATCTGCACATTATTTGTGGAGTAGGAAAATATGAATTTACTACAGGTGTGGGTCTAAGTCTATCAACAGGTACAGTCAGCAGTACATCTTCTCTATCATTGATTATAATTCATATGAAATATCAACTGTAACTTTCATTATAGAACTTATCAAAACTAAAATAAATCACTTCAAAACATTTTTGCCTTCCAGCATGGTTTTGATGAACACACTTTCTCCTGGAAAGCAAATAAAATGACATAAAAATCTATACACTGGAGGGTTTCTATTTAAGGTTATTTTTTTTTCACACTGAGACATTAAATCTAGGTTTTCAATTGATTTCATCTTGTTATTGAACATAAAAGTATTTCAGCTTTGGGGACTAATCTAAAATGATAAGTATTTAGAGCCATGCTTTACATTTTGATTGCCAGAACACCCTGCATTTAGCAAATACTGATAAGCAGCACTTCGGTTCAGGAAGTCAAACAGGAACTGAACATCAGTTTCAAAGAGCAACCTCCCAAAACATTTATCCCAGCTCTGTAACATGACTGGAATAATCTCTGAAATTTCAATGCCCCAAGAAATCTGCATTACAAATACAGAAATGGGAGGACTACATCCTCTGGCACTTGTGCTGATCTTTGTGTGGAAAATGCAGTTACTGACCCGAGGAATGAAGCAGAACTTTTGAGTTTTGTTAGAGGTTAAAGCCATTCAACAAGTCCACTGATAGCTTTGTTTTTGGAAGGATCAGATTGAAAATGCAGTAACTAACACCAAGTCAACAATGCCAAAGCTATCCATAACAGAGAAAAAAATAAACGTCTCATGGGAAAGCAGGTTATCCTTTCATAAAGTTTTTAGGCTTTCAGAGGCTGAACACTAATCAATCTGATTTAAGGAAAGCTTTTTAAAGGAGAAAAGAGAACCCCATTTGTTTCCCTGCATCTTTTTTTTGCACCTCTCATAGTTCTCTGCTCTCCTCTTATCTTCTCTCTTTGCAGAGTTAATTTTGCTCAGCAGAAACCCAAACTGGGCCTTTTCTGGCCTAAGCCAGTGCCCAGCAGCTGGAGCAGTGACAGCCACCATTACCTATGGCCACATGGGAGGAGGACACGTCCTCATTGCTAGTTTCACTTGTCTGAACCATAAAAAGCTTTTTATCCTGAAAGCTGCACTTTTACATCATCCTGTGGACAAAGTCAATTCCAGGAGAACTCTCACACACATTGCACTGATTAATATTTGATCTATCATAATTGTAAAAAACTTCTGTGAAACTTGATCCCTTATTTACACTGATTTTCACCACCTTCTCAGCAAGAGAGAAATGACATTTTAATAGAATTTTATACCCACTAAATTAAAATGTCCAATGTAATATTTAAGGAGGCATAATCTGCTAGTCACACTCCCTTGATCTTAATTATAATATCAGATTTTTTTAAATGACTATCACTTTATTAGAAACTTTTCTGAAGGTTAGGATATGCCAGGACCACAAAGTAAACAAACAAGCAAATAAACCCACACATGTCCTGCTCCTGGGCTGGGACTGCAAGTCTAAGAAGGAGTAAGCAGCTCTGGCCAGTTTTAGTGTACTGAGAGAGGTACTACTGCCCTTCTCTTTTGGAATAAATCAGAAAGGTTTGACACCAGCAGTCGTGTCACCAAACCTCCCTGCTTTCTTAATATTTATTAACTTTTTTGGTCACTGGGATAGTCTTAAGAAACAGAAACCTCATTTTTATGAGGGTAGCTCTGCGTGCAGCTGGAAGAAGAAAACCCTGGAATCGACTTTGCAGTTCACCCCAGCTGCTGAATTTTTCATTTCGAGCAATTAAGAAAAAAGATAAGTGGAATGTTGTTGTTTAAGACTTAAAAAAACAGAAAACAACTCACAAATTGCTTTACACATGTAACACAAGTCTTGGAATTAGAAGTGAAATATAATGTTCAGTTAAATTTCTCAAACATTTGGAATTTATTTCAGGCCAGAAATCAAGCCACATTATCAAGAAGCATTCAAGCCAGTCAGAAGAAAATGTGTAGTTCTAACGAATTATAGGAATTTTTTAAAATTAAATATCCTGGTTTTCTACTATATAGACACACTCCAAGAGTCTTTCAAAGCAATATATGCAATACTCAAGTGATTTTAAACTCTGTGTCACTTCAGCTTAACAGGATAAAAAATTATTTCCTTAATCTCCTAATGCAGGCTTGTGTATTCCTTTTTTTTTAACCTAAATTAGTTTCAGCAAATTATGTGATTATAGCTATTTCCAAATCCTTTTCTGAACTAACAGATGTTCTTAAAAGACAGAAAACAACAAGAGACAGCAGGTGAAAGAAAAAGAATGTTATTCTGAAGAAGATAGGTATTCTGAAAGAACATTTCCAGAAGCCCATGCCTGCAGACCAGACAACACAAGAGGCAATTTAGAGCATCTGTGAAATTACAAACAGAAGTAAGATAGTTGACAGTAAAACGAAAAAAAAAAAACGAAACCAGACATAAACCGGAAAATCACCAGTGTTTAAATTTAAGAATAGCTGAGGAAGACTCTTTAAAAATCCCAAAAATCTTATTTGCAATATAATTTTGAGAAGACAGTGGCGATGTCAAGGGACATTAGAAAAAAAAAACCACACATAATTTCAGTCTGACAACAACTGAAAGCCTGAGAAACCATTTTCCCTTTCTGGAAAACACAAACAGGAGGAGAGCCAGAGGAGCCTGGCCCTGCTGTCGTGGTTTCCCTGCCTGAGTGACAACTCAGCGCTGCTGCAGCACGGGCCGTGGGCTGGGTGAGCCCTTAATCCCCAAACCATTCGCACCTCGTGGTCTCTGCTGCTTGTTCCACGTGTCCCAAAGCTTCTGTGCTTTTGTGCTGTCTGGAACATCCTCCCAGGACACCAACTGAGCAGCAGCAGCTCTGTCACACCAATTAGAACGAGCTCCCCTGCCCAGAGTGCAGCTTCTAGTATTCAGGGCTTTGAAAAGCTTTCAATAGATCATTTTCCTCTTTCTTTGCCTCAGAAAAAGTAAGGAAATGATGTAGAAGTTGATATGCAATAATCATTTGTCTATTGAAACCATGCTTTTCCCCTTTGAGAACGAGAACTGTATTATGTTTAAATCAGTACACTGAGATTACTGCTAGATATATGTGCATGATTCATAAACCACTGAAAAACACTGATCTGCCCTGGTTATTATGAAAATACTCTGTAATTATGCACACATTTAGTCACATTGGTGCAGATGGAGAACTGAAACCAGTTCTAACTCAGATCTCTCTGATGTTCATTTTCTGCAGCTTGTACGTGAAGAACATTTATCCAGTTTCAACCAACCATCAACTAGTGCAATTATTCCTGCATGCTTATTAATCACATGGCATAATGAAATAATTTATTCCTAAGCAGATGATAAAAAATGAGGTGTTTATGCTGATGCTCTCTGTTAAAGGGCAGCAGCTGTCACAGTATTTGAAGTTGTTATTAGTGCTGACCCCTGTGCAATATATACATATTGCCTGTCACAGGCTCAGTTATGGTATTTAGGGGATGTATCTGTTCAGGATAGATGGGACAGTAAATAACTTTTTTTTTTCCCCCAGGTCTATATATTTAGCAGATAGAGCATGACTGTACCAATGATTGCTACCTCAGGACTATGGAATATCGAGATTTTCACCTGTCTAAAAAGAGGAGGAAGCATTGAATATGTAATGGGCAATCAACTGAGGTAGTTAAGAACAAAAGGTGACTTTCTAACCAGTAGCTGTGTCTATTATCTGCGCAGGATTGGTGTCACTGCCTTTGCTTTTCAATGCTCTTGTCATCCAGAGTAAATGGAGATTGATGGCAGCTATTAGTCTATTTGTTCACACTCTCTGGTTTGGTACCTTTCTGCTTGAAAATGTTGTGTTAAAAGGTGACATTCATCAATTGTTAATTGTTCAAATCATATGTTGATGAAAATATCAGCGCAGTGCTGCTGACTTACAGCATGACAGGTAGGAGATGTGTGGGTGGCTGTGTCACCCCCTGCAATCACAGCCCTCAGCGGGGCTGACAGTGCACCAGGCAGTGCTTGACCACCACAAGCCACAAAAAACCCACGACTCCAAACCACCTACGTACAAAAGACCAACACCCTCAAAATGCGTTATGTGCTTCAGAAAAGGAGAAAGGAAGAGACACTGCCAGTCTCCTGTGCTTCTTAAAGCTGAATATTTCCCAAGGAGTTTGTACTTTCACACTGTGATCTTCTATCCACTATCCCTAACCAGAAAGCAAAATTAGTACTAAATTATGAACTACCTAAATAGAAAAGACAATCATTAAGTGAAATATTTGGCCTCTCCAACTGAGGATTTACAAACATTTACAAACACAGAGTTCCTATCCCATGTAGTAATCTAATAGATGCCCAAATGCTGAGAAGCCAAAGATATAATTTAGTAGAATATGTAAAATTTGAGTCCTTAAGAGCCACAGGTTGAGTAGGACTCGGGGAAGTTTTACATTAAATGACTGTAAACAGATCATTATAAACAGTCAGATTGCTGTCGAGCCAGTAGCAAGGTGGCAGTAATCCAAGGAAAAGTGGCAAAAGCCTTTCTGTCAGCAGCCAGGCAGCATCACCCGGGTGCTCGATTTTTAATTAGTTAAAAATACTTACACACAGCCATGTTTACATGCACACAAGGATCTAAAATGCTGTTAGCAAAGGTTTCCTACTGTCTTTGGTATGTTCCCATATAATTCAATATAATTTATTTCATAAGGTGAATTGTTTAAGCTCTGCTCACTGAGTTATAAAGTGGTCATGGCATTTCACATGTTTGTGAGGAGTTTTAGACGTTCTTCTCTTCCCACACAGCTTTTTAATAAAATGCTGCCAGTTTGATGACCTTCCCCTCTTCAAGGTTAATGGTTTGCCACCTACAAATTACTTTTCATGATACAGCTTGGGTTATGAACTCCAAAATAGTCTTCTGTTGGCTCTCCCTTCAATTTGTTTTAGGCTCAGAAAAGAGCAGATTTCACAATAGCAAAAAAGGCCAGAGAAATGAAAAGAGATAATGCTGGCTTTAGAAACTTGCCTTTTTGTTCTATAAGAAGACACAAAATTATTGCAGCAGGGTGATACTGGGGAACAAGAGCTGTCATGTTATGTAGAAAAGCTGAAAGCCTCTGAGACTGCAATTTACCACTGTCCTGACTCCTTTTTCTTTGCACACAGAGCCTCTTGGCTAAAGATATTTCAAAGACAATAATTAGTGACATTGCATAATTGTAAAGGCTTATAAAGATGTTAATAGTCAGACAGTTTATAATACGCAGGCTTTGTTATCATTATGGAACATCTGTTATTTAAGAGCCAACTGCGTAATAAACCGTGTCCTCGCATTTCTTAATCCTGTCACAGTTTAAGAAGTTAAAAAGAGATTAAATTAAATTTGATCTTGGGAGGTAGCAGGAATATTTGCAACCCATGGAGGGCAGTAAAGCAGAAAGTGTTCAGCACCACCTGGCAGTTTTCAGATCATTCACTAATATATCACAATCCTTCAGCAGATGGCCCTTCCCACCCTTTAAACTTTGAGAGTTTGAGACCACTGGGAGCACAGAGCAAAACCTTGACAAAATCAGCAAAGGTTTGAGTAAGAGTGCCAAAGAAAACAAACTTCCCCCAAGTGGCCCTCAGCTTCCCTTTGTGTAAGAAAAGACTTACAAAGAAGCGAAGTTAGAAGCACCTTTAAGTGACTCTACATCTTGAAAAACTGGCCTTGTTGAGAGGTCTCAGGCTGGGGACCCAGTTCCTAATGCAAAACTGTAAAATTCAGGTTTTCTAACAGGGTTTAGGACATGACAGTTTCAAGCTGTCCTCCTTAAGTAAAACGTGCACTGAATTAAACAAAATTTCCAGTAGTGATAAATCTGATAGTGGTACCCTAAAATATCAGCTCAGAAGCATCAGTGACCTATTATGAAATAGATGGTGTTAAAAAATTCAAAGCTTTTAGAAGCGGGTGCTGCAGCACTGCCATCAGAGAAAATCAGTCAAACTATCAATTCTTTTACCACTATGCAAAGTTTATTTTAGTTAAAACCCTAAGCCTTTCATTATCTAAATTAAAAGTATACTGTGTTTATTGAATTTGGAGATTAGCTTGCTGTTACACACTGTAGTCTTACTTTGATGTCTCAGGATTAATATTCATGAGGTTTCAGACTATTAACTACACATGTACAACATCTAACAAGAAATGTATCTTACAGAGTTCAATTATTATACAGTTCTGTTAGTTCTGATTTTATCTTTCATTTTTCTGTGGATTCCCATGGAGTTTTCATAAAACCCATGTTTTAAGTTTGGTTGTGGCAGGTTTATTTTATCTGGCTAAAACTTGGACTTGCAAAACCAAAGGATATCTTTCAATTTCTTTCTCATTTTTACTAGTTTCCTATGAGTGAAAACTTTCACCTTCAGTTGCCTGAAACATCTGAACTTTCATCAGGATTTGGCATCAGCAGAAACTGTTCACTGCTCAATCAGTTCAGCCCAGGGAGCAGCACAACATTTTGACTCTTACCCCTTCCCAAGGAGTCTCAGAGACACGAAACCTTGGTAAACTCTGGGCTCCACAGGTAGCCAGAACCACAAAAAACTGCTACTTTTTTGGAATTCTGGATAAGACTGAAACCCAAAAGCCTTGGAGCACTCATGGGCTGCTGTGCAGCCGCACTTCCCCCCAAGCCTCTGCCAAGATGCTGCCCAAAAGTTTCCACCTTTCCCTCAGTGCAGGGGAGAAAGCCATAAACTACACAGCAATAGCAACAGAAAGCAGTATCAGCAGGAAATGTCAGAATTTGAATTGCAAACTATACAGCAGCCTTGACTGCTAAAACGAAATCCAAATTTGAACATTAAAGGTTGAAGTTGCTCTGCTGGAGATAGAGGTTGCTTCTGCTCATCCCTTTAACAATCTGCTGGGCATTCCAGGTGGACTGTGGCAGCAGCTCTCAAAGGTCACAAGATTAATGTGAAATATTTATTATTTCAATAGAGAATATATACCAAATTGCTCCCCATGTAATAGAGAATTATTTTTCTGATAGAATTGTTGTGCAGTAATAGAACTTTCTAAAACATAATTTCTAATTATGTTAGAATAATTTCTCCTGAAAACAAAAGGTATTTCAGACCCTACTGTGTAAGCCTTAATTCCCACTTAAATCTCTGGATTTAGAAAAGTTCAGAATTAATATTTTGACCAGTGCTCAGCCAGTGCTGCAGTGACCAGGCACAGCTGTGTAAGGTGGGCTTTGAGACAGCTGAATCCCTAAAAGCGTTCACATGGGACTCCAGAGACACAAAAACCACGCAGAAATAGTTCACACCAGAAGGACTCAGACTTCATGGCTAAAACAGCAAAATGTCCCAGGTCAGAGCACAGCTGGCCTCTGATGAAGCCATTTGGCAGCTCTTGATCCAGAACTACAAGAACTGACTTTCTACACGAGCACAGGCAATGGAGGGTCGACCCAAATATATTCCTTCATGTATTATTAACGTTTGACAGCAAATTATAAGCTTCATTTGGTTTCTTACAGACCTGAATGCTCCTCAGTCCTCACCCATTTCTGACCTCTCCTAAATTCATTTTTTAAACCTGAATTTGAAATTGCAGTCCCTACCTAACTCAGTGTCCAAGCAAACAAAAGAGTTACTTTCTAACTTTAGTAGAAGAAGGAAGCAGTTTGTTCATTTCAGTAATAAAGCTGAACAAACTTGTCTCCAGAAGGATTCCTATGAGCAATTATATGCCATACATTTCTGATTTTTCCAGGTCTTTGGTAACCTCACAGTCACTACACCAATTTAGAGGCACGTTTAGGCTAAATCATCTCAAAATTTTGTGATTTCCTACATATGATTTAGGGCACATGACATGACCTGGGTATTTAATTTATGCCTCTCAGCTGCTGAGCCATCTTTCTACTTCAGCTCTGGCTTTTCCTTTTAGTCAATAAATCTGCCTAAATTCAGCTGTAATGTGGGAAGCAAAGCCCTGTTACCCTCCTGGACAGCACAGGCCTTTCTGCCTACATTTCCTTGATGCATTAAAAACACAAGGCTGTGTTTTTGGAGTGCATAGGAACTGCAGATGCTCAGTGAATAAACAACAATTTGTTGTTCATTTTCAAAAAAATATAAAATACAGGTTTTTTATGCCCACTTCTAACATAATTTTTAGTGACACCACATACTAAAATATTTCAAACGATGCTCGCTGCTGCAGATACTCCTGTTGCCAACATTGCTGTTTAATTTTGCAGTAATTTACTACAGAAATCTCCCTTTGTTCAGGCAGTGAGCTATTGCTGAAACACCAAAAGGATACAAACAGAAAATAACGTGCATTCCACTGAAGGCATAAAAAGGAAGTTTCCCTCACCTCCAGACTTGGAATTGACAGTAAGAAGCACAAAGATAAAAGAGACATAAAGATAGACCTTGCTTTTACAAAGTAACTCTTTTACAAGTACTGACAGTTTTGATGTTTCTCCCAAGCACTAAAGTTCTGTATTTACTGTTGCATTTCATTTTATGGATTTTCCCCCACATTGAGTTCAAACAGAATAAACAGAAGTTTGAGTTATAGCATGTAACATGGTCAGAAAGGGACTCTATAGATCAATTCTTGTTCCTTATCCACCTGGATTCATAAAACCCTCATATTGACTTTGCTGCTGTAATCCTTGTGTTTGGTGGCTCAGGTTTCACAATCTATTAGAAGCTAAAGGAAGAGCTTTTTATGAGAAAAATAAAAGCCACAGGACTTCCACAGTGCCGTTCTCTCTTCTTCATGGTTTTTCTCTAAAGGATTTTTAGAAAGTTTTCAATCTCTGAATGATTTTTCAAAAGATATCCAGGTCAATCCAATGATTTATTTAATTCAGTTCATGATTTATTTAATTCAGTTATGGCTCTTAGGAGGTGACTTTCATCATCATTTTAAATTTACCACCTCCATATAAGAGTACTAAAAATCTGACTAGAAAACAGCACAGTTATACTTAATTTTAAACCATTCTATTGAAAATACTGGTGAATTTCATCCCCAGAATACTGAATACAATAAAAAGCATAAATGTGGTATTTTAAATTTTTCCTGCAATTTGTACAGAAATACACTACACCTTCCAGAAGCAGTCTGGATTACTCCTCTCAGATTATCAGGGATTTAAACTCTAACCCTTGTCACAGGCAGATCTCTTTTGCTGCTGGTGAACAAGTGTCTCTTCTATCTCGAGTCATCAGCTCCTGAGGGATTTCTAGACAAGCAGAATCCCACAATTTTCTAACGTATTTAAAACCCTTCTTATTCCTTTATCATCATTTTGTGTTTTGCTCAATGTCTCACTAGAGCAGTAAGTATTAAATATTACATTTTCTGTTCAGACCAATATTAAGATTCATAGCTTTTTTTAATACTGATTGCCTTCACCTCCAACAAATTAGTAACTTAATATTAAACTCACACAAGCATAGCAATGAAAATTAAAGGAAATATTGTATTATTCTGTGTCCTGGCACAGTTACTTAGCTGTCACTGAGCTACATGAAGGGAACTTTTAGCAATTGGCTCAAGAAATGTGTCAATATTTAAATTGAAAAGAACATAAAATATAAAAAGAAGGGTTATGAGTTCTTGCTGAGCACAGGAGCCAGGAGATTTTTATTTATAACCCATTTCCTTTTGTAGACATTAGATACTTTTGAGCCTGGGGAAAGGAAGATATCTAAACTCAAATGAAAATAAGCTGTATGCACACTCAGACCTGGAGCTGTATCTATTATTGTCACAGCTGGTCTCAACAAACGGCAATGTGCTCCTCACGCTCCACAACACCCAGCACCAGGCTGCTGCACGCAAAGCTGGGGCTCTTAGCCAAGAACCAGAGCCCTGCTGGATGGCAGAAATCATTTTAATAAAACATTGCCCACAAGCAAATTAACTTCCTCAATATTTGTGTATCAATGAAGCAACACAGGCTGAAAAGAAAATTATCCTTGCCATAATTCCACGTGCCAACTTGGCACAGGGAGAAGGGAGAGGAGAGGCCAAAGCTGCAGTCAGAGATTGCTTTGAGAGGAAGCAAATCCTGCCCAAACTGAGCAGCAGCCCCTCACAGGGGAAGGTGCCGCTCTGCCACGACCTGGGGAGCTCTGCTCACTCCCACGGGGCCTCGCCCAGGTGAGGGGGTGTGTCTGCACAGGTGAGGGGGTGTGTCCATCCAGGTGAAGGTGTTTGTTCACCCAGTGAGGGGGTGTGTCCGCCCAGGTGAATGGGTGTGTCCATCCAGGTGAGCGGGTGTGTCCACCCAGGTGAGCAGGTGTGTTCACCCAGGTGAGGGGTTCTCTGCTGCTGCTGGGTGTCTTTGGGACAGGTGGGCAGAGAAGGGAGCGATGCCTCGTGGGGCACCCGGACAGGAGCGGTGCCAAAGCTCCAGTGCCCCTTTGTCACCCTGCTCACCTGGCAGCAAACCTGTGCCCCGAGCCCAGCGCTGCCAGCAGCACAGAGGGCACACCCAGGACGGGTTTTCCACAGAAGCTCCACGGTTGTTTGCAGGCTCTGTAGGATATTGCGGATCACGGTAAGTGACTCGAGTGATTTCTGGCAATTTGTTCAGGGAAAGGCTGAGGCTATGCATTCTAAAAATCAATAAAGTTTGGAGTATCACTGAGACATAATATGCTGTAATATGTGCAATCCACACACTATTGCACTTGATTAAAAGTGTGACTCCTCTTTTCTGGGAAGCCTTCTTGAGTACATCATTTGTATTACCACACCAGACATTCAGACACTTCTGATCTTTTGGCTTTGGGGTTTTTAAGGAATATTTTTTTGTTCTTCCATGGGCCAGAAAATAAATTATAAATACATACATGAGTCTGTCTTGAACATATGCTTTGTGCTTATGAAGCTGTACTATGTACAAGTGTACATATGTACACTTTATGTATGTATGTACTTGAACTATGTACTGTGAACTTGTACTTATGCTAAAAAAACCCCACTGAGTATTTGTTGTTTGATCCAAAACTGAGAGAGCTGAACACAATCCCATTGCACTCATTCCTCAACAGTTCAGCTTCATGACAGGATTGCTAACAGCCTGGGAATTCAGTCTGGGAATTCAGTCTGCCCACTGACTCAGAGGTTTGGGATCAGGTCAGCAGCAGGACAAAAGATCCGCTTATCTGAGCACAGATCGCTCAGGACACAAGGGGCAAGCAGGCACCAGCTGCTGCCAAAAAGCCGCTCCTTAGTCCTGTAAACCCTTCAGAGCCCAGTCAGAGCCCAGTGCCCCGCAGCAGGCACACAGCCCCAGGCCAGCCCGGCTCTGGGAATGCCAAGGCACCGGCATTAGAGGATGGGATTATTAGAGGATTACAGCATTAGAGCATTTCCCTCTCCCATTTCCAGGGCTGTGCCCCCAGACCCGCACCTCCTGTCCCTGGGCTGTACAGGAGCAAGGCATGTAACTCCTGCAGGTAATTTTGCATTCTCCTTAACAGACCTGACACACTGAAACTTCATTTCTGGAAGTGCCCTGTGACGCACCAAGGGTACACTTCAGAAATCGTGTCTCATCAGACTCGGTGAATTAGCGTTCCTGGGGATAAAACACCTTTTATTGGAGTGACACTGAAGACTAGAGAGCTTTTTCTACAAACATTTTTGTACTAAAAACCTGTGCAACCTACCTAAGGGTGCCAGGTGCACTGGAACTTTGAGCAGTTTGGGCACAATTAAGCCCCGTGCTGCTCCCCTACTGCTCCTTGCTATCAGCAGCTGCTTGTTTTCCTTCTGGAACAGAACCACACATGCTGCTGGCTCCAGGAGCAGAGAGCTCTTTGGCAACATCTTGTGACTACAGATCTCATCACTGACTTTCCATCTGAAAAACATGAAAATGCCAAATCCCACTTCAGAGAAAGCTGAAGCAGAACAGCACTTCATGAGAACGATGAGCAGAAAACACTGGCACCCACAATCCAAGGCATCAATTAATATTCAGCAGATTATACTATTGAAAGTTTTCAGTTCTGCAAAAAGCATAGGAAACAACAAAAATTTTCAAATCCAGACCATGAATTGCAACTATTTTATCTATTCCTCTTGTAAAAAAACATCTTTTTTCTGTTGAAAGATCAATACAGAAGCCTTTATGGAAAGTCAAGATACTACAAAGCTGTATAAAAATCTCTTTCACACTGCTCATTTGAAGTTTCTGATTCACCACTTTGCCTATCCATAAGAGTTCACATTTTTAGAGATTTCACATCCTCAATTTTTAAAATTACTCTTTTCCTTACAAGGACATTTTAGACTGCAATAGATCTCTGTTCTGTCTTCCCTTCCCCACTCTGAGCAGACCAAGTGAGCTCAGCCTTGGATTAACCAAATTTTGTTTTTCCTCAGCAAACACAGTAGGGAGAAAGAAAACCCTCAAACCGTAAGTGCCAATCTGATAGAAAGTGTGCAGAAATCTGCCTGAAATCCCATAAAAAAGAAAGGACTGTACAACTGTCCTCTGCAGGACAGAGTGCTCACTCTTTATGGCACCTTACACGATCCCTACTGCCTTCACTCCAGCTCTGACCAGGCTCTCACTCGGTAACCTCTGACTGCTCTGCCCCTCAGGCACAAAAACCTCTGAACTGAGCACAAAGGGCATCATCTGAGTGTCTGGGCATCGAAAAGAAAACCTGAGTGCTGCTTTCATTCCAGGGCATAGTTTAGAGAGGTTTTCTCAGTGCAAGGCCTTATCATGCGCCTCCCCTGTAATTCATCACATGTTCAGAGGCCAAACAAATTATCCTGTAATCCAGTGGGAAAGGATCAAAGCTGATACTTTCTGCCTCATTGCATTTGCTTCCGAAGTCAAGGAGAATAGATCTGTGATAAGAGTACAGAGCAAATGATCAGCAGTAACTCTGTACAGCTTTGAAGCAGGGATAATCACAGCAGAGCTAGGCAAACCTGGATGCTGATTTCTTTTACAAAGAGGATTTTTTGAACAGTGAGTAGTAGGAAGCTCTGCTTCCCACATGGACCATCGAGCATCAGGACAATGCTCTGGGGCAGTGCTGAAAACTCTTTTCTATATTCAAAGCTCTGCTGGTCAAGTTTTAAACTGTGCGGGCTGCAAAAGAAAAGCTCCCTAATTCACCTTTGTGTGGTGAAAATTTGGGGATTTTGATAAAATTAAATGTTGAGGTATTGCTAATCAGTGGATCAAGACTTGTGCAAGGTCTGCCAATACACATTTTTGTAACCAAGATGATGGCAGAACAGTTGCTGACACTCATTCCCCGGTGTAGCTCAATTGAATTGTTAAAATATATCAAACCGTACTTTATAGATTTTAGAATATCACTTGCACATTGTACCTTGTCATAGGCAGAAAGTAGAGCCACATTTCTAACTTAATGATATTTTCCAGCTCCTTCATTGCCTGTATAGGGGTTTAGTCAGAAAAGCAGGAAACAAGAAGAGCAATGGAAGCACTGTAATGGTCCTGCCTTACAGCTGGGATGCCACTATGATGAATCTTAAACAAACAAGATGAAACTACTCTCAGCAGCTCAGATCTCTAGCTGTTAAATTTCTCCCTCTTCACAGATCAGAACTTGGGAAAATTCTGGACCATGAAAGATTTAACAGTCAAGGCAGGAGGACCAGGGCAATTCTACAGCCATTTTCACATGCTTCGCTCAGTGATAAAACCAGCCTTCTTTATGTTTTTTTCTAGCTTTATAATATGCATTTTCTTTTCAATCCTTTCAATCTTCAGCTGTGATAGAAAAGAAAACAAGCTCCAGGACATCACAAGGACACGCTACACCACCGTAAAGGTGTGCTACAATTTTAATTGCAGGCAGTTCTTATTTGGAACATTTTCTCCCATTTGGAAAAAGTACTGCAGTACGGAACAGGCCTGTGGATCTCATCAATTATAGAGAATTCTTATTCCCAGGTAGCACTGATTGCACAGTCAGGCTTTGCTCCAGGTACTGGGGCAAAGTGGAAATGTAACGTTTTTACACCAGGGATGTATATCACTGTAAACAAAGGCACAATATAAGCATGCACTACTGAAA
Organism: Dicaeum eximium; assembly: GCA_013396995.1. Classification (NCBI taxonomy): domain Eukaryota; kingdom Metazoa; phylum Chordata; class Aves; order Passeriformes; family Dicaeidae; genus Dicaeum; species Dicaeum eximium. The sequence goes on along the minus strand of VWZP01004063.1, from coordinate 150,804 downwards.
ATCATAGACAGAAGCATTCATCCCTCTCACCTTTTAATTTGTTAAAAAGGTAATTAGCAAAGACAATTATGAGATAAAGGCAATTTATTTTATGGATAATTGCATGCATTTCCAGTATGAGTAGATTTAGAATGGTTCACAAAAGTATTAAAGCCATTCATCTCATTAGCTTGTTTCCTGACTATTCAAGCTTTCTTTTCCCACTCAGCAGTCTTGGCTTTGCCAAATTATATCCAATGGAAATTTGTACCCATACTTTGGGCACCATGACACAGCAGTTACAAAAGCCTTGTGTAAATTCTCTAAAACTACATACCACATTATCCTGCATGAGATGTTTTTGTAAAGCAGTAACACGGTGTATTAACTCAGCCATGCGTTGCAGTGGCAATGTCCTCTATCACTTAACAGGAAAATATACATAAAACAAGGTATCTCCTTTAAAGTTTGTGCCATTTTTAAAAGTCTGAACTCACTGCAATACCAAAGCAGTGCCGGTAACACCAGCTGCTATTATCCTTCACTATTTAACAGTTTTTTTGGTGGTTTTTTCACCCCCAACATTCCTTACTTCTACTTTTCCTTTTCTCCTCTCCTGGACCCCAGGCAGGGATGGGGAGTGAGTGAGGGAGGGAGCAGCTCTGTGGTGCCCGAGTACCCACCATGGTCAGCCCATTTCAGTAAAGCCCTGAAAACAAATAATTAACAGATGAGTGATGCAAAGGGCTGAAACAGGCTTTGGTGTAAACCCCTGGTGTCTAATCACAGATAAGGACCACAGAAACGTCCCAAGAAGCCATAAGTGAAGAAGATACTCAGCAAGAGTACAATGAAAATGGAAATGACAAATGTGCTTTCTGATGTATTTGGGAGGCAGCTTGTCAGCGTGGTGCTATGATAATAAATAAATAATACTACATTACATTTATGCAGTGCCCTTCAGTGACAGATCAAGGTGCTTTGTCAGGTGAAACAGCAGAAGCAAAGGAGTGCTGCTGGTACATCGATGCTTTTTCAACACGGGTACAAAAATGCCCCAGCAGAACTGACCTAAGTAAAAACTATTTGAAATGAAGGCAAGTCATTATCATGGGAAATAAACAGAATCTGCTCTTCACAACTTCAAGTTAGAATAAAAAAAAAAACAAACAAACAGTCAAGGGGAAGAAAGGCTTGTACAAGTCAGTAGTAATAACAGCCAGGATCAGAGGTGATCAAAGTAGGAAGCAAATGAATGTTTATGCAGTTATGTATGTAAAGCTGTAATGAACTAATTTAATACAGCAGCTTTCATGCTCCAAGTGTTTCCTAAGGAACAGATTTAATCCATATTAAATACAAACACAAAGGCTCAGTCAGGCACTAGTGTAGCAGAGAGTACAAAAGAGGTCAGAACCATAAAATATAAGGTGTCCATTCTCATTAGCATTTAACTGTTACAAATTGTGCTCTGGAGTTGGAGTTCAGAGTCCAAGATCAGCTCAAGTGGTTTACTGATGCTGTCCATGGTTTTAGACTCTGGAATTCTTGATTCCACTTGAAAAAAGATTGTATTATTATAATATATACTATATTATATAGTATATTATATAGTATATATTATAGTAAAAGTCACTTAAGGCCTGTACTTGTAACTGTTTGTCAGCAAAGGCTGGAGGCACAAATGGTACAAAAAAATTGAATTTGCCAGACTACTTCCAGTGACACACATCATACTTGCTCAGCTTTCAGACACAGAAGATTTCATCAATACAGCCTTTCTATTAATGCAGCTATTCCAGTAGAATTTTGTAACATAAGGTAGATACAACTCTTCAGGTAATATCAAAATCCTCAGAAATAGAAACCAACTGCAAGATGAAAAGAGGTCAGGTTGTATTTTGGAGGGACACCAGTCTGTAATTTACTGAAGGTCATTTGCTGAAGCCCTGGAGCTGAGTGCCACGAGCACATCAGGGCTGACTGCAGAGGGAAGGAAGATGACCTGGAGTGTGCAGGGCTCTGGCACTCAAGGCAAGATGGACAAGTCTTTCATTTGGTCTATTTACTCATCTAATACTCATCTATTTTATCTGATCACTTTTGATTAGTGCTGCAGTTTTCACTTTGTACTTTGACTAGAGAAGTCTGCTGAATGCAAATGGAGTGAAAAAGTGAATTACAAAGGTCACAAAAACAAAAAATGAATTTCAACAAATCAAGCCATATGAGAAGTCATAGCAGTCCAGTAAAGTTCCCACTAACTAGAAAAGGGGAAATGTAAAAAGGGAAAAAATGAATACCCAGAGAACTACAGCTGCGCTGCTGGAGAGCTGACACCCATTAGTTTAGGAGGGGTAGCTGCTAATCCTTAAGCACCGCTGAGATGACAGAGATACTCCTCTGCTGCTGAAACAAACATGTTGACAGACTTTTATCAGCACTTCAAGGTTGTCTTGTTTCGTCGGGATTTGAAAAGTGTAGAATTTGTCATTCTGCCAGTCCTATTACATTATCACATGAATGTTATCCCCATCAATTACACACAGGACTGAGCAACTTTGTTTCCTCTGTATTTGATATGTGAGGTACTTCTTCCACTATTTGACATGTAAAGTTTGAAAATTCAAAGCAGCCTAATGTATCAGTAGTATAAGTACACAAATTCAAATATTCCACACTCTGGTTGGATTCATTCCACCCATCTAAGAAATTCAAGCAGTCACTTCCATCTTCCTCCACAGTCTGAGTCCAGAAGGCAATTCAGTGCATCAAAGAGAAGATCTGATCTGTGTTCCCAAGTGCAAATGCCACACTGTAAACAGTACTGCAATGTAATTTTACATCACAGTTATGCTCCCTTCAGATCAAATATTCATTGAAGAAAACACATGTTCCACCAAGCTAATAAAAGAAGTCTAACAAAACATAGATAAAATTTGAATTTCAGGCAAATTTGCAGACCTGAGCTTCCAGCTCTTGCTCAGAATGAAAGAGGTCTGAAAGCTGCGTGGTGCATCCACCAGAGTGCAGGGGTGCAAAGCAAAGGGTCCAAATGCTGCTCCTGCCTGAGCTGTCTCGCTGCTGGCTCATCTTAGGAAAGCCATTACTCCTTTCTCTCTGTCCCAGCTATCCAAATTTCAGCTGGAATTGTATTTCCTGGAGTGTACCTACAGGATGCAATGTAAAAAACATTGTAATAACAGTAAAGACTCCTTAGGTACTCTCCTAACTATGCTAATGTGCCTAAATCAACTTTGCATACTGATTTCAGTTCTAGGAAACATCTGCTGCTTCCACTCACTGCTCACCTTCCTCTTTCAGCATCTCCTGCAGGTTTATGGCTTATCTTCATGCATATTGATCATGGTTTCAGCAGTTTCAAGTTAGTTATTTTTGACATCAACAAGGTTCTGAAATCAATACACACTGAAATCTGAGCATGAAAGCCAAAGGAAATTAAGCCAACGAAGCATAGGACAAAATGATATCATTTACTCATTTTAAGTCAGTCATGAATGCCCATTACAGGTGTAAAATATCAGAAAACTTTCAGAACCAAAATTGCTTCCTTAGAGCAACAGGCTTACTGCTTCCATTGTCCTGAAAGATGAAAAAAAACCCGCATAGTGTGGTCTAATGGCAAAAAGCATCTTCATTTTACAGAAATGTAGACCATGACTAGATAGGAAATGAGTTCTTCTGAACTGCAACTTTTGAAATTTAGGTTTTGAAGGAGCTGGAGTTTAAATGAGGAACCACACTTTTCAATTCAAGGAAAATATTTGAATTCTTTTTTTTTTTTAAATTAAGGAGAAATTAGAAAATATATTATTACTAAATAAATCCTTATCATTTTGTAATACCCAACCTATACATTGCCACGGATTTTTTTGTCTTGAAATGAGTATTTCTTGTGCCTGCCAAAGACACATAAAATGGCACTGGAGTGGGAACACCGAGGGTGCTGAGGTTTGGAAAATATCCAGCCACACAGCAACTTCAGAGACACAAATCAGAACTGTAGGAATCTTTTTACAATTTTCAGTCATGGCACTCAGCATCCCTCATTAACAGATTTACCAATTTTCCACTCCTCAACAGGAATATTTTTTTTGGCACTTCACTCTCTCGTATAAATTATTGCTAATAATTAAAATGAAATTCTTAAGATGTGTGAGTTCATTAACTCCGTTAATGAGAAAGAACATTTTGGACCTTATTATTAGACTGTCATCAGTATCTGTTAGACAGCTAAATTAATAAAGTGATTATATTCAAATAACTCAGGCATTTGCATTTTATTTTTAACATTACATGTCTCTCTAGCTTGCTCTGGGGCTGGGGGAACTTTGCTGGCCTTGCAGGAGCACAGTCTGGCTGGATCTCAGTGCATTGCATGCTTGGACCTCAGAAGTACTCAGGGGCTGAAAGAGCTGTGGCCTAGGTAAGGGCTACTGGAGCCTCAAGGAATGATTCAAGTAAGCAAGCACAGTATAGACAGCCCTTGAAAATAAAGATATTGTGGTCCCTTTACTGCTAGAAAGCAAAAAGCCTGAAAGAAAGATGTAGAGAAGAGACATTTATTTATCCTTGAAAGCATCAAGATAAAGCAAGATACAGCAATAATTCTCTCCTGCACTGCACTCTTGGAATACACTGACATTCTGTGAAAAATATCCACTGGCTAAAAGCAATACACAGAGTGGAACCAGAGCTCCAGATGTCTCCTATTCCTTTGGAGAGCCAGGGGTGTTTTGTAATGAGCTCATGTGCATCTTTCTCAGAAAGATCCTGCAGCTATGCAGGGGCCCTTCAGTGCTTTTCTGGGACTCTGATGCAGTCAAGGCACACACAAGACACAGACTCAGCTCGAAGAGAAATGCTGCTATTCTGAAAATCATATGTCAGCCTGGGGAGAAATGGTACCAGTTAAAACATAAATGCATAGATCACATTAACTCATAAAATCTACAGCTGATTTTTAGTAGCAAGTGCCTGCTTTATACACATCCCTCAAGCTGAAATTTCAGAACTGAATTTTTTGCTCCCAAATGTTATTCAAGACAATGCAAGCAGCATTTTTACCTCCACCTCCTCAGCACTAAAGAAAAATGTCATGACTTTTCTTCCCTTCCTCATATTTCAAAAGTCACAAGCTTCATAACAGCAAAGAATAACAGAAACTAAAACAGACATAGCCAGTGTGGCTCCTGCATGAACCAAGACAGATTTTAAATTTTGCAATTTTTAAAGCCAAACAAGATAAACTGCTGCTTTTTAAGAGATGTTGGATTTACCAAAGCCACGTGGAAAGAAACTACTTGAGTGAGATCAGTTGCTCAACAGAGAAGTATATAGGAGGAAAGTGGAGGATTTTTTCAATTCAATTAAGACATGGTTGTCTCAGAACTCTGTCTCCGTGGTGCCTTCCAGACAAGTGCAACTGGTGAGGAATTTAAAGCACTGCTGCTTCTACTCAGCCTGCTCCAGTTACAGAACTCAGATACTTCCAAAGAGAAATTTAGCTGAAGAAAAAGCATAGCACCTGTACAACTGCTTCAATATTTATGCCACAGCTTATTTCTTTCTTCAGGGCTGCACTCAGCTGCACAACTGAGCACTGCAGCAGCCACACTCAGATTCATCTCAGTGATAGTGACGGAACCAAGTGGAGTGTTCAGAGCTGGAATCTGAAGTGGTGTTGGATGCTTTGGCTTGGCCAGTGCTGCCCATCACAGTGAGGATGCAGAGGCTCCACAGGAGCTCTGTGTGGCTGGAGAGGTGGGGCAGCTCCCAGGAGCACCTCAGTGGCTCTTCCCTGCCAAGGTCTCTCATGAGACCATGAGACCAATATCCATCCTGCCTGTGGATTCCCATCCCATGTCCTATTTCTTTGTTCATTTAATCACAATGACAAAACTACAAAAACTATACAGTAACAAAACTCTGATCTTGTCACTGCATGCGGCAAGCTCAGAGCCCAAAAAGCCTTTTACTGGTGGACCTGAGATAGGAGGGACGGTGCAAACACTGCGTTATAAATCAAAAAAATCCAGTGGGCACCCCTGCAGCAAACACTCCTCAGAGCAACTTTGAATCCAGCTTGATGGCAGCTAAACACAGATGAAGTCCAAACCAAACAGCAGCTCCTCAGGGATTCCAAACGTGGTACCAGTGCAGAGCTGGGAATCAAACCCCACAGGCAGGCAAGGAAGCTCTCGAGCAAAACATTGCAATTTGCAATTCTGGAATACTCCAACATAACATTAGCCACAAGACAAGTGCACTTTAAACATTATCTGGCTCCTAGCAGAACAGTCACACAGCTAACCAATAATCCAATTCAAATATCTACCAGCAATCCAGGCAATCACTACTCTAAAATACAACACATTCTTCTCTATTCACTACAGCAAATCTCATCAATGACCAACCCACTTATACACAGTAAAAAAGGAAAGGAATGTGTGTGTTGGTCTATTTATTTTTCCTCTCACTAGGAGATGCTATTTAAATAATTCATCCAATTATACATGGTAATCAGAACTAACACAAAATTGTATGTACAGCATTACATCTTCATTTTCCTGTGGGAAAAACACCAATCGTACATTGACTCAAATTTCCAAACACAAACGTAATACTGTAACTTATATAACTAATTAAAACAATTCTTTTCTCCACAGAAATGGCAGACATTTCTGGACAGAGAGGTGGTATCTTCCATAACAGCTTTTTTGAAGCAGGAACTGTATTTGCATTTAATATCAAACCAGGGTTTTATCAATTACTGTAATTCAAAGTGAGAAGCCATTCAGATTCTGTACACTGAATTAACTACCTTTTTATTGAAAAGCTGTTAACTCTAATGATATATCTATCTTTAATAACTCAATGAGGAATATTAAGGATAGGCTGAGATTCTCCATCCTAACTAAAATTATGGCATAAGAAACCCGTTCTGATTTAAACTAACGTTGTATTTTACAAGGCTTTTAATAGGAATGTTTAATTTATGGCTTAAAATAACTACAGTTCTTCAATTTAAAATGCTATTTCTTATTATACCTGTGATATACTACATGTTCATACCTTCCCCTGCACATCAGATGTTTCATTTTGGAGCTCTAACAGGCCTTACACAGGGCTGGTTACTGAGTTACATGCCTGCACCCCAACTTGATGCTGTCATTCCTCTTCAGCAGGTGAGAATGAGCTAAAATTTTTTTTCTGCAAATGCTCAAATCAGGGAAATAGCAGGATTATCAAGCCATTTTGGTCAGGATATTTTATGAACATGTAAGTGAAGGGCTGCTGTTTCCAGTCCAACTATGAAAATAGTGAATGTGGCTCCCTTTGAAAACACAAAGTATCTCCAGAAATTGTATTTCTAAAAGGTAGCTTTTCATATTAGAAACACTCAATATAATAAAGAGAACATGGCAAACTAAAAATTAGTAGAGAATTTGGGCTAAATTCTATACATTGTGCTAGAAAAAAGGGGGTGGTAATATGAAAATGTGAAAGCACTTCATTTTGAGGTTTTTGGGTTTTTTGACATTTCGTTTCAAACCCATCAAATCCTCCACTGTCTTTTCCTGAGAAGAGAATATCCGTGCATGCACCTCCTCTGCAGGCTCTGCAGGATTGTGCACTTCCAATTACACCCAAGTGCAAGGCACAAAGGGAAAAGCTCTCAGTGAGGGAAATTAGGGCAGCGCTTGGATCTTTCACCTTCAAACCCCACACTCCCATTCATTAGTGAATAAATTCCAGTTTATATAAACAGCAAATTACAAAGACCACCAGGGGTCTTTGTGTTCCTACTCATGATGCTCTGTACCAGCAAATCCAGGGGCTGCACTGCTTCCTGAGGAGTCATCTCTGCAGGGATGTGACTTTAATTTCTGAAGCTCTCCCTGACAGAGAAGCTCCCCTGAGAGAGGGAAGTCCGAGGGGCAGAGTTAGAGCTTGCAGAGGAGAGCAAAGTAGGCAGGAGTGAACTGAGCTGCGTCTGCACCGGACTCCAGCTTCTCTGAGGACTGCTGTATTTCCTCTTCCAAAGTGATTGAGATGATTCAGTTTCCAAAGAATCGCTACAACGTTTTTTAAACACAATTTTTCTAGGCAAAAAATTTTGTCTGTGTCCTACATTCTAACAGGAAATAACAGAGTAACTTGCACTGGAAATCTCATGGATAATAAAAACATGAGAGACAGAATGCTTTGTGTTTCTTTGTCCTATGAAACCATTTGACACAAGAACTCTTGAGGATTTTGCTGTCTCTAGCTTTATGACACTTTCCTACAATATCAGTTATCAATATAGGAAAAAATTGTTTCTCCTAATTTTCACACTGATTTAAAATAGAAGGAAAATTTGACCAACTGAACATCAGCAGAAATTAAGATACAGTAAAAAGCATCCCTAACTTTTCAGACAGATCAAAAACAATTATCTGTAAAACAGCTTAGAGGGATTATAAATATGCATTTCAGCAGGCAGGAGATTTAGCACTGAAAAAGGGAAAATGCTGAACCCTACTTTTTGGGGTCTGAGCAGTATTCCAGAAGCGCAGAATGAAGAGTTAAATAACTCTTTAAAAAAGCACAGGGATTGCTTTTCTTTGCAGGAAACAGTCAGTAATTATCTATTTGCATTATGAGCCATTAACTGGGGAGACCTGTAGGTTCAGAAATGGGTTCATGGAAGAGCTGTCAGATAAAAGGGTGGCTGCAGAAATGTGTATTCTGCCATTCGTAATGCCGATGTCTCTGTGAGCATCTGTCTGCAGATCTGTCTGATCCAAAGGCCACCAAAGAGCACAGTAATCTTCTCTGTGACTTATGTGGCACTGCCACGGGCTCTAGACAAATTTAAATCAAGACTGGTAACCTCTAGATAGATGTTGCTAAATCCTGTTAAAATAGATTTAATAAGGCTTAATAACCTGAATTTGTCCTTAATTTGTTAGATGAGTTGTGCTGCTCCATAGATCACCATGGTGGGTTAATACTGTGGTCTTAAAGCAGCTTTTTCCTCTCCTTAATGCTGTGCCATAATCCTTCCCTGAGATCATTGTCATGGCTGTACATCAAAGACATAATGGTTACATATTATTAGACAAAGTCTTCTTTAATGTTAGATTTGGCAAAGGTGGTTTCAGTGCTTAAGTAAAGAGTTTCAGCCAAATACTCCATCAGTGGATTCTTGACATCAAGCTTTGTGTGAAAATGTTTGTAATTTGTTTACAGCCTCTTTAAATTCCTTTGATTATTATGCAGTATGCAAAGGGCAATTAAAAAAGCATTTGAGGTGTTTCGTGGGCTATTAAATATGAAGAAACAATGCTTTAATGGTCACCATATTTGTACTATGCCTTAACCTAACAAATTCTCATCTCCAGTTTTAATATTTTACCTCCGTATTTTACCTTGTTGGCATCTTTTCTCTGCCCAGGGCTGCATCAGGGTTCAGTTCACTGCGTGGTGAGACCCAATGGGTCCAGCAATGTGGAAAAAACCTAGGCCCCACTACAGAAATTAGCAGCACTCTGCTCTGATACAGGCACAGTCCTATTCTACCACACCTTGCTCTTTTTACAATTTTGTATCTATTCCAGCAGCAGTAGCAATTATTACAATGATACACCACTCTTATTACATACAGAGTCCAAAGAGAGATTGTGACTGAGAGAAAAGAAACTCAACAGAAAGGATGGGAGATACTGTTCACTGCATCAGTACAATTTTCTGTTTGAAGTCACTAGAAACTAACTTTAATCAAGCTGAAATTATATTGGTAACAGCAAGACTCACACTGAAATTGATTTTTTTTCTTTGGTCACCATCCTTCCACTGATATTGAATCCTCCCAACCAATACTCATCACAGCTTCAGAAGAGAGAGCCATGCTAACATAAACTCACTAGACTAAATATCTCAGCTGCTAAAACCTCTAGTCAGCTCCATGCTTCCACATTTTACATACAGCAATGGTCTTATCTTCCAGACTAAAACAACTCGTGCTAATCAGCATGCACTGACACAGCATTTGTAAGGATCCAAACACCTGCACGTCTTCAGCAGACACCAAATGCAAATAAAGACTCCCGTGAAAGCCACAAAAAAAGTAAATGCTTAAAAGCAGCTATCAGCGGTAGGAAATACTTAGAAAATAAGGGAGCTAGATTAGGACTTTAAACGTTCCAAAGAGATAATTTGCTTTTTATGTATTAAAATCCTATTACATAGGAAATTAACAGAAAAGTAATGAGAATTCTAAATCTCAAAAACAAAGCATTGCAGAGCATACAAATTAGCATTAAATTAAGAGGAACTGCTGGGCAATTTGACAAAAGAATGTGGTAAAGTTTCTTGAGGCACAGTGTGCTAAAACAATCAAGTGAAAGAGTGGCCCAAAGAACAGGAAAGGACTGAAGGTCTCTCCCTGGAGGAGAGAAAGGAAAGCAAGGTCTCACAGCACACAGTGGTGTTCCCTCACTGGCTGAGCTAGAGTAAATCAGATTTATAGGGCTGGTCTTCCTTCCTGGAGCAAATTGTTATCGCACAACCACAGATAAGGCAACCTTTATTATCCCTTAATTTTCTCAGTGTTCTCAGAGTAAGGCCCCTGCAATACATCCAGAGCCCTGAATTCAAAGATCCCAGAACAGCCCTGGGATCAGTCTGTCCCCGGGAGAATTAATGAGAAGTTCATGGAGAAGAGAATTCAATGACAGATGGCACCGTGAAACTGGATGCCCTAATTCCTTTTTTGATCTGATAAAAGGACTAAAGCAAGCAGTGTCGAATAAGAGAACAGAGAACTCAAACTGGAACAGGCAAACCACGGGAAAGAGAGGACTCAAATGAGGCGCAGGAGTGCCTCCAGATTTTAACAGTACAAACCAAAAGGATTTAAAATACTTGGTTCTTTAAAAGCCTAGGCAGAGAGTCGATCATTATATTTATAATAATACTACCAAGAAACCAGAACCTGTCTTGCACATGACAACTGAACTTGGAAAATAGACACCAAAAAAACAAGGAAAGCATCATTATAAATGGACTAATCTCCCAATACAAGATAAAGGAAAGAGGGAATAGGACATGGTGCTTCATTAAGAAACTTCTCTTTGAAAGCTGTGCTTAAAAGACATGGGACACAAAGGAAAAAAAGAAAAATCAGTAGTTTAAGGAATATGTTTCAATTAGAGATATGACTGTTCCAAGGTACTTAGATCCAGCTTCAATTTCAGAAAAAAAATTATATATATATACAAACACATATATATAAAAATATATAGATAGGTAGATAGCTAGATTATTTGGTGAGATCAGGGTTACCATGAGAGGAACAAAGAGGTAAGATTGGGCAATTTTTTTGGGAAGTTTTCCTTCTTAGGATCCCAGGTAGAGCGAGGAGAACTAGTTGAAAAACACCCCTAAACATTCAGGATAACCAAAATAAAAATGAACACCTATAGTCTGACAAATACTCAGGGATGCTGGTGGCATCGGTGATGGCCCATGAGAGGAGCTGCAGGTTCCAGGTTCCAGTTCCCCATAGCAGTGCTGGTGCTGGCCCTTCAGCCACCCCTCACCCAGCAACAGGCTGCTGAAAGCCTCTGTAGAGAACAGTTTTCAGTTTCCAACAGAAATATACGTGCTGCTTTCTGAAAGCCTCCATATTATTGCTTTGTCTTGGAACACATAAGGATTCTGGAAAACATCAGGTTAGAATTCATCTGACTCAGTCTCCTCTCAGGAGCCAAGGCTCCCAGTTACCACTTAAAGCATTTTTCTTTCTTTAAAATCAAATGACAGGGAAAACCTGTGACACAAGAGCTATTCTAAGTTGGATAACACAGGGAGGGTTCTTCCATGCAGGGTTTCAGGTTCAGCATTTACCTGTTTCAGCTGTTCAGAATTATATTTTTTGAGTTTCACTTTAGAATCAAACACAACAGTTTTTCTACAACGTGTGGGGTACTTAACTTGGGTTATAGTGTGATTTTATAGTAGTTTGGACAGTTTAGAGCAATGCTTGGCAAAGGCACTAATTATAATTAGATGGCTTTTCAGCAATCATTGCACATAACTGTGCACAGGATGTTCAGCCCAACAGAGTCCTCGTTTCAGACAGGACCTCTCCTGTAAGAACCACATCCACATTTTCTGGGCTACAACTACAGCAACACAGAGCAAGCAGTTACCTGGGCTGTGTATAGCAAAGAAACCACCAGCATAAAGTAATGTAAAGCCAAGCTGAGAAAATACAGATCTAATTTTAGCAAGATATGGAAGCCTTGTGTGGAGGTGTGGATTTTTAAACTACCGATGATTAAGTTGAAATGCTTGTCCTGCATGGCTTTGAGCAAAAGGAAGAAAGTAAAAATAGAGGAGACTAGGACTTCAGTAGGTTCAAAGCTCTTAGATGTTCCTTACATCAAACTTTTTGTATTAAACTATGAACACAGCATTTCATGCTTTGATTGCCTTAAATATAATAAAAAGAATAATTGCCACTTGAAGATTTCCAGTAATTCTCATTCCAGTGTAATTAGATGTAATGATTAGAATCTCTTCTAATGCATTGCAGTTCTTCCTTAGCACCAAAGAACAGTGATACAAGTTATTTGCATAATTATCTTCAGTTAAACGAGGAACACAGCTTAACACAAGAGTTGCCATTGCTTCCACCTGAGCTCCTCAAACCTCCTGCATAACATCATAGTGCTGTGCAATGACTCTGTAAACTACTGTGTCACTTCATTATCCACAGAATTTATTCTATTCAATGCAGTCTTTTCAACCAACTCATCCACAGACTGGCTGCCTCCAAGTTCTTTGAGGGAAAAATCCACTTTACACCTCAAAGTCACGCCTCAGTGTTAACTGCTTGTAGGCTGCCTGCCTCACCCATCTAGTTTCAAGCACAAGCAGGAGACATTCAGCTTCTGACTATTTCCTGAATCAAGAGCGGATCTCTGCACTAAATGCATCATAAATATTTAATGTATGTTAGCATTTGGAGTTAATAAAAATACTCCTCAGAACTACACAAAAAATTTTGTAATACAGTTCTCATTTATCAACATATGTGAACATTTAGACTCCAATTTCTTGGACCATACTCTGAAATTCTCTAACAGCCACTTCAGTGTTGGTTTAGCTTTTACAAACTAAAGAAGTTGATCATTCTTTTAGCTTCACCACCTTCTCCATTTTTTCCTACATTGTGTAAGAGCAGATGATGAAAAATAGCAGGTTTGATAGCTAAAGAAATGCTCTGTCTAGCAAAGCATCAGAAGACATTTAGGGTTCAGGAAGGTTGCAATGAATACATCATATTGCATCAATTCAAAATAAACCTCTGCTGTCTTACATCACTCACTCAGTTCATTACTCATAATGTAACTCTATTCCAGCTTGCTCTGCTTTTGAGAAAAGTTTCTCTGCAGCTTACCTTAGCCAGGAAATTTCATAAATCCTGACTGACCTTGTTCTTTAGTCATTATTTGCTCCTGTTCTAATTACAATAATTTATTCACTGCATTTGTGTACTTTTTACAGATCTATTTCCAATTTCTCAGATATTAGAAAGCACTCAGCAGTTTTTGTGCAATGCCCTTTTAACTGTATGTGCTCTTCCAAGAAGCCAGCTACTGATATTCACAAGGTAAATCAAAAAGCAGATTTATTTTCAGAAAGAAAACATAAGTGAGTTAATTGGCATGATACTGAGTTTTAATATAAAAGTTTTAAAGATTTAACAGATACTTAATTGGAATCATTGCTCAATCCCAAAGCGCTTTTGGCAAACATGGATCCCAGCCTTGAAGATTCAACCCTGGTCCTTTGTGTGGCCCCATCTGTGCCCTGAGGTCAGAGCACAAGGGAGGCTGGAAGCATTTGTGGCTACAAGCCTTTGCCACACTCGTCCTGGTGCTAGCAGGGATGAGCTGGCTCTGCCACAGGCCTGAGCTGGAAGCCACAAGCACATCCTGGGGGACAGCTCACAGCCCTTCTCCTGCTCTGACTCGTCCAGGCTCAGCTCAGCCCCAGCTCAGCCCCACAGGGTTTTGGGAGGGCTGGGGATGGGGGGACCCCACTCCTGGCTGCAAAGGACATCACACACACCTCGTGTACAAAGGACGAGGATCAGGATGCAGCTCACGGCTCCTCGCAGCCGTTCCCTCCCTCCTGGTTTGTACCCTGCAGATTTGTCGGGGCTGTAAGTTCAGGAAGGAACTGAAATGTTTAAGGCTAAGCAGAAAGCCCAGAACAAGGATCCTGCCATCCCTTCCGTGTTTACACTTTGCCAGCTCCGTTCAGACACGAGCTGTGGGACTCAACACAACCACTGTATGAAGTGCAAGCGGCTGAGCTCTCCAGATGAGATAAATGATCTAATTAGTGCCGGGAGGAGGTGTGGCAGGACTGGCAGAGACTGTGACATAGCTTGTTTTGGAAGAACAGACTGGATTTTCTCACCAGGCTTGCAAAGGGTCAGACTGTTTTCTGGGAACATGGTGTGCCAGCATTCCTAGGACAAACACAAGTATTGCCTGTGAGCACTCCCAGCAGAATCTGCAGAACACCTTTTATTGACAGTGAAGCAAAACAAAACCCCACAGCAATCCATTTTCCTAGCACTGAGTTACTAATTTTAACAGGAAACAAAGACACCCTTTCCAGTCATGACTGGGAATTCCTGTCACATCAGAACTATGAATCTGTGAGACTTGAATAAAACACTTCAGGGGAGTAACTTACATCAAGAAGTGGGTGTTTTTAATTTAGGACTCTGAACTTCCAGGAAAAAATGTCAGCGTGATTTGAGGCACCTTTTTCACAAACCTTTTAGCTCTTCCTCAAAACAACCTGTAACAGCTTGATTAGGGAATAGGGATCCAAATTCTCTACAAGACACTACACTCACTGAAAAATACTGTATTTGACTGCTGTAACCCAAGAAGATTTAAATACTGTATTTGGAATCAGCCAATGAGCAAATCTTTTTTCCCCACAGGCTCCTTATATCCATGCTGCGTGCAAAACAAGCATTTATATTCTTCAGACTTTGTCACTAGACCAGCCAACCTTGTCTTTTAGAGTTCACACTTCATAGTTCACTGTTAAGTCCACACTTAATAATTTAAACCTGTTACTTCACAGAATGTTGTATTTCCAAATACTGAGACTCTTAGGGAAATCAGGCAAAAATGCTGCTCTGGTGTTTATTGCTCTAAAATTTGCTGCATTTAGTAAATCAGCAGTGAGCAGAGCATGTAAGGGTTCCTTGCATAGTCATTTTTGTTGCCAAACTAATTCCACAAGTAGCTGTCCTTGCATCTGTTGGCTGTAGGAGTTGATACACAACACGGGTGTAAAAACAACCTACTTGCAAAAAAAATGATATAAAAATCTTACAAATGCAAAGTAGCATTGCATAAGTATTTTGCTAAAACTATATACTTAGAAGAAAGACAGGAATAAAAGTCGGGCACTGAGGTTGTGATTTGCTGAAGTTGAAGGCAGAATGTCAGAGCAAGTTTTAGAGTAAGGAAAGTTGTCTAGGCCTTTGAATTCACACTGATGTGTTCAGGATTCAGCATCAGATTTTATCTTAGCTGCAGAATTTCTAGAAGAGTATTATACACATTATTATATTATCCTGGAGGAATGGTACTACTGGACCTCCATTATCCTTTTTCTCAAAAGCTTTCCCATTATTTTTCTGGCCTTTTTTTGGTGATAATTCTAAGAATTGCACTACCGGCTGCTGTTGCTTCAGGCTGCACAGAGGATTTGCACATACCCACAGCCAAGCAGCTGGGAAGCCACTGTAGGAGCACTATTCTATCATGTATTTGTAGGCAAGTAATTCTTAGAAAAGAATTAGAAAAGATACGCTCAATTATGACTCATTCCTTCCTTAATAGGTACACCATTATTACAAATTACAGCTCTCACAATGTGTGAGACCCAGCTAGTGCACCATAATTACAACTGAAAGCTAATGATTCTGCTAATCTTTGGCTTTTTGGTATGGTATCATCCTATTTAAGATCATAAGAAAAGTAATAACATCATGAATAAGAGGCACAGCTACATCCATCATTTTAAGAAAGGCCTCTTTTCCTCTTCTGTCTTACTGAAGGTTAGAAAAAGCTAAGTCTCATTTAATATCTCGAGATAGCCAAGAGTTGCCAAGCCTGTCCCTGCCAGACTGGAGGTAACACGTCAGGTAACAAAGCCCTGAGGCTCTGTCTGAGATCCTCACTGCAGGAAGCTGCAGAGCTCTGAATCACAGCCGTGTGTGGGGCCAAAGGATGAGAGCCCAGGATGACACAGGCACAACACAAATCACAGTCACTACCCAGACAGGGGACTCACCCTCAGCACTTGAATTTGGTCAGTGCTTAGCATGTTTAAAACTTTTAAGCCACTGATAAGGCCAGCCCAAAATTACAGTTTCCAAAGCTCAGTCCAAATCACAACCCAAAGGAGAGATTAAAATGCAAGCCTACCTTATAGGGAGGGACCCTTTAAATGCCCCTTTCCTCCAACTCCTGCCCCATATCATCCCTTGTGTCTATGCCAGGGTGAGATGAATCTCACATTGCCCAGCACTGACACCTCAAGAGGAACAACTGCCAGTGCCTGATGATTTCACTGCTCTTTAAATGCCTTTTGACAGCACCCAGTACAATCTCCTCTGTAATTCTTCCAGGCACTGAGGTTAGACCAAGAGATCTGTGATTTCTTAGGTCTTTCCTCACACTCTGCTTGTAAATTAGAATATCACTGGCCACCTTCCAGCCAGCAGGAACCTCCAAAAGGCCTTTGGTAGAGGGGTCCTGCCATGACATCCACTGGGTCCTGCAGCACTTTGGGATCAGCTCCATCAGGCTCCACTGACTTGTGAATATTGAGCTGGTCCCTTACAATTTCAGTGTCCACAAACAGAAAATCTTGCACCCAAGATCCTCTGACTCAGTGGACCCACATTCCTAAAGATTGAGCCAAAACAAGAATTGAAAGCCTCCACTTTTTCTTCACCCTCAGGTGTGTGAGGCTCTAGGTGTCTCAGATGCCAGGCACACAGGCATGCCAGCTGTGCCAACTGCCCACTCCTCACACATCTTTTTATAAACTTTGGAATTATTATGAAGCACAGCATTGTGAAAAGAAAATATGACAGACATCACACCTTTACTCATGCCATAATCATAGACCATCACAATGCAGGAAATTACTCACATTCATATAAAATAGCCCCACTAGGGATAAATGAAATGGTAATTTCATTTGATCAACTTGTATGTCCTTTGTAGGAGTTACAATTTCAAGATCAATCAAGACTAGATACATCCAGCAGGATATTTCAATACATTTTTGATCCATGCTTTTCAAGTTTCCTGTTACTTTCACATTCAAAGGAGACCACCACAGTTCTGCAGACAATGTGATGTATCTTAAAAGACTTCAGCTTTGTTCCATGTATCTTTATGCTCACAAGCTGGAGCTCTACTAATTAAAAATTCTTTATTCA
The DNA here is from genome assembly GCA_013396995.1 of Dicaeum eximium. NCBI lineage: Eukaryota > Metazoa > Chordata > Aves > Passeriformes > Dicaeidae > Dicaeum > Dicaeum eximium. The sequence goes on along the minus strand of VWZP01004063.1, from coordinate 133,259 downwards.
ATCTGTGTAGCAAATGAGACACCCAAAAGCTCTCAAGATTAACTGTAATGTAGGACTGGCAAACATTTTCCAGCACTGACTGCCTCCTAAAGCCACAAGTCCTTCCCCCTTCTTCCCACTGCCCAGACACAGATTCATCCCCTCATTTCTGTGGCAGGGAAATGTGGTGTCACAGACCAACACAAACTTGGGGTAGATCCATTAAGGCAGCTTCAATCTGCATGACAACTGCACTGACTGAAAATATTTAATAAAATACGATTATGAGCTCAGCATAAACATAAAAAAAAGTCAAAATTGTGTTGCCTGATTTACCAGTGGAAATCCATTTTATTTATTGGAATGAATCTCCCCATGCATTACACCAAAACTGAAATATTCACATCAGAAATATTTGAAAACATTATTAAAATTGTAAAATAATGGCAATAGATAATGTGCTCTGGGCCTAATCCCTTCAGCCATTTAAATACTTGAGTGAAGCTTTTTGGACCGAGGAATTTAAAAGGATATTTAAAATTTGCTAAGAGAAACCTAGACAAGATTTTAGTAAATAAAATACCCTAGTGAATAATGCATGGGAAGATTTGCTGCATTTGGTGTTTATTTAGTATAATAGTACATAAGAGTTCACCATCTCACTTCTCTGGCTGACTCATTTAGCTTCTGAGGTCTGACTAATCACCACTAAATCTCTTGGTACTGGTTAAGGAAATCTCTACTAAGTAGAACCTTTATTAACACTGTCCCCAATTAGCTGCAGCCTTACTGCTCACTCACATTAAGCTACAGCCATTCCCTGGCAGATGTCCTAGTAAAACAGCCATCCCAACCCATTACACTTCCCATTAAAAGAATAAATAATATATTCACTATTGAAATTAGATCAAAATATTGAAAGATTCATAAAAATCCTCCCACCTCATTTGGAAAAGAGGAGATAGACGTTATCATAAGCACTTTACTTATTGCAAGACTTTTGCTAGCAGCACATCAGTGTCACAGCTGAATTGCAATATTCCAGAAATGCCAGCCTCCGTAACTGCTAAAGTGACCACAATGTCAATAAACTGGAAGGACACGTGAAGGGCTATTTAACACCAGGATGAAAGGAATAGGACATTCCTTCCATTTCCTCTCCGCTCCTTCTGTGCCAGCAGCTGCCTGTTTGCGTTTCAAGCTCAGTGAAAGTGAGGTTAGCAGCTTGTCTCTAACAGTATTTTGGTGGCCTTCAATTCCATGGTACAGCCAGCTCTCTAACACAAGATCTACATAAATCAACTACCTGGGCTAATAACCGAGGTGGCTCAGGCAGCAGCCACACACAGCCCCTCAGGTCCGAGCAGGCACCTGGCCCAGGTGCAGCAGACACAGCCCCATCAGCAGCTGGACCATCACCAGCCCAGCCCGGCACAGCGCAGGGCTCCCTTCCCCGGCAGCAAACGGGACTCAGGAGCAAGCCCCAGTGACCAGGAAGGCTGGAACACCTTGGCAGAGCATGCCCTGTTCAAAGCCACAGGAAAACAACAGCTTTGGACTGTGCTCCTCCAACATCAACAAAGTTTGTTTTCTGAAACAAGTGCCATTGCACTGGGCACTTGGAAGCAATAATCAGGTTATAAAAATTTGCAAGTGACCATGAATTTTCAGTCGGATCTTTCCATTAGGATTAATTGTAAGCCGTGTAATAGCCATAAAGCAGCCCTACAGAGAAAATCATCTCTGTAATTAATTGTGCCATTTGACTAATAAAATAATGTATATTTCCATTAACAAAACGGAACGCAAACAGAATTGATTTTCAGCTTTCTTTAATGTAAACGCAGCTTATTATCTTGATTAATCCTTCTCCAGGCTTTGTTTTCTGGAAGACCTTTACCTCAAATAAAGCTACACACAAGCAGTACTTTTATAGCCTCAGATATGATGTAGGATCCAAGACCATATTCGTGTTACTAACGCTAAAATCACCTTGGAAGTGGAGCCCTGCTAGCGAAGTGGCTGCACCAGCCCTGGGGCTCAGCACTAAGAGCATGGGCTTGCGGCAAATGGCCCGGGCGCTGCGGTCCGTGCCCGACCCGGAGGGAAGCGCTCCTGCCCAGGGGCAGCCCCGGGATTCATCGCTCCCTTCTCATCTGAAAACTCCATCACCCTCACAGCCCTCTCAGCATCTCCAGGGCTACCTGCTTCAAAGGTTCCCAAAGTGGCATCTGCTCCGTGAGTCCGAGCGCTCTGCGCTCTCCTCCCTCCCCTCCGGGCCGGGTGCCCGTGCCCAGGCACCGGGGGCTGCGGGGCATCGGGGGCTGAGGGGCATCGGGGGCTGCGGGAGCTGCGGGGCACCGGGGGCTGCGGGAGCTGCGGGGCACCGGGGGCTGCGGGGCACGCAGCTATGCCAGCCCCCTCGGGAGGGCACAGCCAGTCTTAACCTTGTAATTAGGCTGAAATACTTCCTTCTGCTGGCAGAGTCTATTTCAGCCTATAGAAATAAGCGCTTTTTAAAATTCTTCTAATTGAAAATCCAAACCAGACGTTTAAATATCTGTAGAAACAGCCAATACTGCCCAAAATGCAGTCTGATCATGGCCTCAATCCTTTTGCCCTCAACATCATCCACGTGAACACAAAAATCTTTAAAATACAGAAGGTAACATCCAAAATGGATGTAGGGCCAAAGCCTATATTGAAGGGCTTTTCTACATCAAATTTTGAATCAAATAGCACACTGTTTAATTAAAGAACTTCATTTGCATTCCCACCTTTCACTGCATTTACAGCACGTTGCTTAATTACATTCTCTAATCATGACAAGAGATATAAAATCTCACTCACTACTTCTACCCTTAATTTGCAAAAAACCTTTACAGTTGGCATAAATATTCACTGAAAAATAACTGAAACACTGGAGATGCAAGAATATCCTTTGTGTACTTTCTGAACACACACTTTTCAAATCAGAATTTTTCTAAATTCCTTCCAGGCTCATTATGAAAAGAAAACACCATAGTGGGAAGTACAGTAGCACAATTTGGATGAGGAACAGATAATCCATATTGTAAAAAGTAAATTAGGGATTACTGGAGTAAATCTCACAAGTCTGCACCTGGACTACCACAGTGTCACAGTGATAAACAGGCTGAATATATATTCTTTACCTTAAACACTATTTAAAGATACTGCAAACTACTCACTAGTTTAAAACAAATTTTGTTTCCAGCAACTTGCCTTAAAATCAGCCAGTGCTTGTTCAGCAGTAATGACGTTCTCTTTTTAGAAACTGCACAGAGCAGCAATTCCACCATTAAACGGAATCATAAATGAACTACCTCAATTTTTTTTCCTGTACAACTTTGCTTTGATTGTTATTGAAAAGGTTCTATCATCATTTAAATATGCAACTTTAACAAATAAATTTTCCTGTGTTCTGTTAATCTTGTTGCTCCTTCAAGTTTTTAAAGCCAGCCTGAAGAAGCTGCGTGCATTTGCTGAGCAGATGAGAATCCCTGTGCAGGGAGCTCTCCCCACCAAGGATGAGAATCCCTCTGCAGGGAGGATCCACCAAGGATGAGGATTCCTCTGCAGGGAGCTCTCCCCACCGAGGATGAGAATCCCTGTGCAGGGAGCTCTCCCCACCAAGGATGAGAATCCCTTTGCAGGAAGGATCCACCAAGGATGAGAATCCCTCTGCAGGAAGGATCCACCAAGGATGAGAATCCCTCTGCAGGAAGGATCCACTAAGGATGAGAATCCTCTGCAGGGAGGATCCACCAAGGATCAGAATCCCACTGCAGGGAGCTCTCCCCACCAAGGATGAGAATCCCTCTGCAGGGAGCTGTTCCCACCAAGGATGACTTCATACTGCTTCAGGCCGGAATGCCCTTTACATTACTTAGTTTTATTTTGTGTGTATTCCACCCCTTTATCCCTAGAGGCGACCCGAAGGACTTCACACAATCAAATGTATGGAAATCACGATCCATTTAATCCCTTCTTGAAATTTTTCCGACTGGTGCAGAGGGAAACAAGGGCACGAACACCCAAGGGTCTGCACTTGCAGTAAAAGCACTTCTGAAAGCTCTCTGCTCTTATCTGAGAGGCTGGCTGGGTGGTTTCTCACTCACTGCACTACAAAGCAAATTCGTCTGAATACATCTATTGTGCAGGTTGCCTGCTCTCCACTGGGTTGTCTCTGGGGCACCACCTTTTATTCTCATTAGTAAAGGGAAGCCATTGGGAACTATTTAATCTCAGACATTAGTCTTGAAAACTGTTTGTTTTGAGGGCATTTGGTTTGATATACATAACAAAAGCAGCAGACTGTCTTGGAAGGAGAAACAAATTCTCATGTAGATTTATCAAACATGACAAGCATCTCTGAATCCTTTACTTCATTACAATTTCAGATGCAAATAAAGATAGAAATCTAAAATTTATTTAGATTTTTAATTTATCTTAGGCTTTTCTTCCATCTCATAACCAGGGGAGAGAATTAATTTAAGACCAATTAAGATTGTTGTCAGTAAGATTTAAACCAACAATGAATGGAAATGCATTGTGAAAGTGTTGAATGAGAGCATAATTTCCCAAACACTGCTAGCAATCAGAATTTAAATATCTTTCACCCATAGTCTTCAAAGCAACTCACAAAGTATTACTTTGACCTTTGTGTTACAGATGAGGCAATTAAGGCACAGAGTTGCCTCCTTTGAAATGTAGAGCTAAAGCAGAAATTAATTTTATCATATTTAAATGTGCTCAGGTAATCATTATCGTTGCACCTGGGCATTGCACACACCTCAACAGGTATACCTGGAGCAAAATAAAGATCATGCACCTCATATTGTAGAAAGGGTTAAAGACAACCCAAATATTCTCTCACTGCAAGACTGAGCTAGATTTCATTTATTTAGTCCTTATTCTCACCCCAATTCTGCCACGTATGAGAAAATGAGTAGCTCACAAGAGGAAATCAGTAAGCCCACTTCCCACCACCATAATTTTTCACGGGGTAGGTCAAGTGTAACAAGATGTCAAATCCTAAAGAGTTATCAGTGACACCGACACAGATCCAGCCTGAACTCCTGGACCTGACCTGACTGTCAGGAAAGTGAGCTCTCATTTAACAGCTCATGCATTTCTACAAGATTTGTGGAGGGTAGAATGCTGCTTGAATTGAACTGAAAATTGAACCAACCTCTAATTACAAAGCGCTGTATCAGAACTGTCACATTGTTCTTACACATCACTGGGTTCCTTACGGCCTTCTAAAGAGCAGACTCCATGCAAAGCACATTCCTGTGACAGGTGAAACTACAGGAGGCAGAAAACACAACCCAGAGAGCAGACATAACTACAGCTACAGAACAACTTTTTCCTTAGCTCGATGATCAGCTCTTCAGTCAGATTCTAGGTTCCCAGATTATTAGAGAAAATGTAATTTGGCAATATAAAATCAATTTTTTTGGAGCCAGATATGAAAAGCATACTGAGCTTTCACTGAAGATTCCCATTCCCTACCTTGTTGCAATATCCATCAAAAATTTCTACAAATACAAATCTAAAAAATACTCTCCCTAGTAAATGAGTCATTCATAAAATCATTTATTCTAGAACATAACTGAAATGTAAACAATTCATTCAAAATGCCTTTAATTGCTTGAAAACTTTTCATGAGAACATCTATGGATTTAAAACTTGACTCTAAGTAACTGCTTTCTGCCAAAATAAATGTCAAAGCTTCTACAAATTAATTCAAAATGCAAAATTCAGAATTTTATCATCTGTGTCCTGATAGACACTTTATTCACAGAGAATATGCATCACTGACTGGTGATACATAACCAGGGGAGCCCTTGTTATTTCAGTTAGTTATGTCCTACATTCAATACCAAATACAGATTGTTTTTTTAAATTATAGTTGACTAATCAGCAGTCCCTTAAGTTCTGTGAGATTAACTATCTTTTTACTTATTCCTGCTAAAATGAACAGAAATTTTGTGTAAGAAGAGAAGCAGCATTAATGAAATATTGCATTGCTGAAAGAGAAACAATCAGAATAATGGACACAGGCTCTCTTATTAATAGATAACAACACCAGATAGAACATGAGATAGAACTTGCAGCCAGAGACTGTAATTACAGAAACACTCTGGCACACTTAAAGCATAGTAGCTGCCAGACAGATTGCTTACCAAAGGTCCAAAATAGAGAACAAAATCCATTCCTGGATGCTTTATCTCTCCTATCACATTACTGTATCTAATCTAGGATTCTTAGGAGATTAGAGTTTTCAGAGCTGTCTTCTGGGGTGGCTAAATGCAATAAATATCCTTCAGAGCACAACTTGGCATTTCTGTCTCAAGATTTACTGCAGCTGGCTTTGCAGCCAAGGTACATTTTTCAGACATTTATTTGTTCTCTGCTCATCAACATTAAAAGATTGAAAGTAGTTAAATAGAACAAAGGAAAAACAGCCAGAAAATTTATATGATTTAATTAAAGAAAGAAATCAAAGGGATGATAGCCAAAAAAGGAAGCTTAAATGAAAATTTACTACCTCTGGAAGTAACTCCCTGAGGAAAGTAATAAAATACCTGGCACTTGGGGTTCCTAGTGAAATGGATGAAACATAAGTTAAATCTCTAGATCAAATTGTTGTTGCAGGAAAAAAATTATTTCCTTCCATTCCTGTCTTAAAAACTGGAAGTTAAAAAAAAAAACCAACAAAACCAAAAAAAAAACCCCAAAAAACCCCTGAACTTAATTTCCTCCTGTTCCATTCTGTTAAAAGTGTTGCATTCAGAGCAGTTGATCTCAAAACTTCTTGGGCTACTTGATGCACATAAATGCTTTGGAATACTGACATTATAAATAAATACATGAAAACTGCTTTGCTTCCTATTCTTCAATAGCTGATCTTCTTCCCTTTGAAAATGTTAGCTTTAATCCCCACAAACAAATCTCATCCGTAACCTCAGATGCACTGAGGTCACCTTATGCTGAATTTGAGCAATGTCAGGTCACGTATTTTGCAGACATCCATGAATCAATGAGTTAAGAGTTTAAAAAATTGCAATGCGTTACACTAGATAGCTGCAAATGTTCTTCCTGGCTTCTTACTCCATATCTGTAAGACATCACTTTCTGGGAAAGAAAGCCCCAAACAAATGGAAGTTGGAGTATCAGGAATATTTTAAATGGGTATCTAAACAAGGCGTCAATATCTGTGTGAAGATCTTTAAACCACAGCTGTGTTTTCTGAAGTGCAGCAGAAACTGACAGCTGCAAATAACCTGTTAAACCACTCGGACGCACTTCAGTAAAACACTGAGCAAGTAAATTCCACAGCATCCTACAGACATCGCTGAAATTGAAGCCTAACAGTGTTTTGGTTGGCTGGTGGAGGCAGCAGTGCGATGCACACACAAAGGCAGAAGCAGCAGCACGTGGACCTGCATTGCACACAGCTCATCTCATCTTCATCTTCATCTTCATCTCCTCAGGCTGTGTCCCAGCCCTCGGTACAACAGCCCGTGGTGTCAGCAGGGTGTGTGAACACCCACTCTGTGACCAGTCATCCAAAGGAGAGTTTATTCCTCATTGTTGATTTTTGATGAACATAAAAATGAGGAAGGGGGGAAATTACCTGCTTCACTATTTCTAATTTAAAATTAGATACTGCACAAGGGTCTAAAAAGGTTTGATTACAGCATTTGATTCACTGACAACATGCTTCCAGACATTTTTATACATTTTATGGTTACTTTAGAATCCTGGTACTTTACAACTTTCTGCTACAAAAGTTTTCCAATTAAAACAGAAAAAAAAATAGAGTTCACTCACAATGTAACACCTTTTAAGTGAATGTAGAATTTAAATGTTATTGTTTCTTCCAAAATTGGTCTCTCTGGAATATATAACAGTTGTGATTTTTCAGGGGAATAAGAACAATATATATAACATGGTATTTGTAGCTAACAAACGATAGGACTCTCTGTTTTACATACACAAATTTAGAAGGTTGCAGTAGAATTATGGGCAGTATTTTTAAAAGAATGCTCACAGTTAGAACCTTCCTCTGACATTAAATATTTCTCCTAATAAAGAGCTGTGGCAACTATTTATCACAACCTGCATGGTTTGCATATTAATGTTGCAATCACCAGAAATGCAGGCTATGTCTCAGCAAGGGGGGAATTCGGGGCTCAGGCACAGAACTTTAATGCCAGAGAAAAACGCTTTTACACGGGGATCGTGCTGACTCCACAGGAGCACCAAGGCAGCAGCTCCCATTGCATCCTGCGCGGGAGGACAGCAGCCAGGTGCCCGCCTTCCCGAGGGAAGGGCTGTTCCTGGTGAGAATGGGATTTATCAGCGCAGCGCCTGGCAGCTCAGAGAGCTTTTCTGAACAGCAAGAGTTTCCACAGGGCGTGTGCAGGTGTGAATGCCCTCAGCTGTGCTGCGGAGGAAGAGCTTCGCGGAGAGATCCGCTCCTGGCTGCAATGAGACCGGCAGAGCTGCTCCAGCCTGCCTGACAGACACCTCTGGGGCTTTGGAAAGCCAAGCCGGTGAGACACAGCTCCTACCCTACACTTCCTTTAAATTCCTCGCAAAGGCACTTTCCTGTGACACTGTGCAGCAGAGCCACGATATTCGTACTCTTAATGGGCCCATTAGGGATTCCAAATGCTCAAAATAAGGCAGTAATTGCCAAAGCCCTCATCTTTTTGCTGCAGTTTTTACAGCCTTTTTACACAGGGGCAGGGGATACGGGGCCAAACAGGAATAAACCATTACACAATGGAAACCGTGAAAAGTAAAGTAAAGGTGACAGGTGTAAGTAAAAAAACAGAACTACAACATTGGTATATAAATTTTGTTTGTTAAATGCCTCAAGCTCATGATATTTGCCTCTGTTTATTGATTCTGGATACCTGACAGGTACAGATTATAGAAGATGGCTCAAGTAGCAGCCTCCCTACATTTGGAATGCTGTCCCATAAATTTTGCCACAGCAACTTTATTAACTCTTTCTGAAATAGAAAAAAAAAGATAATTTACTTTCAAAATAAATTATACTGTTTAAGTAATTAAAGGATATTCGAGAAAGATCTCAAAGATAAGCCAAAACCATATTAACGGCAGCAGCTAAATTAGACTTGACTTCATTTTTGTTTCATTTTAAGCTTGGTGACCTATCTGGGCATATGACTTGTAAGATCTGCAATTCAGTCAGCTACAGTTAGGAAGGGTTAATGATCTTTTCTTGTATTCTAGAGACTTATTTGCATGGATTTCTTGCTTTCTGTTTTTCTGCCATTTCAAATATTACTTAGAAATTATAAGCACAGGCTGACTGTCTGAAACAGATGGCAAAAGTCATAGATTTTCTATTCTCTCAGGAAGACACAGGTGTGGCATCAAATGAAAAGCTCCACCAAGAGATAATATTGTCACTAAAAGGATTCATAAATACATTCTTTAAAAGACCAAGACATCATTGGTATAGCAGTACTGCGGGTCATATGCAGACCTTTTCTTTTAAAAAAATAGTACACCCACGCTCAATTTCACGTTGGTATCACAGAAAATGCCTGCTTTGTCTTTCTAGGGGAAATCAGACTTGCACCAGGCAGCCCTACCTATGCTCAGGTACTCTCTGGCAATGCATTAAAACCTGTTTAAATGGGAGCGTTACCTGAGGTTTCAAAATTTATGAAGGAATGCTAGGTTCTTCAATTTTTCCTTTCTTCTTCCCATTCTTTCTCCCCATGCTGAGTAGGGAGGCAAATAACCCTGCTCTGGGGTGTCAGTGTCTTACCATGCAGTAGGGCAGTGGTCAGAGCAGGGGCTCCTCGCAGTTGTGCTGGGTTTTAGCCATTACAAGTAGTTTTCTCTCAGTTTAAATGAGCAGATACATGTCCTCATACCATTATCCTGGTAAAAAGGCCTGAACATAAGCAAACAAAAGATAAAGACACAAAGTGCAATCAAAACTTGGCAGTTTGAAGCAGCCAGCCTGCCTTGTTTTCTATTGCAATTTATTTTATTGCCTTGTGTACTAACACTAAACCACAGCATCATTCAGCTGAAAGGGTGAATCTGGGATCTGTTTTGCTCACTGTTGTCCCAAGTGCACTGCAATTACAGAAACACCTGGTTTGTATAATTTCTCTATGCTCTACTGTAAAAATTCAGTGCCCAACAGACCAAAATTCCACCTCAGTCTGCAATATAAATAATGTATGTATGAGGCACTCAGATTTGTACAGGGTTGTGTACTTCTCCCCTGTGTCCTCAGCTACCATATCCTTTGTGGAACAAATTAAAAAGGAAAATGAGATTTGCTAAACTTTTTTTCTGACATTGTATGCAATAAGCATTTTTAAAAAGAGAGATATTTGGAGGCTGGCCAAACCTTATCTGCTTCTGGAGATCAGCCTGGAATTGTCTTCTGGGAATATGATTGCTCTCATTCCTAACATAAAGCATCTCAGTCTATCACCTACCATCACTTGATGGCACTAGTACCAATTTTGCAAGTATTTCTGAAAAATAGAATGTGTTTTAATATTTCTTCACTACCTTCTTATTTTTGTCTTCATTTTTCTGAACATATTTTACCCAATGCTCATTTTGTGCCTCTCCTATGCATGATTTTTGTTTGCAGAACATTGTCAGCAAAATATATTCATGCGTTAACATTGTAACACTCACAACCAAGATTTTTAAATGCACCTACAGCCAACCCAACATGAAGAGTTTGCCAAACACTTCCAGATTGGCTATTCAGAAAGTCAGCCTGCACACTTACAAGTTTTGAAATCCTGAACTATGCTGAGAGCAATTCAGAAGATGAGCCTTGTCCTGTCACTACAGTGACCTGAACACAAGGTTATTTCCTGCTGGGGCTGTCAGCAACTCCAACAAATGTCCTAATCTGCATATGCAGCTATTTCACCTGTAGCTTCTACCAGGCTTAGGTCTATAAACCTCAGGGTGCTCATCACTACAAAAAATTACTTTCCAGTCACCATGAAGTTCTTCAGCCCCTTTGTAAGTATTGTCACGCTTCTGAGGTGACAAAAATATATATCATACACACACCATAACCTAGAGATTGGATCACAGGGTACTGGACCAAGACTAGAAGCTATTAACAGCAGAAATGGAAAATTTAGTCATGCTACTTTACCTCCCCTCTCACCTTACCTATAAGAATCTGCTCCATGGTCAGGAAAACTTCCTTCTAACTCTTGGCGTGTGTACAGGGAATACGTGAAGTGGTGCCCAGAAATGGCAGCCTTGCAAATAGTGCTTGGCTGAGCTTGTGGATTTACCTCTTCCAGAGCAAACACAAACTTGTGTCCTCTTGAAGGAGAGCACCAATAAAAGGCAACAAATCCCACCTTCCATATTTGAGAGGAAGGTTTCAAAGACTAGCAATTTCACAGTCAAGGTAAATCCCTGGTGAGTTACATGGGAACAAAAATATATCCATGCAAAGTGATTCTAGTGTTATACTTCCACAAATATTTCCATTTTAGAAATTTTCATTAAAAGGAAAAATTGTCACCTCCTGGTGCAGACTTGGTCTAAACAGTGCACCTTGCTGCACTGTGTAAACTAAAAAATCTATTTGTATTTTTACAAAACAATCATTTTCCAAGCCTTATTGGGTTGCTGCTGGAGGCCAAAGAATTGTTACATTTCTTATTTCCTGCTCTTATGAGTACTAAATCTCCTCTGGTTCAGATGCTCTGCATACATATTATTCCTTATCCTGGCAACATGTTGCTTTGAATTTTCCAAGAACCAGGGTAATGCAGCAAAATTATTCTTTTCAAAATGAATAGAAACCATAGACTTGAGAAAATTTATTTCTAAAGTGCACATAAAAGTAACAAAGTCTTCCTAGAATAAAATCCCACATTAAGAACAGCCATCACAAGCATCACAAAGAAAGATGCAAGAAACACAAAAAAAACCAAAGTAATGGAAAATATTTTTAAAATCCTTTCTTATATTCCCCTTTTCCTTAGTTCATTACACGAGTCTTTGTAAAACCAAAAAATCTCTGCCCAAAAGAGTGGAACATTTAAATTAATGTGAACCAACTTCTGTTAAATATGTCAATTGGGAGAAAGATGAGCATATTTATTGTACGGATGCAAAAAATTTACAATTTTTTGTCTTACGGATTAACCTCCTATGTGCATGCAAAGGAAGAAATATGGCTTTCTTGTTTTACTGTTATTTATTGCCTCTTTCACCATTGCTATTTCTCTTTTTAATTACTAACTAGATGGATTTGCTCTGATATTCTAAAATTTAAAAATTCAATGCTCTCCAGAATTTTCTCACATTTAATTATTTTTTAATACATATAATTTTTTACTTCTACTTTAATTCCTTAAGGAGCCCCTTTTTCTTCTGAGGCGGTGAGAGAACAAGCCCACAGTTTGCAGTGCCTTATATAATAGCTCCTACTGGAGAAATACATCTGGGCCCAAATTCTTAGCTGTTGTGATTTTGTGTATTGAAAATTACTCTGAGCATTTGGTTTTCTAAAAGGTGGGACTGGGCACAGAGAGGTAAAAGAAAACTGACATTAGTATGTAAACTGACATTTAGTTGGGTGGAAGTTAACGAGCTCCATCCTGTCAAAGCCTGAAATTGCCTGTGAGCTTTCCTAGAAAATGCTTCAACAAATTCATATGAATAATTTTGCAGCAAAAAAACCCCCATGAATAGAAATTTACTCCAACTGCTTCTAAGATGGGTGGTAGGGAGGATACAAATACATCAGCCCTGACACATGCAAGCAAAGCAAGAAGTGTGGCTGTTGCAGATGGCACAGAGCCAATGACAGGGAAGGCTGGACCATCTCTTTTACGTGTGCTCGTCCAGGTAGTAACACATCTATTTCCTGGCCAGGAAACAAGCCGCAGCACCGAGACAAAAATGTCACAGACCACGGTCTCTCTCAGTCCCATTCAGAAAGAACTGTGTGTTGCATGTGAAGTACCAGGTTTTCTATTATATTTGATTTCAGTGACAAATGTACCTGCTGCAAAAATGCTTTTTGACAAATGAATGGACAAGAGATACAATCTTTATAGTAATATCATTAAAGAGAATGATTGCAGCCCAAGTCCTCCTCCATCTCTTTAGCAAGAGAAAGAACTTTGCAGTTCTGAGACTCTCATTATTCAGCGTAGCAGTGTGGTGGAAAAGGTCTTTAATGGCCTAGAGAACTGCATGGCCTGGAATGCCCCAGTGGGAAGGCTGGTGATGCTTGAACTTTTGCACCCAAGTTTTTTTCACCCACTGTTATTTGAACCCTTGCAAAAGGCTGATCTCATAAATGCTGGTTTCTGTGCAGTATTAATAAGAGATTCTGAGTTCTTACAGGACTGTCAGTATGGCATTGATAACTATGCCTTTGAAAGAGGTCCCCAAAAATGAAATGACAACACTCTTCAGTTTCGTATATAAATTTAGTGTGACATAAATTAAAATATAAAATTAGTAGTGACTTTGGCATGTCTACATAATACCTGTATTTTAACCCCATGGAAGAACCACCTGGAGCAGTCATACCTCACAGAGGATCTCCAGAGACCTTCATGGATTTCTACCACAGGCTGCCACAGAGCTGTTGTTAAGCTAATCATTAGCAAAGGGAAGTTTCCCAGATGCAACATGTAAATAGCTCCTCTTGAGCCATACAGTGCTGACACCTTTTTAGAAATGACATTTTAAAGCCCAGCTTCTCACTAAACAGAAGCTTTCTGGTTGTAAAAGAATGGAAAGATGCTTTTAGGAGAGGAGCAACACTTGTGACAACCTTTTCAGCCTCAAAAAGGCAGATGCTGGAAACTGTCAGGTCCCTTTCTTTTTCCTTGGACGGAGAAGACACTTGTCTCATTCTATTCCCTTTTCAGTATTGTTGCTTTTAAAGTGACAAATGCATAAATAAACAACATCTGGGTTGCAGAGCAGCCATCTGGGAAAATCTTGGAAGTGAAGTGTAGAAGGGCCCCCAGAGAAAGCTCAAGAGGCAGAGAATGGAAAATAACCTGCAGATCCAGTCACCAGAACAAGGGGCTCCAGCTTCACCAGCACGGGCACGGCGAGGAGCAGCCCCGCCGGGCTGAGTCACCCTTCCCCGGGCTGACAGAGAAACCGAGCACAGCACGGATGTGTCTCCAGGAGTCTGCTGGAAACCACACCGTGCAGGGACTCTGTCTCCCTGCTACACATTCTCTGTCTCTTATTTTTGAACACACCTCTGCTTTAGACCCACATTAAAGATGTTTATACCACAGCTTTGAATAGCAATGCATTACGTGGTTTGTTAGACCTGAAGTGCAGTTCCATGGTCAAATTGATTTAATGCTTATCCTTCCTTTTCCTTCCCAACCTACAAGCTTGCATTCTCTCCCTCTTGTGCTGGCACCAGCTCGGCTTGCTGGGCTCTGCAGCCATCTTAATCAGGAAGTTGATTAAGCTGAATATTAATAATTCTTTGCTTTGGGGCCAGAGCAGTTTCCTGAACTGGCTGATTACTTGGCTGCACAAAGACTAGTCCTAGGAGAAGGGAGAGGACTAGATTGTGGTGCAGGCTCACTGCACACTCATCAGCAGCACCGCAGACCTCAATTATCCTGACTTCTTTGTAAAGCACATGCATGAATGTGACATTCATAACAAAATCCTTTTGAGCCTCCCTCCCTTTCTGACTCTTTGCTTTTATGTGGCTCTTTCACAGTTGTTTCCCTTCGTTTAAATTGTAAGCTCAGTTCCTGCTGTCCAAAAATCTGGTTACACTGTCACATGCAGGCTGTACCATGCATGTAGACAAACCCACTCTGCTGGCCAAGAGTAATGTAATGACATCAAGAAAAAGACAAAAATCTTTAGGCAGAATTCCAGAAAAAACTGTCTAAGGTATGACTATGAAAGAGACTTCAGGAAAAACAGTGAGAAGTCTCCATCAACACTTAATTAACAGGACAAAGCAACAGAAAAGACAAGACTGCTAGGAATAATGTTTCATGCAGAACAGAATAAATAATTTAATTCAACTCCTTCTTCCATTTATGCTCAGCTGAGCTGGTAACCCTGGTTTTGAGGTATTTCTCACTATGTCTGGAAGGAGGGACATGTCTGAAATGCTCCTTCCTATAGCAGCAGGATACTGAAGCCACAACCAACACTGAAGAAGACTTCAGCAGGCATCTGCTCCCACAGAGTAACATCTATAACTTCAGAAGGCTGCAAATGTCTGCTTTTTATTGTTCCTCAGTACAACCTTCTAAACTCTTGATCTCATATGCATTGCACCTCTGTGTCCTCCCTACCCTTCTGTGGTTGGTCAGTGCCCCTCAGCACTCCATGGCTCATCACCTTCAGTACCAGTCACCTGTCTGACACAGCTGTAGCTCGTCAGGGATGAGGCTCAGCCACAGTCACCTGTCTGACACAGCTGTGGCCCATCAGGGATGAGGCTCAGGCACAGTTACCTGTCTGACACAGCTGTAGCTCGTCAGGGATGAGGCTCAGCCGCAGTCACCTGTCTGACACAGCTGTGGCCCATCAGGAATGAGGCTCAGGCACAGTTACCTGTCTGACACAGCTGTAGCCCATCAGGGAGGAGGCTCAGCCACAGTCACCTGTCTGACACACCTGTAGCCCATCAGGGATGAGGCTCAGCCACAGCCCCACTCCCAATTACCACAAGCTGTGTGCCTACAACACCTTCCATTTAACTGTAACTTTCCAGGAGCAGTCGAGATGGGCAAAGTGCAGCTGCTTCTGCCAAAGCCTGAGGGGTGAAGGCTGCTCAGTGCAAGCAGGAATCTGTGCAGAGGGAGCAGCTGTGGGCAGCCACAGCCCTGGTCTACTGCACAGCACTGCACAGCACTGCACAACACAGCCCAGCACTGCACAGCCCTGCACTGCACAGCACTGCCCTGTACAGCACAGCACAGCACTGCCCTGCACAACACAGCACAGCCCTGCACTGCACAGCACTGCCCTGCACAACACAGCACAGCACTGCCCTGTACAGCACAGCACAGCACTGCCCTGCACTGCACAGCACTGCCCTGTACAGCACAGCACAGCACTGCCCTGCACAACACAGCACAGCCCTGCCCTGCACAGCACTGCCCTGCACAACACAGCACAGCACTGCACAGCCCTGCACTGCACAGCACTGCCCTGCACAGCACAGCACAGCACTGCACAGCACTGCCCTGCACAGCACTGCCCTGCACAGTGCTGCTCCCTGGGCACTGGGCAGCAGCAGGGGCAGCAGGCCCTGGGGAGCAGCAGCTCTGCAAATCCATATCAAAAGCAACTCTTTAAACACAACATGATAATGCAAGTTACAAATACTAGTAATCTGTGACAAATGTGCATCTATGACACATAAAACCAGACACAGAAACCCAAAAAGTCTCTTCCTCCCTAGTAGATGTCCTTGGAATTTCCTCAAATGCTTAAATCCATTCTAGCGGTCTACCTTATCAACTTTGTCTCAGTAGAGCAGAGAAAGGCATTTTTCTAAGATTATTGATGTGCTGTAGAATACAAAATCTAAACAGGATAGTGTCAAATTCATATGGTTAGAAATAAATGGGGTAATCTTCATAGTCCTGAAGTCACTAAAACAGATACGATGCTTTTATCTGTGGCCACATATATATACAGCTTATCAGTGCAATTACAGGTATAGAAGATTATATTTATCTTTGCTTTCCTGAAATGGAAAAGGAAGAAATTGTCTTCTAAAAGACTTGAATTGAGTGGAAATTGAAGACCTACCCATTGTGATAGATAAACTATTTTTTTTCTTTACTCTATCAAGAGAGGAATGGTAAACAAATTATACCATTAAACCATGCAAATCAAATGCATTTAATCCTATTTAGGTTTTGGGGGCTTTTAATTCAGGTAATTGAAATGAATGTTTTTCTAGTGCTTACTAAAGAGGACAGCTGTTCTCTTTACTTTCTCTAGTATTTTGCTGATACCAGTGGCTTACAGCTGTGAGCAAGTCAAGAACAAAACTTTTCCCTGATCAGCCCGGCAGCAGCTGCAGCTGGACAGTCCCAGCTTTAATACTGCAAGCTCATTTTAGGCTTTCATCTTGAGAGCACTTCTCATTCCAGAAGTCTTCAGCCAATGTAACCTACTCTCCTCTACAGCCAAACAGGCTGCATAATGTTCTCTTCTTTTACAGGTCAGCATCAACCTTGCTGATAGCTGTGAGGGCAAATGTTAATTGCACATCAAAATATTGATGCTAAGGTAGTGCACAGCTTCTCTGAATATACAGCTCTTCTTGCATGAGAAGAGCCTGCAGATTTGTGCTTGTATTTTTAAAGATTACATTATCTGCATTTCTTCCTCTCATCCAAGTTGATGTACATGCAGAAAACTTACAGGGGAGAAACTACACCAGTGAGGCACTGAGATTCATCTTCCTGATATCAATAACAAAATCAAAGAACAGAAAGCTCAGAGGCAGATGAGAAGGACAAAATATTATTTGAGAATGACGGATGGAATTGTAATCTTCCTGTATCTATATGTAGTGGCATCATGTAAGACTGTAATTTGTACTTCCAAGTAGATCCAGGAGTATATTTGGTTTATTCCATGAAGTGTTAATGGCAATTTTCAGATGAAGGTTGCTCACCAGCTCTTACAAATATGTATTTATCCATGCATCTTAATGCTAAAACAAGCACAATTACTGTGTGCTGAAACCCAGCAAAATCAACACTGAGTTTTTACAACTGACTTCACTAAATAACAAAGGCTCACAAACCTGTCAAGAAAGAAAGGCAAAAGAGAAATTCTCCCAAGGACTTCTGTGAAAAATTGTGACAAATATTAGACGTCTTCACTGGCAATATTTTAGTAGAGATACTGATGTTAGTGATTCTGGTACATGTGGGGCACACAGTTTCCCACCATTCAAAGGTAATAGAGCAGGTGGTCAGTGGATCAGTCCCTTTCTCAAACTTGCAGGCATCTGATTACACAAGTACTGCATGTATGTTTTTAGATATTGTTTCAACTCCTTTTAGTGATGGAAATGACATTTTTAATTTACAGTATGATTTTACAAAACACATAATTCAAAAATCTTTTACAAATGTTTTAAAGACCTTTATCAAATAATTTCTTGCCTATAAAAAGACCTAAGATCCACAAGTGTCTTGCTGTAAATACTTTTCACCTTCCCCAGCTCACACTACAAGAGTCATGGAGGCCTCTGTGGGTTTTCTTCAGTGTGTAAAGCTGCAAAGCCTCAGCAAGCAAAAAATGTCCTTATTTACCATTGCTTCCTTCAAAGTCAGTAATTCCAATGGCTTCCTTGCTATTATGCTTATTCTAGTTTTTGTCCAAATGCATTTGGGAGTCAACTGGAAAAGCCAGTGATTTCTGCAGGGAACTTGCTATACTGAGGAGATATGAATTCCTTTATAAGCTCTTCATTTAAGAAGTTCTTGAAGCTGGCATTCCCCAGGGATTCTGAACTGAGTTCCAGAGGCTCCCTTTAAGATTTTCTGTCAATGACCTTCTTCAGTATACCTGAAATTCATGACTGTGTACACAGGGTTCTGAGGGTCTGAGGTTCAGACTTAAAAGGTGACTTCTCCTTTCATGCCTGAGGTTAAACAGCTTGGGAAAAAACTTGAAAATATCTCCAGGTTCCAAGGCATTCTGAGTTCCACTTGTTTATAACAATTAAGTGACCAGATTTGCAACTTTACCAGGTCAAATGGAGAGAAGGGGATAACAGAATTTGTATCAAAGTTTATGAGTTTAACCATGGAGTTTTAGGACAGGGCTGTGTAAGGGGAGCAGTGTAAATACCACTGAGATTTTATGAAATGGTACATTGGGCACTTTGTGAAAGGTACATGCTGGAAGGGATTTGGAGTTTTCCCATTATATATAGATTTGGTCATTACAAGACATTCTAGAGAGGTTTTTTTTAGCTCGGCAATGTGAAACGTGCATAAAAACATACCAGGCACTGATAATTTAGGAAATTCCTGTGGCATATAAATTTCCACTGTTTTCAGATCAGTTCAACTCAGGATTGTTGCAAAATTTGAAATCTAGCTAATGGCAAACAAGATTTATGCAGAAAGAGATTGTTCCACTTCTCTGGAATGTTTTTTGTGACGGTGGCAGTGCAGAGGTATCTTCATCGCATCACTTTTAAGTGTCTAAAGTTGACACTACTGAGGAAGTTTGCTTCTAGCCACGTACATTAGTCATCTCCTGGATATTCAAGACTTGTTTGCCCCTTGAGCACACTTGAGGGAAATATGACTGATGGCAATAAAACTACTGGCAGGAATGTGTTGTTGCCAGCAGACAATAACAGGGTTACCTATCTCCCCACAGGCATTTCCCATATACCTCAAGATGTTTGTTATGAGCAAGTGATTTCTCTGGAGGAGCCTAAATTATTTCTGTGCTCCTGGCAGATGTTCTGCCATACCTAGAAAACTCACTTTGACTCACACAGACAGACATCATTTTACAGTCACTGATTGGTGGTCAGAAGGGATCCCTGGAGCTCTTCCCCTGCAAACCCACTGCTCATAGCAGGGTTAAGCAAAGTGGGTTGCTCAGGCCATTGTCCAGCCTGTGGCAAGGGTCACTTGCTCTTTGATCTTAGGTTTTAGTTCATTGCTCTGCTTCTCCAGACAGAATCTCTGTCTAGAAATCTTTATGGTGAGACAGTTTCACAATTTCCCATTGTTGGTCCAGCACCAGGTTATGCATTTGCCCGATATAGAATAAGTGTGAAGAAAGCTCTGAATATGCACAGAGGTGGAGAATGTGAGAAAATATTAAAGCTTTAATAAGCGAGCCATTTTGGAGGCTTGTCCTGACAATATTCAGCAGGAGATGCCCAGTGGGATCATCTCCAAAGAACTGATTTTATTGATCATTGGAGGGCTAAACCAGAACACCATAAAACCTTCTCCCCTTCCACAGGAATTTTGTGCCATTCAGGCACGGTTGTCCACACACCACTGGTTTTACATTCCTCACTCAAGCTGACTGCATCAATTTCCACTGAACAAATTTCTGGCATATCACTCACTCTCCCTCTGACCTGATGCTTAGAGATTTCACAATTTCAATAGAGAAACAAATTTATGGATTTAAGATTGGAACAAGAGACTACACATTAGCCCACATGCAGCAGCAGAACTGACATTAATTACACTGAGATGCCTGGACCAGGTCAGATCAGAGCCTGGGATTTTGTCTCCAGCAGCAAACACCTAAGGAATTCTATGAGAATGAGGCACATATCCTGTGATACTTATCTCAGCCCTCAGTGATCTGCAGCTCAGGCAGTTTCTAGGCCAGAGGTGGTATCTCTGGTTTGGACAGCTGCAGATGAACTATTTTTTCCCCATATTTTTTCTTCATCCATTGATTACACTTCACAATTCCTATATGACTGCTAGACAGCTGCCAAGGGTACCCAGACTATTGCATGAACTACCTAACTTTCCTCTGGGATGGATACTCTGATTTACCAGGTTAGCAAATGAAATACAACCAAGAAGAGACCTTGAATTTCAGAACTATGATCAGCTGAAAATCCTACTGTTCACAAACCAAACAAAATAAAACTAGGAAAAAACCCCAGGCCACAACCAACACAGTGAGCAGAATTCAGGTTTCAGCTTCCTTCACATAGTGTGCTGAGGCTGACAGGGAGTTAGATACTGCTCTAAGTTACCAGCTAATCACAACCAAGCTTGTTCATGAAAAACAAATCTATTTTTAAACTCACAGGTAAAATTTAAAACCAAGCACAACCCTTGCTAGTGGGAGACTTTTGGATCCTTAGTGGATGTTCCCTGTATTTCTATAGTTGAAGAATCATGCTCTTACTAAGAGGGGGTTCTGTACCTCTAGTCTTGTTGAATATGTCTCACATTGGCATTTAATTGTATTTGAGCACTTGAAATCTATATGCCTAATTTATGGTTAAAGTGCTGACAGCCTTCATAAACAGTGTATTAACATTAATTTCTAAACTTACTTCTAGATCAGTTAAGCTGCATCAACAAATTTGACACTAATGGTAGCAGATCTATGAAATAAATGTGTTGAATATTTTATAACGTTGATATAATATCTGGAAATTAAAGAAAATTAGTTAAACTGTGACTGTGTACAGAAGTAGGCCATATCCTGTATATTTTTAACTCATTTTCCTCTAATTAGAACAGAGGGTATGCTTAGTTAGGCATATAATTAAGCAATAAAACCCTAGTGATTCAGTAAGCACTACTGGTATTTTGCTAATTAACAACTTCATGAAATCCAATATTAGCTCTCATCATTTGAATCAATGAAGTATTGATCTTACAACAATATGGACATATCTGAAGAAGTAACTGTCACCAACTGCACTCGCATAACCTCATTTAAAATAGAATCTAATCATTGTTTTTTTGTAAGAGAAAATGAGCTTTTATGTATGTCGTTTTCAGCTGTGTATAGCAGTGTATAATTCTGTCACATGACAGTTAAGTTACTCAAAAGTGGCATAAAACTAGACAACCTGCAAAAGCAAGAAGAAAGAATAATAAATTTATTCTTGTTGGAATCCTTACTTTCAAAGAGTAGATAGATTTAAAAGGCCTATTATATCAACCAGATTCTCACCTTACCAAGAAAAATAAATACATAATAGGCAGCATTAAGTCAAGTGAGTAGGGGTGCTTACTTTTCTTTATGGATCTAGACTCTGTTTTAGTACTGTGCAGAACTGAGTTTCCTGGTGGCTATATATTTATAAAAGCTGTCGAGGAAAATGCCCATTAAATGGGAGTACTCAGAAAATCTCTCCCTCATTGCTAACAGAGCTCCAAACCCCTCCTGTCCCTCAGGACAATGGACAGTGAGCATGACAAGTTTTCCTGACAGCAAGACCAAAATTAACCACGACAGTACACTTTATAATTATTTCAGTAGCAGAAATAAATACAGGTCAAATGCCTCTTAGGATGAGATTGATGTGTTTGCTTTTGAACAATAATTTAGTTTCAGTTAATGAAGCCAGTAATATTTAAATGGTGCCTTCTTTGCTACATTAAGTGATGCAAAAGTCTAATGCATGATTTGTGTTTCAAAATTATAATGGTTCCAGAATTTTTCATTAGTGAGTGATTCATTGGACAATGCCAGATTTAAATATCTGGCAAAGATTTCTTCTTATAAAAAATTACACACTCCTAAACCCTGAACAGAGTTGGCCACAGTTGACCATTAATTTTTTGCTTCAGTTTCAAAGTAATTGCTCATTAAATATTAATCTGCACCCCAGAGGAACCAGAGTGCACGGCCTTAGGCGTTGAAGCAGAAGAAGAGTTCCTTGTGATTTTTTTCAAGGCCTGAGCAGTCTCCGGGGGTTGGTAGGGAAGTAAAGGAAGTCTCCTTAGACCTCTCCTGCCAGCCTTGGCACCTGTCCAGCACAAAACCAGGCTTTGCCGCGACACGCGGCTGTGGACTCTTCAGAGGAGCGATGCTGATGCCTTGTGCAAGTGCAGCACATCAGTGTTGGATTGCAAAACCTGCAAACCCAGAAGAAACCTCTTCTAGGGAAACCCTTTGTTCCTTCCACACTTACACAAGACCAGTTCCTCCCTCCTGCCTCAGTTTAATTTTAAATCTCTGCTTTTGCATTCTGCCTGGGCAGTCCAGATCCAGCCTTCCTCTTTCTATCCACACTGCTTCAATCCCTCTCATATACTTCTATCTAGGGAATTTTGAGAACTCTCTTACAAGTCTCTTCAACCAAACGAGTCCCTACAGATCCCAAATGGATTATTTGGACATGCCACTTATCCCTCCAAGACAAGCCAATTTTTTTTAAAAAATTATTTTATCAATTTTCTTTTTTTCCCAAGGCACCATCTCTAGTTTCCTACCAGGGCTTTCCTACCATGCACTGCTCCATATTCTAGCAAATTATCTCCATCCCATTCCTGGGCTGCACAATTTGCTTTTAACAATCACTGCAAGGAATTTAACTGGAACAGAAACAGCAGGAAAATAATTCCTCTCTAGGAAGCAAATTCCCTGATTGTTTTCCAGGAGTGTTAAAAGAATTGTTCTCACACCTTTATGAAAAAGGGTAGTGGGCCTCATTTCCAGCAGGATGGTTGAGTCTCTGACTGGTTCTGTTCCTTGAGCCAAACCTCAGAGGCTGAAAAATTAATGATTGTTTCTGGAAGAGCCAAGTTCAGGGGTGTAAAACCCAAATTACTCATTAGGGGAAAGGCAGCAGAGAACAAATGTCCTGTACTGCAGTACATTCCCTTTGTTCCTTCATGAATACCTTAAGGTAAACAGAGACCAGAGCCAGATTTGGGGTTTGTGCTTGCAATATAAAACAAACCCAGCAGAACTGCTCTTGCTTTTTTAGGGGAAAGATCAACCACATGTACAAAGTGTCTGAAACTACTGGAGCTGTAAGACTGGGGGTGATGCCCAGTTCATAAAGGTCACAGATGGACTGGACCGTGAAGAGGAATTTCCTCATTAATGACTGAAAGATCACCTTATGCCCAAAACGAAAGAGTAGTTTTCTCTTAATATGCATAAGGGCATAACAGTATAAATTTCATACACCCAGAGAGAGATGTAATTCACACTGCCATTTCATAACCATATCAAAGCCCACCCAAGCCAGCCACATGCATAGGGATGAAGAAAACAGCCCAGTAAAGATGGTGAGCTGAATTACAAAGCACTGTATTCCTGCACTGAATGGAAGGTGACATGCCAAAAATTAAAAGGGAATTCAGCTGCTATGGTCCATTTATTCCTCCATGCTTCTGAGACTGCAAACTAGCTGGCTGTGTGCAGCATCCACCCACTTAGTCACAGACCGCAAACAAATAAGAGCCAGCACAACCCTAACTGAGGAGCAAACCAACAACTGGAAGATTAAATGCTCCACACCTTGTTACTGGCTGTGTAAATGACCCACTCCTCCAAATCATTGTTTAAGAGGCATTTTAAAGACCTTTAGGATAATTACTATATTTGGTTCCAGAATCAACATAGCCTGTTGCTAATGAATTACTTGTATTAGGAGTTATATCCTGTATACTTTAAACTGCTGCAAAAGAAAATAAGTCATAATGCATCTAGAGATTATGAGAAAAAACAGTTTGGTGAGCTTCTGACTGTGAAAACCCCAGCAGTGATGCTACAAATTTTATGTTGGTTAAATTACCCAAAGAGAGGAGCATAAAGTTATGTTTTCTCTTTCTTCTCCCTAAATCCAAATGGAATCCTAATAATAGCAAAAGATGTTTCAGGAAATTTTTTTGACAATTGAAGCCCTGTTAAAGAGAACATCTCGCTCTGGCCAAGGACAGTTAATTCTAAGGCCTCATCTGAAAATCAGGAAGAGCTGGAACAAAAGCAACCATAATTGTATTAAAGGGGCCTCATTAATGTAGTGTTAAGCATCAGAATATTGTAAGGAGGGGAGGGTGCAAGAATTAATAGTTTTGTAAAAATAAATTGCTGTCGTCCTTCTTTTTCTATTTCTATCTAAAGCTTCCACTTGTAATTGAGACCACTAAATGTAGCCTTTGTTAGATGAAAATGTGGCCAGGCTGTTAGCACTCTTTTATCTGATAGCTTAATGCAGTAAAGCTTGCATTATAAAAATGAACACTTTCTCTTATGCAAAGGAAAGGTAAGTTGAAAGAATTTACTAATGATCATGTTACTTTTTCAGGTAAGTACTTTTTAAAGGAGTTCAATCAGTGGTACTGTTTCTTTTGGTTTTAGTAGAATCCATATATTTATATATTACACATAAAATCACAATAATGGGATTTTCATGTACAGAGTATATTAAATTTATCACTGGTACACAAAGAAATTGATCCATTGTGCTGAAACATGTGACTGCTTTTCTAACGACTGGCATAAGAGAAAGGTAAAAGAATAGTATATTCCTCCTCAGCAATCTTTTTAATACATTGTAGACACATTTATGTTAAGTTACTGTAAAGGTGTTTACACCTTTCTAAAGGTGAAAAACAAAGTATTGTACATGATAAAGGGTTAGTTATCCTTCTACACTGATATACACACAAGGGGGAAATATTTGCAGAATTATTTGAAGGACTGCAGAAGGGATTTGTCCTTCCTGACATACAAAATATGTTTCTTCTCCCAAGTGGGGTCCAAGAAACATTTTTGGGTGACCCTCCATTTTTTCCTTTCTATGCCACAAGTGCTCTAAACAGAGCAAATGTAACAAGGCTCCACTTTAAGACAACCCACTTAACAACTGCTGTGAGCTGTATCCTCCAATTCAGTGTCCTGCTTCTTGTAAATTGTAAATTTAAAAATTATCCATCACAGTCACCCACTACAGAATCAGAAAGACAAAGTTGTGATTCAGACACCAAACCTGACAAACTTCCAGAATGGTTAGACAGACTTACACCATGCAACAGGGGACAACATAGTCCCTGCACATCTCAGGACTGAAAGTGTTTATTCTTCCAGAGAAGAATGTCAAATAGGGGTTTCCCACATCAGTTTTAAGAATATGGGACTGATCCTCATGGAACCCAGTTGCTATTCCAAAGTTATAAGAAACCTGTTGGTGACTTGAGACTTTTTCTCCTGAGCTGTGTTCTTGTGCTCTAAGCTTTGAGCTGTTTTCTCTATGCGCAATGTTTGCAGGTAAATCCTTTCATCAATACAAGATCACAATGACTCCTTCACTTTCAATTTCCTACATACCTTTACACATTCCTAACTTTCTTGTTCAGCTCAGCTTGTTTCTGTTTCATCTTCACCATCAGAGAAAGCTGAAGATAGAAATCACACAGAGGTGGAGGAACAGAACCTTAGTGTCAATTTTCAGGAGTTTAGCCCTGCCAGGTACAAAACAGTCAGTAGCTGCTCCATGTCTTGCAAAGACACAGCTTTGAGTCCTTTGACTCTGCCCATACGTTGTTATTTTTGGACTTGTTCCTGCCTGGCTGCTGCAGTGTCATGACGATGCAGTCTCGAAAGGCTCTCTCTCTTCAATCACTACCCTGACACAATGGTACTTGAAGAAAAGAAGCATTTTTAATTATCTTTTGATTCTGAGCTGTCTTCATTGCTAAAAATGTTGCCTATATCTGTGTGACTAGGGGAAAAGAAAATTACATATACGCTTATATACCAACAATCATGTGGAAAACTGCCCCTATAACAAGTCACATTTCTTATTTGTCACTGACAAGAATATTAACTGCATTATTTTCAGCTTTATCAAAACTCCGAATTACAACAGCGGTGACTTCACTGATTTTCAAGGCAATTTTTTTCCCCTCAAAGGGGTGGTTTTCTTTCAACAATCCATCAACATTCATGTATTACACAAACAAATCTAATGATTGATATCTTCCTATTGTCACCTTGCAGTTGGACGTCTATAGTTTACTCCTTCCTATTTGAATAGTGATTAACATAATAATTAGATTTTTACATAAAGCCATGATCTTCCCAAAGGAACTGCAGATATTCTATTGAATATAAGCTACTCAATTCTCCTTTAAACAAAGGGCAGAGTTTGCAATTAGCTGTAATAGACCAGCTGATTTGTTGGACAATTTAGAAGAGTATCTAGTTATTCAACTTCTTCTTAATATCCCTGCTCCAGACAAGCTCTTGGGTACAAAAGGCTAATTGTTCTCACTTCATTATTTGATCAATTAAAAGATTTTATCTCTGCATACAACTTTTTTTCTTCCTGTATTCTTAAATAAACAAAATGTCTAGTGCCATTACTAAATAAAAGCATAACCTGAAAATCAGACTCCAGATTCTTCAAAGAAAATTTTCTATGTATTTACTTCATGTGATTGCTCAGTCTTTAAAAATAGTTTTTAAAAATGCATGATGATGCAAGGAATTGTAGATAAAGTATTAACAGCACCAAGCCAGATTGCAGCAGAGCAATGTGACTGCCTCCCTGCACAGCTCTCGACAAAGAGAGGTTTTAGATAGTTCTGTGAAGAGTTCTGGAAATCCAGGATTTCAGAGAGATTATGGAAATCCTCCCAAGATAGATTTTAGGGGATAAGGGCAGACACCATCTCCCCAAAGTCTCATCATTTGCAATGATGTAATCTTTATGGAAGATTTGGGACTGTACTCATCTGTCTTGTTTGACAGACAGGGTGAATGTTGGACACCTAAAACAAAAGCATTGGCAAAAAAGTTTTCAAGGATTTATCACCAGTGCAGCTTTGAAGTCTTAGTAAATTCAAAGACCTCTATGTTGATCTGGCTCTTCCTAGCAAATAATCAATACCTAGTATCACTCTCTGGTCTCTTGTTTAAGATTATTCACAATTAATTGATGCTTCAAGACTCAAAGAAGAAAAACTGGTGTCTTTGGAATAAAATGCACAGAAACCCCTTGTACTGCAATGCAGAAAAGGAACATGGACTTGCTCTCTGGGAAGAGTGTGAATTGGAAGAACATCTCCTTTTGGAGACAGTGAATTCAGTGCTTTACCACTAAATTTCTTGACTGCCTTAGGAAATACTGGTTATCTTTACCAATGTAGCACATAAGTATCCTACATGGCACACTATGGACTGCAGAATAAATCATACTTCTAATAAAATCACTGATGTCCCAACGAGGTAAGTAGCAAAGAACTCTTTGGTGTTCTTTCACTTCTTCACTGTCCACATTTGTGAAAATAATTTATTGGCTGGCAAATAACTTAGAGTTTGTCCAAATGAAAGGCCAAACTAATGGAACACAATTAATTTCCTTTGCATATTAAGATATGAATGAAGATATGGCTAGACCATTTTGAAGTATTCACCAGGATAATGTAAGAAATACAAACCAATACAACCTTAGTGGGAAAGTTTCAATCATTGTCCTGTTTCAGCACAACGCCAAAAAGCACAGGAAAATGGCAGAACAACATTTAGCAAAGCTATTAAGCTTGTCTGACTTTGTATTGCAGCTAATAACACTTCCCTAGATTACTTTCAAGTTATAAGGAGTTACCTTGAACACTTGGTCAAAAGAATACTTTGGAGGACAACTTTGGTGGGAATTAATTAATTAATTAAAGTTCCTGCAATTTACAGAGGTGTGCTTCAAATGACTGCCCATTAAATGTTTTAAAACTGCAAGCTTCTGACAGAAAACTGTGTCTGGTTTCCCACAGGAAGACAAATATGCAGTTGTGCCATCTGCCTATTCACCTGCTGTTAATATTCCTTCCACCTCATTTGTAAGCCTGTTGGCTGGTTTTGAACAAAATTGGTGAAGGAAAAGTCTTCTAAGTGAGTGCCCCTAGGTCCCTAAGAACACCTGGCAGCTAACAGAGAGTAAGACCCAAAGAACAGCCTCCATTGAGGGAAAGGAAACTACAATTCTGCCCCAATCTGTCAGCGCCAGATCCCCTGCTCAGCACACACAACTTGCAATTGGCTGCTTGCTCAGGTATTTAGGGCACAAATGTGTGGAGTTAATATTCATACTGCCCTTTGAGAAGTTCTGTTCTCATCTGGTGATACAAAACAGAGAAGCAAAACAGAGTAAAATCATCTCCAAGATATGCAGTAATGAGCCCTTACCACGCAATGAAAGAGGTACCATTTTCAGCAGCTTAGAGGCATTTATGGCATAATAAATGCACTTTTATGAAAATATAACTGTAAGTAGAGGAAGAATTGGCTGCTTTTAGCATAAAACATTCCTAGACAGGGTGATGCAAGTGTTCATGGCATAGAACATTAAAGAAAGACATATCCAAAAAATAAATGGCAATGGTGTAGGAGTAAATTCAGACTCTCTCACCTATAGACAGCTTCACAGCTCTCCAGAAACTGTGCAGAAGTGGAATATACAGAGGAGCCAAGAAGATGCCAGCCACAAAACCAGTTACTTGCTGATTACCACTGCTAGAAACCTGCCCCCACTGCAAACCATTTGGCACTCCCCACCCTGAAGCTGCAAATGAAATCCCAGGGAAATTGGGAAATCCCAGGCTGATGTGTCTTACACTTCTGCCTCGTACTCTCCCATTACCATACACCTGGGATTAAAGGGACTGAGCCCAGTGCTTGGTTCAGCACAAGCCCAACCACTGTGCATGAGTGCACAGTACCCCAGAGTGACAGGAGCTCCCTGGGCCTGATCTTATCATTTGGTGAAGTGGATGAATGTTATGCTTTTGGTTACATTTGTGCAAAAGTGAGCACAAAGGAGGAAAATCTGGGCAAGTGAAGGCAAAGAAAGCAGTCAGAAAAATCTCAAATTGCAAAAAGCAAAGATGCTTCAGAAGGATGGGGTCTGCTTTTCAATGACTTCCTCAGGTGACAACTGCTTTCTGCTGTGAAGCTCTGCAAAATGCTGTTATGTCTGTAAATTCATTAGTGTGGTCTAAATCAAGAGAGGGATCACTGTCAGATAAATCCAGTAAAAAAGGAGATGCTGAATGCATTGTGTGTACTGCACAAGGAAAATTCATGCTGAAAAATGAATGGAGAAAGAAAGAGAAGCAGACATGAAGGATTGCTTAGCACACAGCCCAAAGAATAATGTGATACTGGCAATTTGAATATACTGTTATTTGCACAGCCCTTTTATTTTGCCTCTCTGGTATTACTCAAAGTCCAAAGGTAGAGTTTCTGCTGTGTATGACTGTGTGAATACATAAAAAACCACACATACATGTACATACATAAAATAACTTTACAAGAATGGATCTTGGGTGTCAGAGGACTTCAAAGTACGAAGTGATATAACTTCTATCTGTATGTAACTTTATCATGGTAACAATATTGCCAGCTAAGAATAAAGTAACAATTTGCATTATTATCCACTGTAATGAAAACGGTTATTTTTTTACCTGCAAATACAGGGCTGGCCTTAGCATAAGCAGCAGGATGAATGCTAAACCAGAGGTAATGAATAATTCATAAATGTTACATAATGCAGTGGCTCATTTTGTGATTCATGTTTGAAGAATGACTTCTGCTGGTTAGATGCTGTTTAGATTCTGGACTAGTGACACCTTGGCGTGACCTGCCTGCAATGAGATAATGATGAAAGGGTTGGTTTGTTGAGAAGGGGTTTTTTTAACCATTAAAACTTTATTGAGTTTTCATTACACAGACGTATCTACAGAAGACTGAAAAAAGCATATACTCAAATTCAGCAAGCATGTTCCACTCCCTGACTTGATTGCAGAGTCAACAACTGCGTGGAGTAAACCAAGGGCCTGTTCCCACCACATCTTATGCAAAATACAGCACAGCAGGGAGAATACCACGCTTGGCATTAGGAAACCTGGGTCCATCCCAAGCTCTGCCAGCTGCCTAGGACATGACAGAAACAGGGATGTGATTTCCCTCCATGGCCTTGAGTGGGGAAGAGAAAAGGAAGGAAGACTTTAACCCTCACAGGACAGGGACTGAGTGTTGGTGGTGTTACAACCAGACCATACACTTGTCTGATGTCCTCTCTTGTTCCTACTATATATAACTCAGTTAGCTTCAAACTACTCCAAAGTGCTGGCATGAATGATCACTGTCTTCTGCCTCTGTTGTAGAATTGCAAACACAATAATCTGGCTGGAGGTGTAAAAGCAGCAACAGAGAAAGAGAGAGAGAGAGACTAGAATTGAGGAAGAGGGTCACAGCAGCACCACACCATGTAAACACTGTGTCACCCATGTTGTGGTGTAAATCTGCATGAGTTTCCAGATTAATCCATCTTCTCTAATTAAAGTCATTTAATATGTAACCCACAGGCATAGAACAATACTTTGTTGCAGGCAAACATACTGCTGTAATCAGCATATTTTCAGGCAATTCATGCATAAGAAATGTCAGTGTTATATGAATGTATAATGTATACACAGAAACAGATTATACCTATTGCAAAAGCTTTTCTCTAAGATAGCATAAAATTCTGTACCTCGACTGGTACTTCAAGTAATGAAATCTTTTCCTGATCCACTGCATAAAGCAATTATGCAAATTTCTGCTAGTCCTCTATTTCTATAATGCTTATGATTGAGAGTTGGACATGATCATAATTTGTCAGGCTGGAAGATTGTAAAAGAGGCACAAATAAAGCATCATTTTAAAGAAAAAATCCACACATAGTAAGCAATTCAATGTCCAAGAATAGCTTCTTCCTCTGAAAGTATTCCACCAGCCAGCAGAGACTCTCAAGCTCCAGTTTCCAAGGAGTTGTGTGTGGCTGATGCAGACTCACACTAACTTTCTCAGTTAATTCTGTTTCCCATAGCTCAAGCATCTCAGCCTCTGCTGAAACCCTGCAAAGCCAGAGGTTCTGCAAGCAAGCCTGTGAAGCCAGTCTCGTTCAGCCACGGACATCTCCAGATGTACAGCAAGGCACAGTCACAAACAGCAGTGATGGCACCAGACTTTGGGTGACGTCACCAGATTTTGACCTCCAGTCCTGTGATTTAGTCACAGGTCAGGCTATCCTTTTATTGACCATCCAAGCATCTATAGAGCTCCTTAGCAGTACACACTAATGGAAGTGGGTATCTGTGCTTGCATTTGTAGCTACAGAAGTTATTACTCTGTTCATCAGAAGAGCCTTGTAAACATACTCCTACAAATCACTGGTGTGTGCTTCATTTTAAGTAAGCTCACAGTAATGCCGAGCATGCCTGATGCTCACATGCATGTGTTGCAAGAATAAAGGAGCCTAGAGAGAGTAGATTAGCTTTTAGATTTATTTGTTTTGTTATCCTAAAACTAGATAATTAAAAAAGGAAATAAGCAGGTTCTCAATAGATTTGTATGGTTCACACCTGTTATTAGAAGCAGCATTACCTTGTTCAGTGGAGAACTCCCCTGCTCTTTGAAGTTCAAATAAAAAAATCTCTCACAAGCTCTGGTATGTCTGCTCCTCCACTGGTACATTAGAAACAAAGTGCCAAACTGAACTGTCAGCTTTTCCTTTCTTTCCCTAATTAACAATCATAACAGCTGCTCGGTGGAAGAATAATAAGCTTCCTTCTTATTTTTTGTCTCGTTTAAGCAAAATTCTATTCTGGTTTCTGATGTAAATTTCTGTTCTTTTTTTCTAATGACACTACACTTGCTGCAGTCAAGAGCTGGTTTTATGTTCTTGTTTTAGCTGAGGCAGTACAGCAAATAGGAGATAATTTGATATCCTAATGCTGACACATAAATCAAATACTAGGTGTCAAGAAATCTCCCCTTTTCATGTGACATTAGCTTTCTCTGCAAAAAAGGACCAAGACAAAATGATCACAAAATATTTTTGTATTTTTGTATAATTTAACCTTGACCAGGAGCCAAGTTTTATCACTGAGCTTCAGCTACAGTTACATTAATACTTTCTGTGGTCTTTTTTCAGCATTCAGTGTTTGACATATTCTTAAACTTAGTAGTAATCAATCTAGCCCAATTTCAAAATCTTTCTTGGGTAAAACCTTTATGTGGACTTCACATAGGGATAACTTGCGTAAAGTAGATTTAAAAATTGTGCCTGGGCTCAAAAGACTAGACTAGGGCTTAAATCCGTAGCTCCTCTGCGGTTTTACTACACACTTCATGCGTTACTGAACATAATCATCTGAGCAAGGGAGACAACAAAAGTCCCCCTTGTCCTTGTTACATCCTGCCCTTTTTTTTTTCTTCTCCTACAAAGAAGGTATGAGTTATCCAAAATAATACATTTGCCTTGTATTTTCATGATACAATCAGATTTCTCTGTAGAAGACATCAGTACATTTTTACAAGGGCCTAATTTCTAAAAGTAGTGCAGTATCCATGAACCAAACCTTAAAAGAAATTATATGCTTCAACTACTGGGAAATTTGAGGTTTGTAGATGGCCAGAACGCATTCTTAAGTGACTCAAATGATACATTATTCCTACCTGAAGAGCAAAACAGCATACAACCATAGATACATCTGTCCATGCAGTAAGGCTGCTTCTATCGATCACTTAAATAGATGAGAAAAGTTGCCAGTAAGTATGGCCA
This sequence comes from Dicaeum eximium, assembly GCA_013396995.1. Taxonomy (NCBI): domain Eukaryota; kingdom Metazoa; phylum Chordata; class Aves; order Passeriformes; family Dicaeidae; genus Dicaeum; species Dicaeum eximium. The sequence goes on along the minus strand of VWZP01004063.1, from coordinate 100,141 downwards.
ACTGTTCCTCTAATAAACAATATTTCTCTCAACAGAAAGCCAGCACCATGTGCCAATTTATCGGAAATGTGCCATTCCTTCCCTGTCACTGAAGACAATAAAGAGTAGTTCAGAGCACAAAAATACATTTTTATAAAAATGAAACCATGGGTGTTGCCACAGCACCTTATCCACTCTGTGTGAGTATGGAAGCATTTGAATTGCCCCAGTGGACACCTTAAGATCCCTTATTACATTTACACTGATGGCTTCTTGAGTACAGCTTTGAGAATGCAGCCCAATAAATCATCAGTGAATGGTGTTCAGTGTTATATTTGATGTGTTTGGATCCATGGACATGAAAGTCAAATCAAAGGTTGTGAGGAGGTAGCAGAGGGTACACCCTATTTCAAAGGCGAGTCATCTGTATAATCTGTCAGCCTGAACACAACACCAGCAGAAGTTAACAGCTGAGCAAATGCTCTGGATCACACATAAACCTGTAAAAATTCCTTCTGTGTCTTCTGAATGCCTGCCATTCAATTACTGCCACTCGTAAAGGGAAAAGGATTCTCTGGAACAGTATGACTCCTCTTCAAAATTAACACCTGATGGGGAAGCATCCTGTTTTGGAGACTGCATTAGCTTACACAAATGTGAAGCTGCAATGCTCCCATCATCTTCAAGATGTCTTCACAGCAGGTTATCAGCCTCGTAGCTGTGCTCACACGATTTCTGCATGGCGTGCAATATGTGCATTGCTCAGCCCCCCCAAAATGCTCATTGATTAGCTACTTCCATACACACAATATTGTCTTGGGCCCCATCACAATTTCCACTCACACTTTACTCAAATCATAATCGTGCAGCTGCCTAACACCTCTCTGGTCCTCTTGGAGGCAGACACACTCCTTCCTGAGCCAGCTACCCAAAAGGTCTAATCAAATGGCTTAATGGATAAGTATCACTCTTTGACTTAGTGCAATTATTTACATTTGACTAAAGCTTAACACATACTTTGCCAAAGTTAATCTTCCAAAAAGATATGTAAGCTTAGCTCAAAGGCATTTCAGGGCATAGAAATATAGACTTACTGCACCAGTTGATATGTATGTTCAATCTTTCTAAGCTGGCATATGTCTTGCTTCAGTTACCATCTGCTGATCCTTACAAAAATACTATTTATGACACAATACTTCTTTCTCCATGAAAACACTACTTCATTGCAATTGAAGCCTCTTTCAATATTTTTAATAAGTACATACACTAAAAATCAAAAAGCTCAGCCCATTTCATGTTACACTTGCAGTCCTGGCTGTGCACATTTGCAAACTATACTCCTGATCCAAACTGGGATTATGCAAACATATTTTGTTTTCCTTTAACTCCCTCAAACAACAGGTTTCTAACTGATGCCTAGCACCATTCACAGCAACCCTGCAGCAGGTAATCTTGTGACTGGAAACTAAAGAGCGCTAACCAGGGAGTGTCTGACTGACCAGGTGCTGCCTGGATCTTTACAGATCATGACAGGGATGGTGCTGCTTGGCAGCATTCACACCTCTGGCAGATACTGCTGGAAATTTCAGGGAAACCTTCAAATTAATATATTTAAAGCTATCCAGAGTAGTTGCAAAATAACTACTGATTATTCCACTTTTTTTCAGTGACAAACACCCAGGGTGAGTAAGAGAACATTAAAAGCATTTTGAAGAGAGATATTTTGTCCTACAGATTCCCATGTAGAGAAGGGGGTAGATTACTGTAGACCACTGGACAGACAGGGCCACTTTCAGCAACACGTAAGGTAAGTGCTGAACACCAGCATTTGCGTGAGGTCAGCTCCAGCTGGTATCTAATTGTTCCACAATTACCAAGTGCATTCCCACCTGTACACTTGGTATCCTCTGATAAGTTCACAAGGTAGGATGTTATTTCTAAATGCTGGTACAAACTATCCACCTCTCTTGCAGTGCTCCTGCATTTCTTCCCTGACTATTTAACATATTTTAGCCCTTTCTGTGCAATGATGCCAAGAGGTTTTCACACATTCCAGCAGTACCCCCTGCATTTATGGGCACTCAGAAACTAAGGATATGGAATAATTCCCACTGTGAATCACAAAACATCATGTGCTTCCTTATAGAATTTTATTATAAAATATGCAAAACGTTTCTTCATACTTCTTGAAGAGTGATGAAAGTAATAACCCCGAAGCACACGCCATTGAAAATTTCAGCCCAGCTTACACAATTTTAGCAAACAATTCTCTGGTTTATGAACTTTCTTCGAAAATTTTTACTCAGTGCCCCAAGTGCTCCCTTTCCCCTTTCAAGGAAAGATTCGACGTGGCACTCGGTGCCCTGGTCTGGTTGACATGGTGGTGTTGTTTGGTCATAGATTGGACTCGATGGTCTCAGAGGTCTTTTCCCAACCGAATTGATTCTGTAACTCCCATCCTGGCTCCCAGGCTTTCCCCTCGAGCTTCACGGGCGCAGCCTGAGGTTGCTCCCCGCTTTGTGCCGCCCCTCCCTGCACTGCCTTGAGGCCCCTCGGCCTCCCTCTCTCCTGGGGCTCCAAGGCAGCGTGGCGGACACCGGGATACGGGGGCCCAGGTTTCGGCTTTGATTTTAAGCTGCTCCGGCCCGTTTCGGCCGAGCAGGACGCTCCCCACTCGCCACTCCTCGCCCCACCTCGGGCGACCCTCAGAGCGCCCAGCGACACCGCCCCGCCCTCCGCTGTGCCGCACTTTCGTCACGGCCGCGCCCATGGCTCCACCGCCTCGCCGGGCCTCGACCGTTGTCATCGAACGCGTAGTGTCCTCGCCGCTACCGCGGAGACGCGTTATCCTCGGATTTAACACTCGGGCTGCCGGAACTTTACTCGAATCTGCTGTCGCCAAAAGCCAGCCCGTCCCTGCCCCTTCACCGCCAGCGGAACCGGAACCGTCGCCATTTTGTTTCGGGTGATGGCGGCTGTGGTGCTCTGTGGCCGGGGGCTTTAGGGTGGGCCTGGCTGTGCGGGGACTCGCTGCTCGGACAGTCGGTGCTCCTGCGAGCTGCCTCCGCCTCGCTGCGCCCCTCGGTGATGTACGGAGGGCTCGGAGGGTCTCGACGGACTGCAGAAGAAGCAGGCCCGCCCCCCCTAATGTTGTTGTCTAGCGGGGGAACGGTGCCCGGGCCCCCCGGAGGAGGTGGAGGTGGAGGCGGGAGTAGCCGTGTGGAGCTGCTGGTGTTCGGCTATGCCTGCAAGCTGTTTCGGGATGATGAGAAGGCTCAGTACCAGGAGCAGGGGCGACACCTTATTCCTTGGATGGGAGACCCCAAGATCATGATCGATAGGTCGGTGTAACACAACCCCCAGACTGTGCTGCGAGATCTCCTGTGATAGCCTTTTTCTGTTCCCCCCCTTGTGCTGTGGGCAGTGAGGGCGGGGGTTGAGCAAAGGGCTCGCTCTGGCAGGCGCGTCGGGACCTTCCGTGACGAGGCTGGAGGCAGCTCCTCCCGGCACAGCGCTCCGAGGGTGCTCTGGTAACGCTGCAGGGCCTCCCCCCGTCTGCGGGAACTTGGGGTTTCCCGCTCTGGCAGCGCTGCGAGGGTCCTCTCCTGGCAGTCAGCGTGTGATGGGTCTTTCTGCTCCACTTGCCAAGCCAGCGGCAGGGCGGAGAGTGGGAATGATCTGTTCCTTTGCAGTGCAAACCACAAACATCCTCTTTTTTCACTTGGAATCCAAGGGAGCCTGATTGTGGGTGTACTTATAAGGCACATTGTGCGTTCTGTAGGTGAGAACGGGGCAGTGTCGGGAGTGCAAAGGTGTTTATTCACCTTTAAAGGAAATGGGGATTTCCTATTTCTCCTATGAAATCTGGCTGCAGGCTGTTGATGGGACACCCCGAAGGCAGTTGTTGGCCTCTTTACTTTTCGTGGTGCCATGATTTACTGTATTAGACAGTAATACTCTCAGAGCTGGCTTCTTTTGGTTGTTGTGCCGTAGGTCCCGGTTCATGATTATAGAGAGTGATGGAATCTGCTTTGATGTTCCTTCTGGTCTCATGAGTTGTTTCAGCACTGCAGGGTGGGATTTGGAAATAAATTCATTAAGAAAGGGTTACCTGCATATTTTATTAGACAGAGGGAAGATGAGAGATCAGGTTGGTTATGTTTGAGTGGAGCACTGAAAGAATAATTTAAGAGTTGTGTCCGAACCTGGAAACCTCAGTGGGAAAGATGGAAAGATTTTGGTTTGAAAAGGGTCACTTAACATACTCTAGATATTTGTTCCCTCAGTTTCATCACTGCTTTGGTGCTGGACAGGATTTTCTTATTACTTAAAAGCTGTATTTGTCTCAGAAAAATGTCAGTAAGAGAAGGTCTTTTGATTGCCTTCCATAGGACTGGAAAAAAAAGAAATGCCCTTGCACTGTTTTGGTGCTTCCACCATTAATGATGGTTATCATTGGAATAATTTTGTTAAATTGGAATAGACACGAAGGCAGGACAAAACAGCCATGAATATTTGTAGCTGTGTTTCATTTCTCACTTATACAGCAATGGAAGTGTTGTGTTGCACACTTCTAAGTCAATTAATTTCAGTAACTGATCTCATTCATAGGTAGAGGCCGTTTTTGGGATGCCTTGCAGCAGAGCCCCGTTCACAGGTGTTACAGGAATTGTAGGGAGCAAACACTAAGTATGTGCATGTCTGTAGACACATACTGAAATACCAAATAACATACATTTGTGAGTTAAGGCAGCTTGCAATTGCTAATCTTACAAACTCCTTTGGAAGCTTAGATTCCTTTTATCTCCAGCAGCAGGAAGTTTTCCTTTTCACTATTTTGAGAAAAGGACATTGCTATGAGAAGACTCGGGTTCAAGTTTGCCTGTGGACAGAGCTTGATTAACCAGACCTATGTTTCATTTGCTTTTTGCTATAAGAATATTTACTTTCTTTGTTTTTGGTCTAGCAAGTTGGCACGAGTCAAGAGTTGTGTGTGGGAAGACACCTCAGCGGAGTCGAGTTTACTGTTGCTTTCCTTTCCAATCAGTTTCTCTTACTGATGCATAAACATTATCCCAGTGCAGTGCTTTTCCTTCAAATAAAGTGATTTCTTAGTAGAGAGGAACTGTACATCATTGATCTTTGCCGATTTTGCGGTGAACCTCCTTAAATTGCATGTTTATGTTACTGTTCCTATGTATGTGTGTCTCTCTATCACATAACCCAGAACTTATTTCCTCAGCCAAATGGCTAGGGGCCGAGCCTAGCCATGATTTTACCTCCAATGGACGCAAGTTTCTATGGTGAAGATTTCTCCTGAGAGTTCGGGACTAGCAGAAAGAAGCGAGGAAATTTCGACCGTTTGGTTCTTACGGATAGGTATTTATGTACTCGGGTTTGTGTGAATGTAAGCTATTTGACTTTCCAGAAAAACATATTTTGCAAGTGACATTGATTGGTTGGTTGAAGCACGTACGGTAAGAGCTGTTAAGGAAATGGATCCCACTTAAACTATTAAAGGATACCTTTGCCTTTAATTGTAATAATTTATTAGTTTCTTTGAGAGGAATTTAGACTATTAAACAAATTTTCGATAGTTGGTGACAAATGATTAGCAAAATTAATTGTAACTTCTAAAAGGGAGTATGCATTAACGTGTAAGTTGGTTTTGTTTTTTTTTTTTTTTTCATTTTTATTGGGTAAGTATTTAAATAGTCACATAAACCCAAGCCCTAAGTTCTTTGCATTGACCAGCTGTTTTATCCTGCAGGTATGATGGGCGTGGTCACCTGCATGACCTTTCTGAATATGATGCTGAATATTCCACGTGGAACAGAGACTATCAATTGTCCGAAGAGGAGGCTAGAATAGAAGCCCTCTGTGATGAAGAGAGGTATTTAGCCTTGCATACGGACTTGCTTGAGGAGGAGGCAAGGCAAGGTATTGCTCAAGGAATAACATGGTTATTAAAAAAGCATGTTTAAATAAATTATTATGAAACTAAATTTACTCCTAATTTTATACTCTCTTTTTCTGATGTTATCTTGACAGTATCCAGTGGATTCGAAAAGCAGGAGTCTTTGCGTATGTGAGAGGACCTCAGGATAGTTTAACTGTAGATCCACACAGAAATTGCCCAGATTCTGAGGGCAGACTGGCATTTCAGACCCCCCAAAATAAACACATTATGCTTCATTTCTAGTGTTGTTTAAAGGAAATTCTTTGCTTTTATATGCATAATTGCATTAGAATGTCTTAATCCACAGCCTTTATCTCTTCAAGAAGAAATAAATGGTCAGCATGTGTACATGCTATGTTATTCTGTTCAGTTTTTAATGAAAGCTAAAATGATCAGGAGAAAACTTCTTATTTAAAACTAAAGTAAGAAATATTACTACTTCTTTTTTAATAAATTAGCTTCTGAATATATTCTAATGTTGGTAATTGCAATTTTATTCAAGAGGAGGAATATAAAAGACTCAGTGAAGCTTTGGCAGAGGATGGTACCTATAATGCAGTGGGATTCCGTTATGGCAGTGATTATTATGACCCTTCAGAACCAACTGAAGAGGAGGAGCATCAGCCTGCAAAACAAAGAGGTAAGGGGTTAAAATAACAAGGGTTAATTGAGAGGGAGGACATAGCATTTCTCTGTCTTGCACTTGAGGTTTTAAAATATATGTGCTATGAAAATGCAGTTAAAAATTCTGAAAGCATTTCATCGAAGTCTTTATGGGACTCTTGTTACTGATTTTTTGCAGACTTTGTTCTGGATGAGCTTAAAAATGTTTTCCTGCTATAGCACAGTCAATACTGCAGTAGTCAGGGAATTTAATTCTGCTGTCATGCAGATTCTTATTTTTAAAATAATAGTGATTCTTTACATTGGATGTCTGCTAACACTGTATTTCTCAGTCAAGCTGGAAAATATTGTAAGCATGAAATAGTAATTAATAAGAATGTATATTTTTAAGTTTAGATTTTGTCATCTTAATTATTATGAGTCTGTCTTCAACATAGTGTGCCCTACTCCATGACCTAAAAAATACAGATTTCAGTTGTCATGTTCTCATCTATAATTCCAGGAACATCATATTTTTATCATACATACTTAAGGAAGGTTTCAAATGTTGTTGAACTATGTCTTAGTAAAGTGAGGATCATTTAATTAACAACTGCGTTGCCTAACTACATCTTGGTGGGTCACTGTGATATGAAATGTGCTTTTTTCCGCCAAGTTGTTGTGTGGTAATGCAAAATCATTTTAGGTGCTAAAGCTTATTTAGTGTTTTTTACTGTATCTGAGAGATTGTATAAAGGCAGTCAGTGTCTGTGCTACTTGCACTGTACAAAGGGGTTTTCCTCTGCTCTTTTGTACTGAAGCAGAATTGATTGTCTTTTCTGGGGTTTAATTAATTTGTTTAACTCTATAACCAAATACTGTTAGGTGGAGCTGCTGGCAAAAGAAACAGTCTATTCTTCTTTGTCTGGTGCTCTTTCCATCTTTCTTTGCTGCTAAAATTTCTCTGTACCTTTATGGAGTTAAACTATTTGAGTTAATTACAAAAAACAAACAAACAAAAACCACCCAAAAACCAACCCATGAGAAAGTAACCAAACAAGGGAATTCTTTGTGGTAGTGTTTGTCCTCAGTAATCACTGCAACATCTCATCCGTGGTGAGGTTTTTCTGCTGTTTCCACAGCTCCCGTGGTCAGGTGTTCCTGAACTTGTTCTAATCTGTCAGGGGAAGAGGGGAATACAATTTCTGTTAAGGCTAATAGAATAGATAATACTGTAAGTTACTTTTAAAAAACTTCGGTTACTTTAAAAAAACTTTTTTTAAAAAAGCTTTTGACTTCAATTATTATAAAAATCTGTAAAGCAAAGTATTTTCAGAGGAACATTTCTGCTAGAGCAAATAATGGAATGTAATAAAAATTTTTCTTTTTAACCATATTTAAACGTCTTCAGTATAAATGCTGTTTATATAACTGCATTTGATAAAGTCCTTGGTTGCACATCCTTTTCAAAATACTTAATTTCAATTTTTTTTTTTTTAACATTTGTGTACTTTAGTTTTTTCCTAAATAGTTTATCTGGCATTTCTTTTAGAAGTAGCTCAGACAGAAAATACAGAGGAAAATGAAGAACCTTTTGTTGCCCCTCCGGGACTGAATGTACCTTCGGATGTGGAACTGGTATGTGTACATGTAATGCAGCCTACATGTCTGCCAGCTTTTGAGCAGATGATGGTGCTCTGTTTGATGGTTGAGTTAGGGTTTTTTTCCATTAACATTAGTGTGGTACATTTTTAATTATTCTAATATAGTAACCTAATTTCGAATGTTCTGCCTTGAACCTCTCGAGTTCTATGAACACCCTTGAAACTTCTTTTTCACACTGAAATGATTGCTCTGCTTATGCTAAGTGCATTTGGTATCACTTGTGATATTATTTTAGCTAATGCAGAGAAAAGGCAGTTGTTCTTGGAATGGATACTTGCTGAGATGTAAGGTTCAACATATTATAGGCACACAGATTATTTTTACAGTGTACGGAGTACAAGGAGAAACAGCTGAGTATGAAATTAAAAGCAGTGAATAATGAAGTTCATTCTTTAACTGTACTCTTGTTCTTTTCACATCTTGGGTTTGATATCGCACTGGTCCCTAGGGAATTCAGCAGTGAAAATGCATGGATGCTGCTGAACTTTATTAGTTTTATCTTTTGCTTTATTGCTGAAGTATTCAATGACTCTTCAAGGGAATGGACGTGGGAATTGTAGTTTGTATGTTGGCCTTGAGAGGCAAGGTGTTCTTCCTAAGCAAACACAAAGTAAGAAATTTCTAGTTAGGCAGGAATATTTGCACATTCAGAGATAACAGATTTAAGGACAGCTTTTGGGAAGGAAACCATACATGTTGAGTCTTCAGAGCACCTTGAGATATTGTAACACCAAGCTCATCCAGGATCTGTTGCCCTCTTCAGTTTGGTGTTCAATGCATAAGCAGCTGTGCTGATACAAGAAGAGGATCTTGCAAAAGGAACTGAATGAGCAGCTGAGGAAGACTGGGAGTGTCTTGATTATTTTTTAGGGCTAATGTACTTTCACTAGTTTTAAGTGATTATGAAACTTAAGTTGCTAAAGAAAACCAAGAAGGACAGGGAACTACTGTTCTTTCTGATTCCCTTTGGAGTTCTAACACACTGTACAAGCTGATTCTGAAAATACAAATATGTGTTATTTTACTCCCACAGCCACCAACGGCAAAAATGCATGCGATCATTGAGCGAACTGCAAACTTTGTGTGCAAGCAGGGAGCCCAGTTTGAGATCATGCTGAAAGCCAAGCAAGCACGCAACTCCCAGTTTGACTTTCTGCGGTTTGATCACTACCTCAATCCCTACTACAAGTTCATCCAGAAGGCCATGAAAGAAGGACGCTATGCGGCTCCTTCGGAAAGTAAAGCTGACGAGAAAAAATGTGAGTTGTTCCTTGGCAAATGCTGGCTTCAGGAGGGGAATCAGTGAAACAGGCACTGGTCTTTTTGTTAAAATAGCCACGTTTTCCTGGGATTCCGCTGCAGCTGAGATGATATGATGATTCAAAATTTTGCTTAAATTGGAGATTTTTTTTTTTAGAAAAATATTGTTTATGGAAACTTTTAAGCTGCTATGATGTGGAAGTTTTAAAAACAGTCATACTGCTCAAGTCAAACAGAAGGTTGGCCTGTCCATTTAGGGTTTGGTTTTATTATGTTGGGCAGTAGCTTAGATCTATGCTTTTGTGACTAAGCTGATTTATATGAATGATGCTTTCCCTAAGAATTCATGCTTGTCCTGTATCATCATTCTCTACCAAAGCAAAATCATAGCAAACCCAAATAAAATTCACATTGCATTTATTTAGACTCAAGAATCAAATCTGAGGAAGATGATGATGATGACGACGACGATGATGGAAATTATCTTCATCCAAGTCTTTTTGCATCTAAAAAATGCAGTAGGCTTGAAGAGCTCATGAAGGTACTTGACAATATTAAAATTACCTTTTTATCCTGTAAAACGCCTGATTCATGGACACAAAAATTTTAATGTGCAGGTGCTCAGGTCTTTTATTGGCAAAGGTCTAAGGTTCTTTTCAGACTGTAATTTAAGTCTGTTTTGGTAAACTTTTGAGTGTCCTTTAGTACACAAATCGTTGTTTTTCCATTTCCAAGGAATTACATTTCTGTTTCTGATGCCCTCTGTTATTGAGGGCACCAGTCAAAGATTTATCCTACAGAACCTGTGTTGAAGCAAAGAGATTAAGGTATTTAATGCCTTCTGTATATAAGCTGAGAGAGAAATTTTTTCTTCTTAGATTTTAGTAGATGAAATGTTGACATGAAATAACCATTCTAGCAAATAATATTTCACCAGAATTTCTACTCTTTAAATGTAAATTTTTCCAGATATGTTAGTTGTTGTTATTTTCTGAGACTTGGCAGTGATGGAATAATAGGAGTGATAGACAGTCATACGTATTTGAGGCTTTTAGAGGAATGGCTGTGGTGGTGTTTGATATTTAGACAAGGCAGGTTCTGTGCCTTATTCCAGCCACGGCAGTCATTGGCTAACAGTAATAACCACTTTTGTTTTCTGTCATTAATTTTTGTTTACCTGAAAGTGGTTTTTTTTTAACTAATTTTCAAATACATTGATTCTGATGTGAGAGCTACAAAAACAGTAATTTCAGTGTTTGCACATAATTATTGATGTCTATTAACATAGATAAGTTTGCTTTCCCAAATATGTTGATGCTACTGTTCTTTAAATATGTACTTCCAATTTTAATATTTTTTACTGTTTTCAAAATATTTTCAGCCTTTGAAGGTAGTAGACCCTGATCACCCCCTTGCAGCACTGGTGCGCAAAGCACAATCAGATAATAATTCATCCACACCACAGTCAACAGACGGGGCAGCTGTGCAGACATCACGGGCAGAATATTCCTCTGATTGTAAGTGGTTTGTGAGGAGGCAGCTGGTGGTGTGTTTCGATGAATTGTGTGTGGATGCTGCTGGGAAGAGAATATGTTGGCTTTGTGCTTCATCCTGTGTATTTATTCTTTTGCAATCTCCTGAGTCTTTGAAGGTCCATTCTGAGTATCTGTTGAATTGCTGCTTAGGAAAACCAGGAATGGGGCAGAGGGGGTGGGCAGGCAGGAGGCCAAGTCTCCAGTCTGTGAGTACGTTTAGCACAATATCCTTGTTATTAGGTTATTTTGTTCCTGCAGATTTTGTAAATTCTGATACTCAAAAAGATGAAGTCAAGCTCTAATGAGTTTATGTGCCTCTTAATTCTTTTTAGCTTTCAGAATTCTGAAAGTCCTTGATTCCTTAAATACAGAAAGGCAACTTATCCTTTCATTTACGGGACTGACCATGTAATACTACCGAGATATAAGAAAATTTGTAGTGAAGCCTTTGCTACAGTAGAGTTTCATGTTATTGTACATTTGTAAGTAATGAGTAGTTTCACTTCAAGGTGGTGCTGATTGAGTTCTTGGTTTTTCAGCAATGTTGCTGCAGTTCAGTTATTATCATAATAATCTCAGTTAATTTTTATGCATTATAGGTTCAGAACCCCCCAAGGATTGCAGGTGTTGTCAGTGTAATATGTGGGAAGAAATATGCATGGAAATAAATTGTATTTAAAACTGTATCGTAAGGGAATCTTAATAAAATCGAAACAATATTTCTGTGAAGAAATTGAAAATTACTGGTTATTTCAAGAAAGACTAGCATCAGAATAGGTATCTCCATAGAATAGAGCTAGTCAGTTTTTGGATTACTTTCATTGAACCTGAATGTATGTGATAGAAACTGGGAGATTATCATTTAGTACCAAAATAAGGTCCTCTCCCTGCTTTTAAAACTTAACAGGACTTCATTCTGTTCTTGTAACAGATACCTTATTCTTTGAAGAAAGTAAATACTGCCACATGGGAATATTTATAAAACTTTTAAGAGAATAATTAATTATAATTTAATCCTTTGATTAAACCTTGCTTCTAGAAATGAAAACTCTTACTGTAGTTAATTTGAAATCTTTTACATTAATATTTTCTGTTTATACATAGTCTTTCTGCAGAAAACACATTTATATGGTGGATACTTCTTGTAAATCTATTAAGCTAATTAAAACATTATAAAACACTGTCCTTAAAGAAAGATAGAAAGACATAATAAGCCTTTGCACTCTAAGAAAGACTTAGAGACGCCTTTAGTGTGGAAAACATGTTCAAATGCATGGTTTATTATGTTGCTGTTGATTTGCAAAACCTGTCTACTTTTTGAGGTTTAAGTAGGTGTCTGTATATAGTAATATAGGTGTTTAATATGTATATAGTAATTCTAGTAGTTTAGTTTGTTAATGCTAATTTTGAATAATGCACATTTCTTTCTTAATGAAAACATAGTTTTAACGGAGTTAAACTGCCAGAGGTGAATTAGATTAGGAAGCATGATTTCATACTAGCTCCTTTTAAAATATGCCTGCTCTAGTTCACTTCTTATTCACATCTATGACCTTCAGTACATTTGCATTCTGTCCCTTAATATATGTATTTCTTACTTCTCCTAAATCTGTTAATATAAGCCTTTCCTTTTTTGTTTTGGGTTTGTTTTTTGGTTTTTTTGCACAAGAAATGAGATGCTATTTGCTAGTGTGCTGTGTGAACCTGGATTCTCAATGTGTTTGAATTGATAAAATAATGGATTGCTTTGGGTGGTTTTCTTCTAATTAGAAGTTTGTTCTTAAATATGTCTTTGTAGCAACTGTGGCAGCCATGTATTACAGCTACTACATGCTCCCTGATGGAACCTATTGCCTCGCGCCTCCGCCTCCCGGAATCGATGTTGCTGCCTACTACAACGCCCTGCCCGCAGGGGTGACTGTGTCCAGCGCCACAGGGGTAGGAACGGTTCCTCCCCCTCCTGGTACCACACCCCCGCCTCCCCCAGACACAAGTGACAGCACCAGTGGCTTGACTTCTACCACAACATCTACAAGGTACCTCAGGCAGATTTGCTTGTTGATTGGGAGAGTCTTGTTCCTGCACTTCCATAGGGAGTGTTTAGTAAGGGTTCTGTTACTGAATCAAGCTGTTTTAACTGCATGGTGAACACAGAAAACAAACCTCTCTGTATTTTTTGTTGGTTTTTGGTTTGGTTTTGGTTTTTTTGTTTGTTTGGGGTTGGTTTTGGTTTGTTTTTTTGGGGGGGGGAATTGTTTTTATTTGTTTTGTTTGGGAGGGTTTTCTGGTTTTTTTGTTTTGTGGTTTTTTGGGGTTTTTTTTTTGTTAGGATTCTGAAAGATTCTTAAAGATTTTTATCAAGATTCTGAAAGATTTTTATGTTCTATTTTTAAAAACCATTTACTCTTGATGTTTTCAGCACAATTGCTCCAGTGGTTGCCATTATACCTCCACCTCCAGATATCCAACCTGTCATTGACAAGCTAGCTGAATATGTTGCTAGGAATGGGGTAAAGTTTGAGACTAGTGTTCGTGCCAAGAACGATCTCAGGTAAGAGAAAATGTTATTTAAACTGCTATTTTAAAAGTTAAGGTTTTAATTTTTTAAGGTATTAAGTTACAGAACATGCAGCTTTTGAGAAGTATTATCATTTGTTTGTTTATTTAACTGAAGTTTAGAGACCTACTTAATGGCAATAGGAAAGCATTATGGCTCAAATTATCAAAACAGCCAGCCTGTTGAAAATGTCTCTAGTAAGTGTGCTCTGAATGTGTATCCTCTGAAGTTTAGGCTTAAGTAAGAGTGCTTCCAAACATCAAATAACATTCCATTTGCTAGAGAAGACTAGATAATAAGGGATTGTTAGTATTAGCTATGTTCATGTGCATCTTCACGAATTCAGTTTTCTTTTAACAGGTTTGAATTTCTGCAACCATGGCACCAATATAATGCTTATTATGAATTTAAAAAACAGTTCTTCCTTCAAAAAGAGAGCGGTGACAACTGCCAGGTACATGTATGTTTATAGATACTTCTATTAAAAATGCAGTAAATGTGAGAAAAGGACTTAACCAGTTGTGTTACCATGAGACATTTTAAAAATGGAATGCTGAATTAGGGAGAAATTGATCAGCAAAGGATGTGAATGCTTTTTTTTTGTTTTATAGTTTTATACTGCATTAAAGTAAGGATCTGTGAGATGGTGTGGTACTTAATGCTTGCTTTTTACTATAAGCCACTCTACTGTGGCTGTAATATAAAATGACAACCTGAAAATCCTCTGGCTTTCTATACAAGAGAATATATGCTTCATGTAGGTTTAGAGCTTTGTAGGATTGTGATTAGTGTTCTGCTGTCGGAAAAGTTTCCTATAGCTTTTAACACCCATACCTTCCCATATGCCTTATCGTTCTTTGTACAACAGTAGCACAGAGGCTGGAGGAGCTTTCTGACATGCCTTCTTCTAAGGGAGGTTTTGTTAGAGTCCTGTCATGAGTGCAACAATATTGGAGCTTCAGAATCTCACAGCAGTTTCCTACTTGCTTTGCTTCTTCTAGTCCGTGTTATTAGAAGGTGGTAGCCAGACTTGGCATCCATGTTTTTAACTATTCTCATGTTAGCTAATTAGATTGCTCTCTTACTGAAAAGAAAATTGCAAATAATATCAGAATTACATTATCTGATGTTAACTTTTCATGGGAAAGAGCTATTTTTTTTTTAGGCCCTATGTCATTTGTCATCTCAAGGCTTAGATTGGGGAGCCTTAAACTGAAGAAGGTAGGCCTGTGGGTAAACTCCTCGGAATTGCTTTGTGGAAAGTGAAGAAATTCAATAATGGTTGCTGTTTGGAACACTTATGTCTGATGTTTTGTTTTAATTGTGAAAAAAATGTTTTGAAAACACTATTTTTAAAGATAAGCTGTGGTAAATATGATCTTACTCAGCTGATAAATTACAACCAAAATTGTCCTGTGCCACGATGCTGACTGTTGTTCTAGAAAGTGTTATTTGCAAACCGGTGGGTTGAATTCATAATGCTTACATAATTAATAAGGACTTGTTAACATGTAGTTGGGGGGAAATTGTACACTAACCAAAGCATAATAATAAAGGATTCATTTTAAATGTTCAAATGAGTACAGCTAAAAAGGAACTGAAAACTGGTTTAAGTCCCTTGAGGTCAAGTGTAGCAATGCATATTTTTGTACTGCATGGCTTCGAAGCTAATGCCATTCTCTTCACTTTTTTAAAATAATGATTTTGATACTATCTTTATGCTCTAGTAATATATGTATAGGCAACTAATGCAAGTGATGCTTTTCCTTTTGGCCATTAAAATTAATAAGAAAGTGTACTACTGACTTCAGTAAATACAGGGTGAACTGCGTGATTTCATTGTGCATTTCACCTTCGAGGACTTTCAGAAATCAGTTCTGTTGGTCAGGGAATGGCTGCAGGGAAGATCTGCTTAATGCCTTAATTTCAATGTCACTATGCTTAACAACAGCCAGGGCAACCAAAGTCTTAGTTGACTATGTTAAATTACTTAATGTTATCACACGACTCACCATAAAGTAGAAGTAAATACTTCGAATGTTCTGTAATATCCTTCTTGAAATTTTTTTGCTGAGTTCACAGATCATGCTGAATGCTTCAGTCATGTAGTGGCAGAACCAGTAATTCTTTACTTCCTTGAAAATCTCAGTACATCTGTTGCAACAAAAAACATTGCTAGTCCCAGCGTTCTTCAGCAGAATGTTGGAACAAATCAAATATTAACCTGTGTTGATTCTTGTGAAATCTGATTCTGCAAAGAATTTACATGCAGTTGTACATGAGGAAAAAGTGTCATAAGCTTTCACCCTCTCCCTGGGAACTGACTTTATGGATTTGGTTTGGGACCCTGGAAATCAAGACCTAAATAAATATACAAAAGAAGAACATGCTTTTAGGGTCTAATTTTAACAATAGAATTTTACAGCAGTTTTTGGCAAAAGTGTATCAGCCAAAGAACATTTTCTTTGCTGTAAAATAACAACGTGTTCTTACCGTAGGTCTGTAGGTTTTACGGCCTGTGAGTTTACATGAGGCAGAATTACGGTCATGAGTGCTGAGTGATACAAAATTAACTGTTGTGTGATTAGCTGATAATGTGGTTTTTCAAATGGCTGGCAAAATTGCAGCTCCACAGACATTGCATTAATGATTTTATAAGTATCCTGTTAGTAATTCTGCTTATTTCTTTTGAAAAGGGAGTATCTTCTTCTGAAGATGTTCCAGCAGACACTGCCAATGATACATCGAGTGAGACTCAATTTGCAGATGAACATGCACCTGAAGATGCATCTGAGCCGAGTGCTAAGGGAGTTCCAGGGACAAAAAAGGATGCTCTTCCTCCTAAAGTTGTCAGTGATGGTAAACTTGTGAAAGGTATGGTAATGTGATTTCTTAGGCATGAAAATATTTGATAACATATACATAAATAAAAAAGAAGGCAGGGGAAAGTAGAGAAAAGAATTTTATCATGCAAAAACATTTTTTCACTGAAGAAGTCAAAAATGTCTGCAATAAGTAGTTTGAATGCTTTCATATTTCTTATCAGACTATCAGGTATTTACTGTCTGACACAATAAATTGTTTTACTTCAGTTTTGTGCAAAGTTGAAGGCTTTAATCAGTGATGCCAGTAAAATCTTTTTTTTTTGGTCATTTTCAACTTGACAGTTACAAGCTTTGTGCAAGAGAAAAATAATTTGTTCTGAAGAAAAGCGGTGGCCTTATTTGAAAGGATACATTTGGAGAGAGTACACTAGGTTTGTTGCTCCTTCTTCCCGTGTTGTACATTAGTCATGCTGGAAGAAAAGACCCCTTTCATATCAAAATGAAATGTTTTTACTCTCATTAACAGTCATAGCAGCACCAGGACAGGACGGGAAGATTTCTCTGGAAGCCACTCAAAGCCAGCTAGCACACTGTTAGTGTCCTGTGTTAGAGAAATGATTGTTTATAGCTGGGAGATGATTTATTGGCCTATCAGGAAAAGATATGTTAAAAATTCTTATTTTCAATAAAACCTAAAAATGTGCATCTTTTAACTAGAACCAAAAGCCACTGAAAAAAAACCAAAAACCACCAAAACAGAAAAAGCACTCTTTAACTGGCCTTCCATGGATGGAAACTTTCTTCCTGCCACCTTAGTGACTTACTTAATTACTGATAAGTTTATCTACTCCCTGTGGTTCCTTGGCATTCTCTCTTCCTGCTTCTTACTGCGATCCCATTTCCTCCACAACCAGCAAACACCGGCCTCCTTGCTGTGGCTGGCTGACTGTCCAGACTCTGCAGTTTCTTCTCTCAGCAGCCTGAGTAGAGTAGCTTTCCTGGAGAAAGAGTAATCTTCCCTGCCTTCAAAGATGCCTTATAAGAGATGCAATGTACACCAAGAAATATATATTGTTTCTGTTGTTCTGCTATTAGTAAGTGGCAAACTGGAGCCTGTACTTTAATAGTAGTAATCTGCTCAAATTTACATAATGGAATATAACCAGTGAGTCATTTTGTAGCAATCTGATTCCTATAAACTTATTTTCATTTCCTTTAATATGGTTCAAATCCCACTTTATAATAACCTAAATACAGTACTTGCCTCCAAGACAGACATAATATCCATACTAGATTTTTTTTCTGCCTCTGAGGAAATAAAATCCCATTTTAGGATTTGTTCTATCCCATGAAAAAGTTGGAAATCACTGTTGCATCTTTTCTTGGAATTCTGGAGTTCTTTGTTTCTGAGTGTATTTCCTTACCCCAGGATTACTAGAATCAAAGCTTATCTTTTATAAACCTTGGTATGTAATTTAATTACTGTATCTAGATGCCCCTAATTGCAATCCCACAGGACATATATGCAAAAGGCATCCTGAGGAACATAAGTATTGCAGCAGACCATATGGTACTAGGTAGTGAGAAATTCCATTCTTCCGTTCTTTTTTCTTAGAAGTGTCATTTAGGATAAGTGGGTTGGAGATTAATGCTGTTCTTTTGTTTTTGTTTTTGTTTTTTTGAGAACTTTACACACCAAATGAAGTTTCCAAAGTTGTTTAAAAACACAGAAAGAGAGGAAAAAAAGGATTGTTGTCCTTTTGACCAAAATAATTAGCATAATAGGATGATGACTTTGTGGTGTAGTTTGCAGGAATAATGGTAAAATCAGAAAATTGAACCTGCCTTCTACTGCAGTCTAATGATGTGTGAAATCTTACCCATTCATTCACAGCATCCTTTGCTCCAATAAGCTTTGCAATCAAGGCCAAAGAAAATGACCTTCTTCCTTTGGAGAAAAACCGTGTTAAATTAGATGATGACAGTGATGAGGAGGAAGAGGAGGGAAAGGAAGGCCAAGAGAGTGCTAGCACTGCATCAAACCATACTCCAGCAATTACTGCTCCTTGTACTGCTCCTGAAGAGAAAAAGCCTCAACTTACACAGGAGGAGTTGGAAGCTAAACAAGGTATTCCATGTGGCGCTGAAAACAAAGTGAAGGATTGAGTCCTTCACACAAATGGCAAAACTGCCATGTATGACATTTTAGGTGTTTTGAATATTTTCTGTGTCATGTTAACAAGAATCATGATTATTTTCCCACAATTTCCTCCTTAATGTTAAGAATAAAATCTTCATTGGTTGCTGAGACAAAATCAAACTTACAGCACACAGGGCTGGTTGAATGCTTTGTCCTAGTGCCTGATCTTTCTGAATTTTATTTTGGTTTTCCATTATAATTTTCTAGTAAAGCACTGACTTTGTAGTTTCCAGATTGCATTAACAAAGCCCAGTAAAGACATACATGTTTGCCATTTTCTTCAGTGAACAGTGAATTGCTACAAGCTGTTTTTAATTTATACAGCACTCCCATATAGACTTGTATCGCCTTGTTGATGTTTTGTTGCTCTTATAATGCAATGCCATTAAATCTTTGTATGTGTTTTTCCTGTTACTCTGTTAATGTGCAGAAGGGCAGAAGGGCATGCTCTGTGAATTTGAATGAAATGATGTTTTAAAAGAATTCAGTTTCACCCATTCCTCCCAAAGGCTGTTTCACAGCAGAGTGTGCTTATTAAAGTGGATGTTCCGTCAGTATTTACCAGCTTAAAAACTCAGTATTTCTCACAACTATGAGTATACCACAGGAATTTAGTTTTTCATTTTCGAAATGGTGGTTTTTTGTTCTAAGTAGTAGTTGCTTTGTAAATTGCAAAAAGTATGCCATGGTCTTACATATCTAAAGCAAATATGAAGTATATGTTGTATGATAATAAAAATGAAGTGTAAAACACAGTTAAAAAAATCTGTGTGTTGAAAAACCTGTGGAACTGAACAAAAAAATCCAGTTGTTTAGTACATATACAAAACACAAAAATGAAAGTGTAAGATGAAGAACATTACACAAAGTAGCCCTTAGGTGCATAGTTAAATCAATTGGCTTATTCTCTTCATGTAATCACATACAACATGTAATCACACGCAACAAAATCTGCTGGTTTTAGCAATGATGAAACAGTTCCTGAAAATTTCTGGAGCAGCTCTTTCTATAAACATATTAACATATATTTAAATAGGGCTGGAAACTGTGAAGATCAGATCAGTGGAAAGGCAAACTGGAGAGTGATGGAAACTCTAAGACTTACAAGAAAAAGCTTCTGAATTTACAGAGCTACTTTCTTTAGGTAGTTTTTATAAGTAGAAAAGGACAAGTATCCTGAATAATCAGGATTGGATTTTCTTGTCATTTTAAGTTAGAAGTTTTTACTTCACCTGCACTGCTACACGTTTGCTTTACATTAAACAAATGATATATCTATGAAATACAGTGCTTGTAAATTTCAAGCTGATGTTCTTATGTCATTTAATGGCTATATTGGAAAGGCTTGAGAATGACTGGAGAGGCTGTCAGCTTGTTTGTGATGGAGAGGGGTGTTTGTGTTAAGGAAGCCTGAGTTCCCCAAGTATGACTCACTCTAAACTTAATGCTTAATTTTCTTTCTTAGCAAAGCAGAAGCTAGAGGATAGATTAGCAGCTGCAGCAAGGGAGAAGCTTGCACAGGCCTCCAAAGAATCAAAGGAGAAGCAGCTACAAGCAGAACGCAAAAGGAAAGCTGCCTTGTTCTTGCAGACTCTGAAAAACCCTCTGGCAGAAGCAGAAACTGAGAAAATTGAAGAAAATTCCTTCAGTAGTGAGGTAAGCAAGAAATAAATTTCTTTCCCATAAAGCTGGCAGAAAACTTACCTCTAGAATGTGACTGGAGTATTTTTGGATTTAAGTTAACTAAAAGAAGGGTTGATTAACTCTTTACAGTTCTGACATTCTTCGCTCTTTGCGGTTTTGATCTAACATAGGATTCCAATTGCTGTAAAAGAAATATAAGCTGTTTGTATTGATAATATCCTTTGCCAGTTGATTTTGCTTGAGCCAGACACAGTGTTAGTGTTTTGTTCTGCTGCAATAAGCATGTTCTGGTTAATTTCTAATTTTGACTTTGTGTATTGATTAAGTAGTGTAACCTTGGAATAACTAATGTGTATTCTGGGCTTATGAATACTGCAAATATGCAAATGAACTGAAGTACTCATTTCTGTTCTCATATGGCTATAAATTCTCCCTATTTACAGAGCTCTTTCCTAATCCATTCCTGCTAAACAAGAGTTGTTGAATCATGTTTTGGCATTACTTTCATCAGATTTACTTCAGTCATGCAAATAAAATGCTGAAGAGCAGCTCTACCAGAGAGTTTGTCTGACGGTGTAGCATTTAGTAAAGGCCAAAAAACCATGCTGTTACCCAAAACACACAAAGAAGTGAGATTCAATGAATGCTATCTGAATGTTTGCAGTTTAACTTCTTAGAAGAGCTCTCAGACAATGTAAATTTCTCATCCCTTGTGATGCATAATAAAATTCATCAGGTAACAGGTTTGTTTCCATGCTTTCCAAAACTGTCCTACTGGCCTGATCAGTTGAAGCTTTGTAATCTCCCAGTTCTGTGTTTACTGTGAATTTTTAAAATTGTTTTTATTCTTTTCTGCATTCATGCCTCCAATTTCAGTTCCCATTAACTTATTTTCCAAGACAGTTTGTTTCCAAATGTTTATACACTTCGAAATTTTATTTGTGGCCTAGCAATTTGCTGACTGCTTTCACTGAGTTCTGTGTTCTGCTCTGGTGGTGAATCGAGTAATTTTGCTGGTACTGTTCTTCTTAAAGGCAACTGGAGTTGCCACTGAGGGAAGTGGCCTGTTTGCTTCAGGTGATTGTCATAAGAACACAACCATCTGTCACCAGGGCATCTGGGCACAGTGGTGGACAGGTGGGTGACTTCTGGGTGACTTCTCCCTCTCTGTTACCTGTTTTATTTCACTGAAGAACCTGCATATTTCATCCAGAAGTAGCTAAAGTTACTTCTTTGTGGCTCTCCAGATGTGATTCAGCAGTAGCCTGAAGCAGTGGTGTTTCAATCCACCAGGCAGCCAGCCTGCATCTGTGCTTCCAGAGAACTGGACAGCACTGTCACTCCTTAGTGTGAGCTTCCTGAAAGTCAAGAATAGCCCAGTGTCAGCAGTGGATGCTTTTGGTGGAAACATAGTTGGGCTTAGGATTGTGTGGTTCTTTGTTCAGGTGGCTGAGAGAATCTCTACATGTGAGCTAAAAGTAAATGCATCATTCATTTATTAACTTCCTTCTTGGCAGTGATAGGAGAGCTTGTGTTTTATGTGGCCAAATGAACCTGTGGTGTGAAAACTGTTGGGTTTTTCTCCTCTCTTGTTTTCCTCTTAATGCTACTTCGCCTACAGCTATTAGAGGCATCTACTTCAAGGCAGACTGTGCTGTTCCATATTCAGTAGTGTTCAAAGCAAAGGCTCAGGTACTGTATAAAGAGGTGAATAATGTTGTCAAAGGAACGAAAGTCAACTCTGCTGGCCTCTTAGGAAACTGGAGATGAGATGTCTGTGAGGTGTCTGCAGTTACACTTGGAGTTTGTGAAATTGGAAGTAGGCCTCTGGTAAACCAGTCACACAAATGATCATGCTGTAAAATGTTTATAATCTTTGAAGCAAACTACTTTAGTACTGCTTAGTTGCTGGTTTTGTAAATATTGTGATAGCAGTTTTAAGTTAAAGCATGAAAAAGTGTCATGTCTCTAACTTGAAGCAGAGCTGCCTTTTTGATTATTAAAATGTCTTTATGTATTCATGGTAGGAGAAGGGTAAAAAGAAAGGAAAAGATCACCTGTTTCTAATTTGGTTATTTCAGGTTTTAATGTATTACTTTTTATTCCAGTCATGGTAAGTATCCTTGTATCAAACAGTAAAAGTGTCAGAGGAGGTGGAGCAGAAATTATGACAGGGAAACTGATTTCTCCAGTTGCTTTGAAATGGCAGCTGGGGGAATGACAGGCTTTGAAATGAGGAGCATATCTATAGTGCCTGACTTGAATTGTTTTAAAGAAGGCATTGAGCAGAATTCTCTGGGGTTCAAGCTGATAATTTGGAAATGTTGTGGTATGCTTTTGCTTAATCTCCTTCAGCTGGAATTATTCACTGAACATTAACTATGCCTGGCCGGTTCTGTCTTGGAGACTAATAAATTTTGGGATCTTCCCAATCCTTTACATTTAAAACATTTATTTTGCAAAGTTCACACATAATTTCTATCAGCACTGGTTCATTTTGCTATTTTTCTTGAAGTTGTCATCCAAACAGCACAGTTGATGGAGGAAAGTGATACTAAAACTTAGCTTTGAATGTCAGTAGTTCCTGATTGTATTTCCAGGTTTATCCTGTTTTAAGTAAAACATCTACATAGACGAAAAGATACCTGATAGTACCCAATTTTTTTAGAACACATTTTTTCTAAAAACTAAAGATGAAAATTTCAGAACTATGTCCTGGTTAAGCTTACAGTCTTAGCATGCATATACCAACTTGCATGTGTATCTTTGGGGAACTGTACAGGCCTCCATTAAATTTTGCTGGACGCATGTGTTTGAAGATGTCAGCCTTACTTCTGCACACTTTACATAATCCCAATGCAGCACTAACTTTGGAAACTGAACACTGTTCTTTGTTTATCTTTGATTTCAGAGTGTCAGTAGTATACCATGTCCTGTGACTGCAGTCAGAACTTTACCGACCTTAGAAGTTAGACAAGCAGAAAGGCCTTCAAGCAGAAGCAAAGATCCTCCTAGGGATGAAGAAAAGGAAAAGAAAAGGAAAAAACACAAGAAAAGATCTCGGTCAAGATCTCGATCACCATTCAAGTATCATTCATCATCTAAGTCCAGGTCTAGATCACATTCAAAAGCAAAACACTCACTTCCCACTGCCTATAGGACTGTCAGGCATTCAAGGTAGGTTTGAAAACATATCCTATAGCATTCTGTGTGGGTTAACACGTAAAACATCTTCGCACTTCTTCCATTACATAGAATGGAATGTTTTTATACCCATTGTAAAGGCTGCAATCACCTTGAAGGCAGTATGTGGCACATAGAGGTCGAATGTGGCAGGTCTTTTGAAAATCATTTTAGTGAAATAATCATTAATCTAATTACATTGTGCAAAACTTTCACCAGTAAATGCTTTTTCCTGATCTTCTTTGAAATACCTGGTGATAATATGTAGGAATGTGATGATAGCAGGAAGAGAACTTGCTAATAAATCCGTGGCTGTTACTGGAGCAAAGAGACAATATTCAGATAAGAAATAGGGATAGAGTACTAAGTGGTTGAACAGCAAGGCTCAGAGGAAAACAAAGCCGTTGAGTGACAAGTGAAAAAATATGATGGATGAATTGCAGGTGAACTATGGCAGGAATCCAAGAAGAATGAAAACAGGTGAAAGAGAGACCACAGAAGAATGTAGCCAGTGCTGTTAACTCTATACTTAATCATTAATGAGATTAAATACACTGTGCTAATTATCCAGCTATAAGCTGATGTATGCTGTGTTTTACTGATACTGTTAATTCCGTCAAAGATATTGGGTCTAGGCACCTTCAAAGTTTACTGTCTGTAAAATTTGTTATGTCTGAATGTTCTACCGCAGTGGAGTTGCTGTGGTCAGTAGGAAGGGCTTTGAGGGTACTTTCTGTGGATCAGGCTACAGAACAGTGTAGCTACTTATATAGCTTGTAGTTCAAGCAAATTGTGGATATAAACACTGCCACAGCTGTATAAGTGTGTGATGGATGTGAAACCATGCACCACTTCCTCTTTGTGTCTCTGCCTATGGCTCATGCCTTAAAAAAGCTGCTAGCTCCTGATGACAGTGTGCCAAAACTTCTTGTCGTTTTCTTGTGCTTTTCTGTTTAATGAAGTGTCTTAACTATCCCAGCAGGACTGTTAACATGTTACAACTTACTGGTTTATACTTGATTTTTGAGTTTAAGAGCAATACTTTGCTGCAGAAATCTCTGCTATTCAGAGATGCCAGGAATCAGATGAACACAACCTGGACTGAAATGATCAGTCTGACATGCTGCTTATTTGACGACCTTTGACAATAAGTTGTCATGATATGCTGCATCTTGACCAAAAGTCATCAAGAATAGGTAATCTACAGGAGCTAATCTGTGTTTGCTGTCTTGAGTTTGCCTCCTGGCACAAATCAAATGACAAGCACATAAAAGCATGAAAATCATGAATCACTGCAACACCTGATTAAATCTGGTTAGATATTTCCCTGATGAGCTGTTGAATTCTAAAACCTCAAAAGTCCAATAAGCTTGATGCTGGCTGAATTTTAAAATTATGCAGAAAAACAGCACCAGATTTTGCACTGAAAACATCTTGCATGTTTTAACTTCACAAAAGTGAACAGGAAAGGCCTGGTACAAGAAATGGTGATAATTGAAGGTGTGCTTTATTGAAGGTGTTTGCTATGCCTTAACATACTGTGTTTCCAAAGTTAGAGCTCACACTCCTGAAACAGAAAAATTGTAGAATAATCAAGAGCAAGAGGCTGATTCATAACCCTGTCAGATACTGATGTGTTTTGATTCTCAAATATTTAGGCAAAAATAGTACCTTGCCTTAGTAATTCCCAAAAAAAGGCAAGAGTTGTTGCCTAGCTAAAAGCTATTACTGGGTTTTGCCTTTTTTTATTATTATTTGGTTTCATTTGTTTTTATTTTATTATTATTTTATCTGTTGTTTCAGATAAAATCCACTTCAGTGCATTGTGTTGTCTCATGCAAAGCTCAGCATGTTTCACATCTCTTTGCTCATCAGCTTTTCCCAGAACAGTATGCTTTAGTTCACCTAGAACAGTGTTTTTTCCTAGCTTCCCAAAGCACTGGATATTACAGAGTCCATCTGAAGGAACAGTTATATAAAGAGCCATACCCTCCTGGAATAAAGTGTAAACTGTTGCTGGATGTTAATGTGTTCATCTTGTATTAAGTGGATGGCACTTAGACACAGTCATTAATGTGTGGATAGTGATGCTGAACTACTTTGGAACAGCCCTGTTTTGAATATCTGTGCACTATTTGAATACCTCAGTCTAATGGTGTATTGTTGCCTTATTTTAATTCTTCAAAATGTAGATAAAAATCACCTTTACCGTATAACTTATTGTGACAAGTTAATGGGGAATAAAATGTGGGAAGTGTAGGTAAACATAGAAATTTGCAGTAACATTCTTTGCTCTTTATTCAAGGAATGTTCAGGATACTTTGCAAGTTCTTCCTTTTTGGTTTGTCATCTTATTCTTTTTTTCCAAAATGCATATTGTGCTTACAAATCCCGCAAGTGAACTTTACAGTATACTTCTGTGTATACCATTTTACATCACTTGCTTATCATTCATTTTTGCATTGTTAGAGGTTTAGAGGCTCTGCCACGTTAAAGAATAGTCTTTGGTAATAAGATACAATTTTGATACTATTGCATTTTTTATATTTTCTTATGCATCTTCAGCAGTAATAAAGTTGAAAAATGATGTTCCAATAACATGAAGTTGATTCAGAGCATTTTTTGTGTATTCATTTCTCTTGTTAACAACCAAACCTATTTTCCAGAAACAAGTTTAAAAAATCATAGCTGTATAGAGAACCCAGATTATACTGGCTGAATTGTGGCATGTGGTATGCTAACAGCAACTCTCTGTATAAATGCATGTTATTTTCTGGAACAAAATTAGTCCTATGAAGCTCCTAGTATCATACAATTTTAATTCTAGACCTACATGACAGATTAAACAAGCCATGTACACAGTAAACAGTGTCCCAAAGTTCTGTAAGGTACTGCAGAACAGATCTGTCATTCCCAGAGAGATAATTAGTTATTAAAAGTAAGTACTTGATGTCAAAGATGGGTCACATTTATTAAATCAGTCTTGGAAAGAAAAGTTTATGGTATCTTAGTAGTAAACATAGTAAATGCTGAATCACTGTTTCTATTTCTTACGGACTTCAAAGCACTGTTAAAGAATGGGGTCTGAGCTGTTTCTGGCAGTGATGACGGTGTCAGACCTGGGGTGGGCAGTGGGCTCTTCCAGCTCACATGTGTAACTGTAAAGAACAGTGATGTTCACCTCAATCTTTATTTCCTACCCATAGATAAATCTACTGGTTTGTGAGTGTGAGAAGAGACAAAGGGAAGCAGAAGCACTTGTTATATGCCAGATGATTTAGTGATTTGATTGGGTGAAAGTTGGATGTTCATTTTGAACTAGAGATGGAAAGTCTAAGCTTCTTTTCAGTATTGCTGCTTTACTTTAGACTACTTAGTAATAGAGTAGTACTAAGGCACATTTTACTGAGACGACTTGCTTCAGTATTAGACATTTAGTAGACTTGGAAGTAGCTGT
This sequence comes from Dicaeum eximium, assembly GCA_013396995.1. Classification (NCBI taxonomy): domain Eukaryota; kingdom Metazoa; phylum Chordata; class Aves; order Passeriformes; family Dicaeidae; genus Dicaeum; species Dicaeum eximium. Next base: position 73,274 of record VWZP01004063.1, on the reverse strand, counting down.
TCTTTGTTAAAAAGTATTATTTGGGGTTGGGTTTTTTTTCTCCTGCAGAAGTGATTTTCTTATTGCTAAGGCAGTGTTAAGTCATGTAATTTTAATTCCAGTTTTGTAATGAGTCATGCCAAGCTTCATAACCCTTTGAACTTTCGGGACCCTTCTAAGCATAACTCATAAAGGAATAAAGTGCCTTCTGGAATTACAGTCTAATGAAAGTTATAATTTGCGTATTGCAGTAAAACTGATTAGCTGTTTTTTAATTGTTTGAAGCAAATGGCCAAAGTTCTTAATATTTGGTGATTGGAAGAATGCTGTAGAACCACAAATGTCAGTTCGTAAAAATGAAGCTAATGTCTTTTTCTTTCTGATTGTTTGGACTTTTTTTAGGCTGGTCCGTACAGGCGTGTTTCACTAAGGTTCAGCTTTTGGTTAAGGGACTAAGCCTTTTCAGGATTCTAGTTAATACCAAAACTAGGACATTTTAGTCTGGATGTGAAGTGTGTGCCTCCATATCACAGACTCACAGCATCCACAGCGACACTGAGCATGGAGCCGAGTCTGAGCAGCTCATCAGTGGCAGCAGCAACAGAGTGGAAAAATTATCAGGCAACTTGGGCAATGAAAAGATTTGACTGCTGGAGCTCTTTTGAGGGAAATCCTGGTAAAATGTCAAGGTGTCTGACTGAACCCAAGTTTTATAATCTGTTGGTTTTTTCCTTTTTTTTAATTCTTCTGAATGACTTGGTAAAGATCAGATTTTTAAGTGTCAAAGCAGTTAATTTGCAACAGTTATCTGCCATTGTGATAATTTCTTTTCAGTTGGCCTTTTTTGTTGTAGGTGTAACAGAAATGGCTCAGGACTCTGTAGGTGTGTATAAATTATCTATATTGTGTGAACCTGAAGATCTCTGATCTTAACTGGGCATGCTTTCTATTTTCCCTCTTGATCTCCTTCTCACTTTTCTAGGAAAAATATTTCAAGTCAAACTGCTAGTGCCAAACAGCACTGATAATGGGTTGTTGGTCACTTACACTGGTGAAAATATTGGCTGTGCTAGGATTGTTCTGCAGCATCCGGGACATTTCCTGGACTTGTCAGTGTTAGACAGGCACTGCATCAAGAACATGCATTTATCTCTGTGAAGCAGCAGTTCTAAAAACTAATTTGAGAAGACAAGGTCAGGCCTGCCAATCCCAGGCTTTGCACAAATTGCATTTCTGCATGCCAATTTTAGTAAACTGTGTTGCCACAAAAGGTGGCTGGACTAAAAGAAAACTTTTCTATCAAATTATACAGAAGTTGTCATAGCAGACAAGAACAAAAAATAATTCCATTTTTTAGCCCCACGTTGGGAGTGAAAAGCAATGGATAACTTCATCTCAAGTGTCTTGGATAGGCAAGAAATTTTTACATAGCTGACAAGTCTTGGAGTCTAAATGCACCATGTATTGGTATAAAATAGGTATTTGCATTTGGTGAAGCACAGTTCTACTGAAGTTAAAGTTTTGAAATAAGTAACAAAAAGCAAACTTTTGTATGTTTTTTCTCTCCTCAGGTCACGATCAAGATCACCCCGGAGAAGGGCTCACACACCAGAGCGGCGGAGAGACGAGAGAAGCGTTCCCACAGCGTATCGCATCAGCAATAGTCCTGGGAACAGCAGGAAACGGCCCTGCTCCAAGTAAGGGCTCCTGGTCCTGGACAGTGGGGTCCTGGCATCCTAACAGACTTAACACCTAGGTCCAGATTAGTCTGAGTGCAGTACGACAGCTCAATTAAAATTTTGCTCCCATGTGGTTTGTTGCATTGGAGGTTGGATCACAGGCAAGGGATTTTTTTCTTTTAAAAACCAAACAAACAGTGGATTTGCCTTGTAGATATTCTACATAGCCAAAATTTCATGTTTTATTTTATGAGCTACGAAAAGGGTAAGGGATATAAACTCTTATATTTCTTACTGCATCCTAAGTGTCTGATGTTGTTTGGGAAGGAACTTCCTTCTAGCAAAGTTATTCTGCAAATCTCCAATGAAAGGCCTTTTGTTGTTGTCCTGTGAACGGTCAAACACTGGCCAGTAATTGCTGTGCACCCATGAAGCAGCGTTCCAAGTGAGAACCTCAGGAGCCAGTAGCCGCCTGATGTAATATATTAAAAAGAGCTTCTGAGAAAGTATTTTGTACAACCATAAACATATGCAGTATAGGGTAAGACTAATCCTTGCTGAATGCAAGAGAAACATCCTGTGGAAGAGGGTAGATAAGCTTTCCAAAATGTGAAAAGTAACTTCAGCTTAGCTAGTGTAATATTGCTTTAAATATTCTTCAATAAAATATTTTCTTCTCACAGAAGTCCCCATGAAAAGAAGAAGAAGAGGCGGTCTAGATCACGTACTAAATCCAGAGCTAGGTCTCCCTCACCATCCATGTCACCAGGCAAACCATCCACACACAAAAATTCTGTACATTCAACTAGTGTCTCTCCTGTGGAGAGCAGGGAATCCAGCCAGGAACGCTCCAGGTACCGTGCTGTGTTACTTTCATACTGCAGTGCTGCTCTCTCCTGCACTGTCAGGGTGTCTGTGACCAGAGCTGTGGCATGAGGAGCTCTGTGTGTGTGTGCGATGTGTGCTTATTAAAAGTAAAAGTCTCTGGGAGCACAGCGCTTTCTGCATCTGTCTTACAAAGGTGTCGGATCTCTTTTGCTTTCTGGAAGTAAACATCTCGACCTACTCTTAGAGGAAAACTGGTGCAGAAAATTCTGCAACCTATTTCTCAGCTGGAAATTGGAAGCTTTCATGCAATGGGATAACTCTTTGACGTAGAACTTTAATAGAGTGGTTTGAATTGTAATGTGTGTCAAGATTCATGATTAAATTATTTCTGGAATATAGAACAGTCCTGTTAAGAATTCTCAAGCTGCTTTTCAGATTTGTCTGAGCAGTTAAGTGATTTTTCTGACCCTGACTTACATCCTCTAGTTGACTGAGAGAACTGTTGACTAACATATGAGAAAAAATGTTTAATAAAACCCAAATCAAGATGGTGAGTGAAATGCATTTTTAAAACTTTTGCTGTGAATTTCTAATTTTATTTTTTAGGGGAGTTTCTCAGGAAAAAGATGGCCAAATCTCTTCAGCAATTGTGTCGTCAGTGCAGAGTAAAATCACTCAGGTACAAATAGGCAATTCAGAGTATGTTGCCTAATTAAGTATGTCCAGCATATTATTTTTTTCTCTTACCACTTTGGGCAATTCTGAACTTCGCATATGATGTGGAAACATGCTTACTGTCTTTCTTAATCTGTTTGCTTATGGGAACAACAATTTCATTGCTTCTCTAGGTGCTGTCCTTTCAGTTTTAATCAAGCATCTAAAGACCAAGCTAAATTCATTAGGCTGCAGTTGTATCCATTGTGAAGATGTTAAAGTCCACATTATGCTGCAATACTATCTTTATCAACAGCCATTGTCTTTATCAATCTTACCATGTAGAGTTCTTAACAAGTTTCATGGAAGAAAGAAAGATTTAACTTTTTTCAACTGGATATGCCAACTTTAAATGAAAAATTGTCTTAATTATGCTTTGAAAAATGTACAGTAGAAAATCAGAGCTGCTCTTTATATTCTGATATTTTTTCAGTGGATAAGTTATTCTTTCAAGAAATAAATATTGTTCAAAAATTCAGTATTGCTATGGAAATAGTGGTAGTTGGGAATGAATACTAGTGGTCTAGTACCTTACATATAAAATCCAATCCATTTCTTATGACACACCCTAAACAAGATTATTCAGGAAAAATAGAAGTATAGGCAGCAGTGAAAGGAATAGGAGTGTTAATGTCACAGCACTTCTTATGCTACCGAACAAATGCATGGGAATTCCTGGTATGAGAAATGAGATACAAACTACAGCATGGTCTTCAAAGGAGGGTAAACATCCCACCCTTTAAACACATACACCCTGCAAAGGTCATTGGTTTATGCATTTTTGGGTTAAATGTTGCTTATGGCATAGCATTTCCTAGTTCAATATTAGACTGTTTGTTTGAAGTACAGCTGTAAGAGAAGGAATTATTACTGTATCAAAATACAGTTCTTGGTTGCTATTTGCAAAAAGTAAAAAACGAGAATGAAACTTACGTGAATCTGCAAGATATTTCCCAATACAGCTAAGTTTAGCATATCTTTATCGTTAAGGCCTCCAAAAAATGGAAGTTAACTAATTATTAGATTGTTGTGCTGCCATTACGCTGGCTGACCCTAACCAAGTCTGTATTTTTTCTCATTCAGCTCTTTCCATCTGTAAAGCAAAAGGAATAATGATGCTAAATTCCCCTCTGGGGTGTTTTGTGAACTTCAGATGCAAAATGCTTTAAAAGCACTAAGGAATTTATTTATATTGCATTTGTGAACAAATGTTTAAGTAACTGATTTGTTACTGATACACGCTTTTTATTTTGTCATCATTTTTTGCAACCCAGTTATTCAGTGCTGTTTACATGAAATTTAATTTCTTTTTGTAATGCTGTTCCAACTGGATGCTCAGACAAGACTGAGAGTCTGTTTGTTTGGTTTCACAGTCACTCTGTCATATGAGAAAACGCCTCTGCTGTGTAAATTTTTGGTTCAGATTTACAAAGCGAGGAAAAAACCTTTCTGTTTAGACTAATTGTTACATTCTTTTCTTACCAGCTCTGTCTCTTTTTCTCTTTTATTTTTCTCTTCTCTTTTTCCTATTTTAAATCTCCAGTGGTTAGTAACTGTGTGTTCATTACAAGGTTTCTTTGAAGATATGGTCATAGTTTTTCCAATTCAATGGATGTGATTTCTGTGCTTTGCTGTATAGTAAATGCTTGAAGTATTTATGCTGAGCATTTCGTTGCATTTGGGTAATACCAGACTTCAGTTGCTGTCATAGGAACTTTCTCCAAATTATTTGACTGATTTAGCCTAGGAACTAAACACTTGATGGTCATGACTCCAAGTCTCCCACGTGACTGGAACACACACTAATCCTTCCATGTGGATTTTTGGAGTCATGTGTTTTACCGCTATATCAAAGCTCAGACATGTCTGATCATTTTCCTTTTAATTTTCTACAGGATCTTATGGCCAAAGTGAGAGCAATGCTTGCAGCTTCCAAAAACATCCAAACCAGTGCCTCCTGAGACCTGTTGGAACTGACCATCAAGAAATTGTGTGAAAAGAATGATTAGAAAAGAACTGCCTCATCTCAAATGTACAGCTGAGCTTGGCTCACTTGGTTCACAACTTGCCTAATTTACCAGAACTCAAGAAGCTAAAACCTATCTTTCTGTACAGAAGCATCTCCTTGAAATTTCATTAAATTTTTTCAGCCAGAATATCTTTGAAAAGTTTTTGGGTTTTGTAAATTGATTTTTTTTGACTAATTCTTCAATAACATTTTATGATCAGCAGTCTAGATGTGTATATTTGTAAATACTATGTTTCTGTGAAAAGTATTACACAATAATAAAGAAAGAAACATCTTTCATTAGCTAGAGTTTTTGTGGAGTCCTTAATTGTTTGCAGTTGGGTTTTGTTACAAATTAATTTTTTTTGTTTATTTTTTTCTGCTTTTTTAATTTGACAGCTGTCTTGCCTGCTGACCACCTTAAGCTGAGAAATTCTTTTTATCTTCGTGCACAGGATGATCTCAGTAAAATGCTTGTTTGCTTGGATGTCAGCAGTAGACAGTTTTTGAACAAGGGATATGGTTTTCTCCATGAGTTAGAAAGATCTCCGAGCCTCCATGTGAGTTGACCCTTTGAAGTCAATGACTAATGGTCAGTAGCCCCCTTGTCTTAGTGTACCTTGTTCTCTCTACTTAGGTACAGAAAAGAGGATATTTTTGGACATTCATCAGGCATCCTGTATAGAAATCCAGCATTTTTCTGATCTAACATACAGTTGAAAAAGGCATTTACTAACTTGTATTTACTGACATAGACATTGTAACTGTTTTCAGAGAGTTTGTGTCCTCAGTAAAAATGCACATTTGTTTATTATGCATTCTTTGTTCCACACTGAGACTATTTTAATGTTTAAATTTAAATGCTTTTAAATTAAATTAGTACAAAAAATTTGTGGGTTTTTACCAAAGCCTGCTTTTACAATGAGAGCGTGTTCAGATCTCAGCTCTACAGCCGTGTCCTTATGTGATGTATGGATCACTTTGGTTCTGTGTAAGAAAAATCAAGGTAGTTTCACTTCTTTGCTTTGCTCAGTGGTGCAGAACCAAGGGCTTAAGGACAGTGTGTTGTTTCTGAGACCTTTGAGCATAGCTCAGAGGTGACAAGAAAGAAAAGCTTAAACTGACACCAAGAGAGATAGTAGTGTGATGCTGGCGTGTAAGGTATGGTTAGAGATTGCTGCTCTCAACTCTGAGGCCATGTATTTGTTTTACTGTGCAATGAGATTAAAAACTGTAGACTGCACTGGAATGCAGATACAATCCTACACCAAGATGTCTACAGCCCTGTTGTGTGATCACAACATTCTGTATACACAACGTTTGATAAGAAATGCACTTCCTGTAGTGCAGATGTGGACTGAGGTTTCCCAGTGCCAGAGATTCCGTATAAGACTTCTCTAACCTTTTCTAGGGCTTAGCTTACCCAATTCTCAGCTGTATCCTACCACTAAAACTGCCTTTGGACTTTTTAAAAATAGATTAAACTCTTGGCTTTTGAAATCTGAACAGTAAATGCACATAATATGGCACAGCAGTTTTCTTTTGGCTCTGCACCTTAAATACATTCACAAAGATAAGGAGATAAGTTTATACTTTGTTTAACAAAACAAGCTCAGTGATGATGGATGAAGAAACGTTTCCTGCCTGATTCCTTCTCATCTGTGTGTGCCTTTTCTTCTTCCCAACACCACAAGTGCTGAAGGCTTCCTTGACTGATGAGTTCATTCAGGACATCTCGGAGATGGGTAGGGCAGGTAACTATTGACTTAACAGATGATGGTGGTTGATGTGAACCAAACAGATAAATGCATAGCTAAAAATGACATCTCAGATCTTGAAACATGGAGTTTTCTAGGCTGTAAATAGTGTCTATTTAATAATTAAAAGAAAAAGTGAAAGCTGAACCTTAGTAATCATTCTTTCTTCAGCAGCAATTGGTCCGTGCTGGGATATTTTTATAATCCTACCTCTTGATCTTCTGAAGAGCTGTTGTGTTTGAAATAATTATTTCAAAGAAAGATGGAAGAAAAAGCAGGATTGTCTCTGCACAAGAGGGTTTTTTTGTCACCTAAATATATTCATTATAGAAACATCTCCCTCAAAAGAGGTAAAGATCATTCCCAGCATCTCGGGCTGCTGTTTTTCTACTTCATCTGCCAGAAGTTCTGCAGCTGGCACAATTGATTAATTCTGTTCAACTTGTGTTCTCTCACACCAGCAATGAATTTGATAATCAGCGTGCTGGGCTTTAAACACATGGTTTTCTTTTTATTCTGAGCTATTCACTGAGGAACACAATAGCTTTTTCCAGGGCTTTCTATGGAGAGACACAGCTGCGTGTGGATGGTGGGGTGGAATCTCCATCTCCTTGGTAGTAAACTGGTTAGTGCTGGTGGTGGAGCTCATTGGAATATGGCTCAGCATTTAGCCATTATTATGAACATCAGCACGATATCTCTGCTTGTACCCCAAGCTGCAGGGCCACCAGGAAAGTCAGCATGAGCAACACTGCTCTGTTTTTGTAGACTCTTGAGTCATAAGAAGCCTGTTAATATCCAGAAGGCTGATACTAGGTGGTACTGGCCCTAAGTGGTGATAGGAGGAGGTGGTGCTGTGCTTGAGACAACTTTTGAGCAGTGAATTTGAGTGTCCCAATTCTGTTCTTGGCTATTCAGTTTGAGTTCTGTTGATCAAGTAGCACTAAGAAGGTACCAGTTCTGTAATCTTCTTGAAGGGAAACACTTCACTTGCCAAGATAGCTCAGAGCAGACAGGGAAAGAAATCAAAACGAGGGAAGAATTTGTAACAGTGAACACAGACGGGTGCAGCAATGAGTAAAAGTTACAGGGACAGTGGGATCAGGAATAGGGAAACCTGAGAAGTCCAAGGAGAGAAAAGCATTGCTAGGGAAAAGCCTGCATAGATTTTCACGGATGCAAGAGTGGATATGTATAAACAGGAAAATAAATGCAGTCATGACTATCCCCATAGCACTTTATACCATTGTTAGAATCTTTAAAAGCTTACCGCCTGCCTGTTCTTACTCTTCTGAAAGTTAACTGTTTTCTGACAAAGCTCTTTAGATACATAATTCATGTAAGTCCAGGAGTCTGTGCTTATTTTACTCTTGCAGACCTTACTGGAGCACTCCGGGGACATCAATTTATCAGGTCCAAAGCAAAGCTTTGTTTTTCCCTGTCCTCCTTGACAAAAAGCTATCAGTGCCAGTGTTCAGAATCTGATGTTCTCAGGACCCCATTGCTCTGTCACATTCCTGACAGCTTTCAGTGAGTGGCAGACGGCTGCCATCTTTGTCTCCACACACATGTGTGTGATATTAATAGCAGATCTGGTGACCTCATATCTTCTTTCAATGTGTCTCCCTATAACTGAAGCAATACACACAATTTTTCTGGGAGAGATAACAGATGAGTGACTCAGTGGAGAAATCCACCCACTCCCCTGTACAAATAGTTCTATAGCTGCTGGTAAATTCACATAGACTGATGAACTGGGAGCAGTGTGGCAGGAAGGAGCCTCATTCAGTGGTTTAAGCATTTTCCAAATGCTTCCGTCTGAGCAAAGCTAAAGACAAAACCAATGCCCCTCTTGGTGCTTGCTGTGACCTGGCACACCTGGCACATTCCTGGCTGCTGGAGACAAACTGAGGAGTTCAAGTGCCTTTTTATGTCTCTTTTCTTGTAAAAGAAATGACATCTGACTCTTTCTCAGTAAAAAAATCCTCTCCAGAGCTCCAGGGATTCACTGAAATTGCTGGCAGGTTTTCATGAGACCGAAATGCTTGGAGAGTGGAAGCTGGTGGTGGTGTGGCTGCAGTCCTTGCTGGGCTCCCCAGTAACATCCATCACAACATTCATGTTGAGGCCCATAAAGAGACACTGATAGAGGGCAGGGAGGGAGCAAAGTTCCCAGCTCTTTTTCTGCAGATATTTTGCAGCAGGAGCAGTTGGGTTTCTTTCTGTATTATGAGATTTTGGGTGTGCAGGAGAGACATCAAGGGATGGTGATGCTCATCGGTGACTCTGCTGCTCATGCCAGCAGTCAGAGCCGAGCTAAGGGACTTGGCGTGGCAAGGGGGCAAGGACACTGAGTGGATGTGCAGTCTAGCCCAGTGTGTGAAGGCAGGGAGGGGAACCATGGTGGTGCCTAATGGATTGTCATTCAGAAATGCAGCATTTGCTTCCGGGAACGACACACTTGCACAGCTGAGCCAGGAGTGCTTGAAGTGAATTAGGCTGTATAATTTCAGGTTGCCTGTGAGTCAAAGAAAGTTTCTGGAAATTCATTCTTTATTGATGTGTTTTCTTTTGCTACAGAGAAAGAAAAGAAAATTTCCTACAAGATGGAAAAAAAAATATAAATAAATTGCTTTCCATCTTGCTTGTAAAAAGTGCCTCAAGATTTTTATGAATTCTTTGTTACAGATTGCCAACAAAGTTAATTGAAAGACTGGACAAAAACCCAGATTTTTTTTTCTTTATCTGAATTCTTGCCTAAGAGCTTTGCCTAAGAGCACTCAGTGCCTGCGCTATTGAATGTGTCCATGTGCAAAATGAAAATGGATTGCTGCTGGAAAGTTAAAGAAAAAAAGCAACAGAAACTAACCTGGAATTCCTCAAAATAATTCTTGCATGATATCTTGTTGGCTTAAGGCTGACAGTACCTCAGATATACAAAGCCCACAATGCAGAGCTTCTTTCTCTGATAAATCGGAGAAGTGAAGAGAAGCTTTTGTTGTGCCCTCAGCCCCGACTAGCACTGAACATGCTCAATGTTCTGTGCTTCCCAATTGCTAATTGGGGAATCCCCCTCTTCCTGCTGGGGATCTGTTCCGCACCAGCAACAGGAAGCCCTGGAGCCTTTGAGAGCCTTTCCATGCCACTTTGTGCCTGCATCTCCTCACGGCAGAGTGGTAAATTTATGAAACACCTCTGCTGGGAAACCACTGGCTTTTCTTTTGGTCTGGCTCTCGCAGTGCTGGAAGGAGCAATGATCCATGTTGAGAACAAACAGGAGGGAACACCTTCCACTGCTTTACTGCACGGGAATGACAATGGCACGGCAGCTATTATCATTCACTGAGGGCACAGAGGCTGGCTCTGTGGAGGGACGCCGCTGAGGTGATATCTGCTCCATTATCTTCAGTAAGAGATATGCAGAGCATAAACAGGTCGGTATCTTCGACATGATCAACAAAACAGCGCTGAATTAACTCCTGTGTAATGCTCTGCTTTGTTTACAGCAGCTCTGGATGTGTGCTCTTGTAAAAGATGGCCCCACGTTTAACAAGTGTCCCCGCCTGCAGCATGGCCAGTGGCCCCGACCTGCTCACACTGCTGCTGGAGAATCACAGGTACGGCAGTAAATCGGCATCATTCCTCAGGGTCAGGGCCAGACTTACTGTCAGATGGGGAGCTGGCTGTGGGCCTGGGAAGTGGCAGCAGTCCTGTGGCATTCTGGACTTATCCCATAAGGACCCCCAAGCTCTGCACAGGCCTGAGCCTGTCTGCTCATGGGCAGGGGATAAGGCTGAGCCAGCTGAACCAGGGACACAGAGACTTGTTGGCAAAACAGAGCTAATGGGGCAGGAATTACAAAGCGGCAGAGACTGCTCCAGTGTTGGGCCTAAGAAAAATAAAACTTTTTTCTTACTAATTAAATACTGAATATTTTCATTAAATTATTAATTTGCCTTTTTTTTTTCTTTATGGAAATTTGTTGTAGGCCAATAACACACATTTTTAAAGATGAGGTGCAAGGCATTGATGCACCCAACTTCCATTACAGGCCAAATGGACCTTGGCTCCTGGCTGTCAGAAATGGGGATGCTTTGGCTCTCTGGGTTAAAAAACCCATTGGCAACAGAGCAACCATCATCCCATATGTGAAACACAGCTGGTTCCATTCTGCCTTGTGGGTGGTTTTGTACAAAGACCTGTCTGCTGGGGACTTCCAAACTTGGATGTTCCTTGTCACCTTCAACTCTCTTCCCAATGTCTTGGCTGTTGTATGCAGAGATACAGAGATATCCTTGCTGCTGCAGAGGCCCTGCAGACAAAGAACTTCAGAGTCATTCTAGTGATTAAACCTTCATTATAGTTCACCTTTACCATCTTCAGCCCCTACATTTTTCAGTACTGTTATAATGAACTTTTAAATTAAGACTTATCTCTAATAAGCAACTGTGTTTGCTGGGTCTTTGGCTGAACTGTAATCAAATTGAAGCATATGGATATTTTTATACTTTGCTTTCCCACCTCCTCAGGCATAGCAGGCAGGCTCATCTCAAGTGTAATGTCACCAATTTCAGGGATTAATTGGACTCACATTTTGTGGTATAGTTAAAATACTATTAAAAAAAAAAAAAACATAAAAAACTCTGCAAGAGATTTTCTGCTCTGCTCTAAACCGCTAGCATTGTGGGAATGAGAAGGACGCATTTGTACCAGCAAAGACAATTTTGACTGATGGATTGGTGTGATTTGGCACTTACTTGTTGTTTTTTTATTCCCTGCAGATGAAGTTCACTGTTAAAATTGGGATTTGCTGCGTTAGAAATCATTCCAAGGCACAACCTTAGCCCCAGCTTTTGAATTTTTCCACATAAACACCAATAGCAGGAGACTGGTGGTGATTGATTCTGGGGAGGACTGACTTGCCTGCCTTCTGGGTCCTGCAGAAGGGTTCAATCCCTTCTGCTCTGTAAGTTCCTACTCCTTCTTCTTCCCCCTAGCAGTTACCACAGACTGATGTAAGTGCTGTCCAGCCTTGGGTGCATTATACAGATACATTTCACCCTTATAAAATGCTCAGGCTGGAAAGAACAGTGTGCTTGTACTCTCTCAGCTACTCAAACACTCTTGCCTCTGTTTGCTGCATGCTCCAACTCTTCCTCTGGGCTTTTCTTCCCCCTCTCCTTGGAAAGGGGGAGCTACTAAAGTTTATAGAATTGTTTCCAGGATGTAGGACATTGTAGGATCATTTCCAACACACTTCAGAGCAGGGGCTTCAGGTGAATTTGTTTCAAGCACCAGGGCATCAGCACCAGGCTGAGAACTTCTGCATGCAGGGCTGGTCCTCCATCTTCACTTGAGACAGTCCTGCCATAACCTCAAATGCTGCTTATGCAAATCCTCCTTTGCATAGCTAATGGCTGTTTATTGATGCTAACCTGGCCAAAATAAGTCATTGCTTATTAAAGCTGCATTTCCTCCCCCTTGAATTTATCCTTGAAGTCTAACTTAAAAGGTGCTAAGAGTCCCTGAGTGACTGTTGTCTTGGCTCATGGTTTTCAAAGTGGCTACAAAGAGTTTTCCCAGTGACCTGACAGTACTGTGCAAGCTGCTTTTGCTGGTTTTTTACTCTGAATCTCCCAGTTTTACCCATGTGAACATGTTGCCATGTTTCTCAGGCTGCTGTTAACTCCACCAGACCACTGGCTGTCCGTGTGTTCTCAGTCAAGAGTCTTCGTGCTACACTTGTGTTCTGGGAGATGGAGGCAGGTACCACATGTCTAAGATAGGTACTCACTTCACTTCCATTTTAAACATCTAATTCTACCTTCAGCAAGGTTGGTCTTCACCCCTTCCCCTTTGCTCCCATCAGGTTAGTGTTAAACACCTTCCATGTCTTGTTTCTTTTGGTTTTAACATGCTCAGATTAACAATGACCATGTTCAGTGGGTAGGAAAGAATATATATATTCCACTTGACTTTACTAGTGTTGTTCAGGTCAATAGGAAGTCATTTTTCTGGTGATAAAGGGAAAGGCCATTTAAAAATAAAACTGTGATAGCCTGTGCTGCTAGCACATGAAAGGATGAGTTAATTTTGGGAATGTTACCTCCCCTCCTAAAATACTTCACTGTTTCTAGTCACAGCAGGTACATTTGGCCCCAGCAAGCCTCAGAGAGCAGGGTGATGTCCATGGCCAAGATGTAGAGCAATGGAGAGGCTCTAAAGATCAGGAGAACTCAGTTTCCAGCTCTGCCACAAAACCCTGGGCTGATACCTCTGTTTGGAGTAGTCTTGTGTTCTGCAGGTAATGGCCCCAGGCAGGGAACATCTGGCTCAGGGGAACACAAAGACTCCCAGAGCTGACCCCACTGTGTGGGCAGCCAAGATATGTCTGGGGCTGCAAAGGCTACAGGACACCTGTGGTGGGGCAAAGAGCTGAGCTGCTTTACTGTAGTAAAGATGTAGCTTGTTCTTCTACTGCCATAAATACAGGTGACATATGATCTCCTCATAGAGTTTGGGATCTCTTCCTTGCTGTTCCTTGTAGACGTTTTTCCTTCCTCTTCCCCTCCCTACACTTACATTTTTGTGGGGTAGGATGCTAAATTATGGAAAAGAAAATCATGATGTGCCTGGACCAGGGACAGCAACATCAGGACAAAGCTCCCACAAAGGGCTGAAACCAGAGCAATGCTGCCTGCTGGCCTTATGGGAACATCCTGACAGTACCACAAGGGGGGAGAGAATGGAGTGGGGTGTGAAATCCACGTCAGGCATGGCCAAGAGCCAGAGATGGGGCTGACTTGAACTGGGACAAAATGCTCTGTGACTGTCTGGGGGCAGTAAAATCAGGAGCCCTCTGCTCCACTGCATCCCTGTGATTTTCCCTCAGGTGTGCTGGAGAAGACAGGAGAAAAGGCACAATTCAACCCTATTCCATATCACCAGAACAATGATGCCTGGCAGGAACACTTCTCCCAGTGTCAGACTCAGGAGAATAGCTGGATGCTGCAGTCCGCTGTCATGCTGGGATAGGGACCGATTCTACTCTCTGCTGCACTGCAGACTTGTTTGCTGAGGCTCTGCAAGGTGGTGATTGCTGGAGCTCTGGGATGTTGCAGCAGCTTGTAAAGGTCAAGATGAAATCTCTCAGCCCTGCGTTTGGTTCGCTTGTCACTGCCTGGGCTGCCAGGGCTGCCCTGCAGCATGGAGGCCTCTGTGTAACTCCGAAGGTGATGTCCTGGCTGTGCATGGGAGCTGCATTGCTGTTTGACAGGGCAGAGGCAGATACATTTTTTTCAGAAGTACAAAACAGCTCTTAAAAACCTGCACAGTCACCACAAATCCCTACTAAGCCCATAAAGCAAGTCTAGAAGAACCCCCAACACAACTGATCTATACTGGTAAGCTTCACTTTTGCCTCACTGTCAGTGCTCAAGTTTAGCACAGTAGTTCCCACAGCTCCACACCAGTTGCTCACATTGGGAGCAGAGATATTGCAGTATCTGGAAGATGCTCAGGATAACTGAAGATAGAAGAAGGTACTTAAGTATGGGGCCAGCTAAGAGTGCTGGAGTCATCACACAATTAAATGAGACTTGTACCTTAAGCACCTGAAAGTCTCCATCAAAAAGAACCTGCTCATGAAGGATTTGCAATTTATGTTGAAGTCTCTGAATGTAGCCCTTCAACTTTCAGGGATCAACCTTATGTGCCCACTCTAAGGATATCTCAACGACATGTCACATACCAGCTTTACTCACTGTGTTACAATAGCATTCAACAGGATTTAAATTAGCTTCAGCACTCTAATAATGTTGCTTCTATAACAGCAGCAAGATAACTCCCAGGCGCTGGTTATGTAGCCTCTGAGGGAAAGAGATTTCAGATGTGTTCAGCAGAAATACACCGTGTGAGCCATGGTTATAATTTCATTAACAGGATGCTACTCGGCTCCTACTGGGAGCTGGAGGAGATTAGCATTATAATGGGGATCAGGCGCCTTTCCTTGTGTTCACACTGCTCTCCAGCCTGCAAGAGGAGGAGTCGTGATCCTCAGACCTCTAGCCCAGTACTTGACACAAACTTCAGGCTTCTTAGAACCTG
This sequence comes from Dicaeum eximium, assembly GCA_013396995.1. Taxonomy (NCBI): domain Eukaryota; kingdom Metazoa; phylum Chordata; class Aves; order Passeriformes; family Dicaeidae; genus Dicaeum; species Dicaeum eximium. Next base: position 58,203 of record VWZP01004063.1, on the reverse strand, counting down.
CTGAACCCTGCACAGCCCCTGCCTGGGGAGGAGGCAGTGCTGCTGGGGGTTGGGACATTTGCTGTGCTAGCCTACAGGGTCTGGCATCCCATGCTCCATGAAGGGTTGTTCCCATTCTCATGAACCTCCGGCAGCAGGGCCAGACTTACAGTGATGGTCAGGGCAGATGGGGACTGGTTTCAGTGGGACATAGTGGGATGCTGTGTGGGAGGTGAGGAGCCAAGTACCAGCATGATGTGCCTGCCATCCCTCACTTCCTTGGAACTGCCTGTCCCATGGCAGGGGTTTCCTCCTCAAAGCCCAAGGCACATCCCTTGTAGGAGAAACCTTTACTGAACACTGAGGCACATTTGAGCTGCTTACAGAGCCAAGAAACCTAGAATGACTATGCTTGCTCTTACTTAAGCTGCTTGCAGTTATCTCTATTGTATTGTTATGCAAAGCAAATATTTTGGCTAAAACATGTTGAAATGTTGTTTTAACAGAGTCATTATTTTGCAATAAATGAAATATAAAGAATGCATTTTGGAAACTATGCTTAACAGAATTAAAATCACCACACTATTCCTCCCTTAAATAAATTCTATTCAGCAACTCACCTGGGTAATGAATGGCATGAAAACTCCATCTACCCTCATATAGTTCTTATGACATGAGCACAGAGTTAAACCTGTGCCATTGAAGTGGGGGTTTTTTGTTTACTAAAAGGAAAGAGAGGAAAAATATTCACAGTTCAGTTTATTATAACCAGGTCCTTTTTATTCCCCAGCTCTGCTCTCTGTAGCTGTAAGGAGCTGATGGCATCCACACAATCTGCCTCATTCTTTTGGGCACAGCTTCCGCTTTCCCAAGAAGAGCTGTTCTTCTATTACATTCATGATGGTAAAGTGAAGTTAACGTGATTACTGAAGATCTTAAATTTGATGCTTAAATTTGAGTATATATACTATATACATTCAAATACAGAGTTTAGAGCCTCTCTGATATTTCTTTGGGTCTTGATGGTCAAGGAGTGTTTTATTAAAGGAGGAAGACTCATGCAATAAAATTAATCTATTAAAGATTCTCTCCCGGTTCTCTGCACCTGCCATGGCTGTGGACTGTTTTGGTCTTGTAATTTATTGCAGAAATCTGCCATCTTGTCTCTTGTAAGTGCTTGCTAGAAATGTTTATAAATATGTTGGGAATAACTTTCAACAGAGTATGGACAAAGAAACTACTCATCCAGTGTAAGTAATCATACACATTGCAGGTTCTTGTGGTGCAAAACAGATTCAGGTGCTAACACAGCACAAGTGCTAATAACTAATAACAGGTGCTAATAAGCAGACAGGGAAAAAGGACATGGAGATGTACAGAGGTCAACGGTTGGGAAATTCAGTGACATTTGGCACCCTAAAAAACTCTGAGGCGTTTGTGGGGTGAGAAACAACTGTGGAAAAAATATTTTCTTGCAATATGCAAGTTTAGCACATTCTACATTTGTTGAAAATGGGTATGCTCTTGCATTTAATGCCACAGGAAAGAATCTAAAGAGATTAAGGCACATTTGACATGGACCAGCATTTTCTGTTTGGCCTGCTGTCAGTTGGCTTAAAACACCTGCTCTGACAGAAACTGAAGATTTTTGTCCCTGATGTGCTGCTGGGAGAGGATGACCTAGGAGGGTCATAAAATGGTAGCATGTGCCCTAAACTCTTGACCTCTTGAAGTTAAGAGCAAACCTCTTACAGCTGGAGTGGGCTCAAGCCTTTATCTTTGGTCCATCAGCTCAGTAGCTGCCCATGATGAATGTTTATTCTTCATTGCCCACTTTTGTAAAATGGGATGAAAGGTCAGTGTGGATCGTGCAGCATCTTTCAGAACTGCAAGGAAGGCAGCTGAGGTAACCTTGCTGCTACAGCCTGATGTGGCCAGCACTGTGGATGTGGGATAGTGCCAAGCCCTGGAGCTGCAGGCTGCCCAGCACAAGGGCCTGTCTGGCAGACAAACCGTGCCCTGCGGGGGTGGCAGAGTGTACTGAGCAGTTCTGAGGACCCAAAATCCCCGGAAAGAATTTTAAGGTGCTGCTGAAGCCTTTGTCAGTGATAACCTCAAGCCCATGACATGTCAGTGAACTTGTGCTGTCAGTTTTCACCCTGCCACGACTGCCAGCACAGAAGCTGCTCATCCCGAGGGGAGGGCTGCAAGTTTGTCCCAAACTCGGGAATTCTGACTCATTGCTGTGCCCTCCTCCGAGCCCTGCCCGGCTATGCTACTCTGCTTCCTCCCGAGGATGGCTCTGATCTGCCCACAGGCATGTCAACTGTCGAAAGAAGTGATTCCTAGTAAGAAGGGATTCCAGAGCTACTTAGCAGGAAATTACACGTGATGTTGCTAAGCAATCTCAGACTGGCTTGACTGCCTGGAAAAACGCTTCTCTGTTGGAAAACCCGGAAAAAGTTGAGGGATGGTCGGTGGCTCCTGCTTTGTGCTCAGAGCAGAGGAGTCGGGACAGTCCTTGTCCTGTCGGGGCTAGTATGGCAGTTATTGAAAGTGACAAAGAGCTCTCCCTCGAGAGCAGCGGCAGCTGCGGGATGGAGGGGAGGAGGCTATGCACAGATTGGAATGAGCCCTGCAGACTGCAAGGGGATGTACAGAAACAGAGAACCACTCCCCAGAGAAACCGGCTTTGTGGCAAAGTGGCCATGAACATCCTTCCACGGTGAATTTAAATGGTTGTTGAAAATGATACGAAGTTTAAGCCATTTTACGCAACTTTAGTCAGGGGTTTTGTTCGCCTTTGCCCCGGGGGAAGCAATTGAAGTTTCTTTTCAAAGAACCGTTTCACCTGTTGAGGCCTGATGACTTTAACGTGTCAACAAGACTGGGAACAGCACAGAAGATGCACAAAAGACAACGACCGTTAACGAACATCAACTCCAAATATCAACCCTGGCATGGTCGGAGACACCAGGTCTGGGAAAAGAGAGATAAGAGAACGAAGGACAACCTAATTAACATCGGAGGCAAAGGGATCAATAACCAGTAGGAAACCAAATACTATGAACTGTGTGACTTGGGACCAATGAACATTGAACTAATTAATTTCTCTGGGTTTTGACTGTATGGGAAAAATCTAGTAAAGATCATGTGTGACGGAATGATTTTCTCTTCACAACCCGGGCAATGTATGGATGAAATTATTTCTGTTGCACATCTTGGCCAGACTAAAGTAATGCCTTAATTCTCTAGCACTAAAAATGCTGTTGGAGAGTTTTTGTTTTTCCCGCAGTTTTGGTGACATGGTGAGTGGGAGCTGTCAGCCCTGCCGTTTGGGAAATCCTCTCTGTGCCTGTGGAACCAGAGGCTGGGCTTTGCCGGTCTGTTTAAGAAGCTGAACCTTGTTTTAGTATGGAGCAAAGCTCTCGAGATAACAGCTCTTGAGCTCAGGCAGCTGTTGGTGAGGCTCTGAAGCTCTGTAATTCAGGTGTCTGCCCTGTGATTTTCCTAGTGCTGGAGCAGTAGCTCCAGTCCAGCTCACAGGGACACAGGGTAGTGCAAACTCACCCACAGGAAATGAAGTTTCCCTGCCAATTCTCTTTAACCAATTTCTTCTGGACAAAGATTTCTTCTTCCCTTCTCCACTGGTTTTCTCCAGTTTTGTCTGATATTAAATATCTCCAGGAGAAGCTACAGTTCATTGCTGGATTAATCTATTTGTGCAGAAGATGCCTTATCAATGACCATTACAATTTTGCCTGAGCAGCACCTAGAAGCAATTTTTTCATCTCTGTCCGTTCTTCATTATCTCCAATTATTATTTGTCTTAAAACAGAAGCTCCAATTTTATTTTTTAAAAACCGCAAATTTAAAAATAATTTGCAAAGCTGTTGAGTGTATTAACATGCCAGAAGGAACTAGGGAAGGCAGATGCTGAGTAGGAAGTACATGCTCATTCTCAACTAGTAGGAGCTAGAGCTGTCAGGGTGTCCCCTGCCATCTGGCCTGTCGGAGCATGTGGTAGATTCACAGCTCTCGAGGGAGGACACGTTGTAGAGGCCACAGGATCCTATTATGCTGTTCACGGGGACAAGGCAGACATTTGTGTCGCTGAGACGGGATGTCAGTGGGGGATGCAACAACCACGCAGTCTTTTCCATAACCCCTTAAAACTCGGAGATGAAGCCGGTACTTACAAAAAATTATGTTTAGGAAAAAATCGTGTCGAAACCCAGAAGGATTTCAGCAAACATAGATACCAAAACGGGAGGGGACTGAGCCCGCTCCTGCCCGCACGGTGCAAGGGGAGCGAGCCGACATCGCTACCGGTGCTCGGCTCTGCAACGCGGCCAGACCGGGCTTGCGAGCCGCCCCCCTCACCGGCGGAGTCCTGACACCGCCTCCCTCATTAGCATCCCTTCCTCCTCCGCCGGCCGGCCGCAGACGGGTGCATGGCAGCGGCGCCGGAGCTGCTGCTGCCGCCGAGCCGCGCTCTGCTACGTGCCAGCGCCCGCAGCAACTTCGCCGCTCCGCCGGCTGCGGAAGCGGGGCCATGTAACGGCGCACCCGGCGGCGGAGCCTCCCCGGCAGCGCGGAGCGAAGTCCCCCCAGCCTCCCTCCCCGGTGGGGCGGAGCGGAGCCCCCCCTCCTCCATCCTCAGCGGAGCAGCGCGGAACGGAGTGGAGCTCCCTGCCTCTCTTCCTCCTTCCTTGCCTCCTTCCCTCCCCGGCGGCGGCCGCAGCCCGGGGCGGGAGCGCGGATGCGGCGCGGAGCCCGGCAGAGCCCATCGCGGGGCCGAGGCCGGGCGCCGCGAAGAGCGGGGGGATGCTGAGCCCCGCCACCCGGCACCGCGCCCGCCTCCGGGAGATGCTCCTCGTGCTCGCTCTGTGGCTGGCGTGGCAAGAAGCGCCGGCGGCGCCGACCCCTACGGCGGAGGACATCACCCGAGGAGTTGTGAGTTACCCGCGGCCCCCCGCTTCTATCCGTTCCCCCGCCATCCGCGTCGCCGGGTACTCCCCCACCTTCGGGCATCGCCGGCACACGCGGTGCTGGGCGAGTTTCGGCGGCTGGAAACGCTCTCTGGCGCGTCCTGTTGCCCGGTGTCCTCTTTGCCGCCAGTGCCCTCCATCCTGCTCTCGTTGCTCGGGCCTTTTTACCTCCGGTTTCCCCTCCAGCATTATCTACGTGGTGCCGCTCGTTGCAGCTGGTGCCCCTCCCCGCGCAGATGGAAGGGTCTGTTTATCCCCCCCGCACTCAGTGCTCCCGACCCCATACCCTCTGCACCGAGCCCTCTGAAAGCCAGAGTCCCCCTCCCTACCACCCAGTGCATCCCACTGCACCCAGTGTATGGTGCCTCTTCTGCACCTCAGCCTGGTGACCCAACTTTCCCCCAGCCGAGGATCGTGAGGCGATGGCCTCACCAGCTTTCACACATGCATGGTGATTTCTTAGGCGCTGGGAAAGGGCTGGCCTGTCTCGAGGGCTCCCTGCCTGCCGCGGAGCCACTCAAACTCCTGCAGCAAGCAGTGTAAAACGGCACGTTCGGAGTCAGAGCGATTCCCTAGGACTGAGACATGCCTCGGCGGTGTGATAAGGGCTGCTCTGTGCCGGCAGCAGGTTGGCTTCATTGCGGGGTCTGCACAGCGCGGGCATCCTTGTGGTCCTGCTTCTCCCCTCACAAGTGCCTGCTTAGTCTGCAAGGATATAACAGGTTTTAGCAGGCATGGAGAGCTTAGGTGACGTCTCTGCCAGGTCACGGTGCCAGCAGGTCTGTACAGCTTCACCCCTCTGAGAAGGAAGAAATTGAGGGTTTTCTCCTGGAGGAGGAAAAGTTTGTTGTAGTTTATACCGGTTGTAGCGTAGAGACGCCCCGCGACTATATCAAACCTGAGTGTCAGAAAGCCAGCTGTGGCTGGGTGTGGGCGGGCAGTCCTGTGGCTGGACACGCAAATTTGGAGAAATTCCCTGAAATTCAGTGTATTTCAAAATGCTGTCAGTGCACTGCTGTGAAGGCGGCAGGGAGGAAGTGTTTGCAGCACGCTAGGGTTATCTAATGAGCAGGGCTCACTCAGAGCAGTGCGCCAGGATGCTGCCTCCGCCGCCCAGGCTCCGGCTCCAAGCGTGTGCTTCGGCTCACAGGCTCCACATCAGACACCTGCCCGGGAGGACAAAGCCTGTCGTTCCCCATCTTTTCCTAGGAGAATAGCAAATGTGGTAAATATAAAGTATACCTGCATCATTATGGTGCATTCACTTTCCTCTGTAACCAGATGTTAAAGCTGGAATTAATATTTCATGCAAACAGCACACAAATTGATGTATTCTGCCCCAATCAATTTAACTCAAACTTTGTCTTTGACCTGCTTTTACCCTCACTACCGAATATGCTGCACTCAGCTTTTACAGGGTAAATGTTAATACTCGAGCAGCTTATTACTTACTGATTATTTTCAGGCATTAAGGTACCTTTTTAGTCCTGGAGTAGATTTGAGCACTCTCTCCAAGCCCTGCTGAAGAGCTGGGGCTGTCTGGCAAAGCAGCAGGTGCTGGGGATGATGGTAATAGAGCAGAAGTGAACTGCAGGAGAAGGGGGTTACATTAAACCAAGACTTATTTAGGATGGGAATCCGACATTTAGGATGTATCATTGGTGTCAGGGTGCTGTCTCCCTCCTGTGGATGTGCTTGCTGGGGCAAAGAATCTCTCCAACTTGAGACAGCATTGGTGGGTTTCCAAAGGGGAATGTAAATTAGGTTTATGCTTATGCCCTCTAGTGAGCAGCAGGGAGCACAGAAGCCAGATATTTTCAGAGGTTTTGTTAGAAAACTACCATTCTATGGGAAGTGAGAGCCTCAAGAATTATTTGACATGCACTTTACAAAGCAACTATGAAATTAAAGATCTGTGAGACATTTCAATCAAATATTTGAAATCTAGGAAACATGACACCATACCAGTGGAAAGCTCTGCTAACCTTAGAAAATTATATCCAGGAATTCTCTGCAGTAAACAGAGCATAATGTCAACAGAGCTTTTGTATCCCAAATGCCCACCCCTTGCAATCTAGAGGTTTTCAGTGCTGAGTTGGACTGTGCCTCTGAGCTCTGTCGTCTGCTCCACTCCTGCTTGAAGTTTGTTTTAAATGAAACAGTGGTGCTGGGCCAAATTAAAGTTCAGCAGAATGAAAGAGGGCTATAATTCAAAGGCAGTTCTTGTTAGCATGCTGCCCAAAGCAATATAACATGAAACGATTCTCCAGATTTCATTACTAGTGGAATATCCTGCCCAGTTTATAAATCTAACTTGATTATTAATGTTTTTATTGTTCTCCATTAGCTGCCTTGACAAAGAGAACATAAAATAGCAGATGGAACAGAGCTTGACTTGAGTGATTCCATTGAATTTTAGTACATTGCTTTTGAGATTTATGACTTTGCATTTTGCACTGCTGCCTTTACAGTAAACCCTCAACCCCTCCTCACCACAGCATTCACAAATTGCATCTTTTTATGGCTGTTGAGCTCGGACGTCTCAGGGGTGCAGGCGGCAAAAACTTCCTATACACTAGTGTTGTAAGCACACGGCTTGTGGTAATTGGGAGTGGGGCTGTGGCTGATCCTCATCCCTAATGGGCTACAGCTGTGTCAGACAGGTGACAGGTATTGAAGGTAATGAGCCACGGAGTGCTGAGGGGCACTGACCAATCACAAAAGGGTAGAGAGGACACACAGGTGCAATGCATGTGAGACCAAGAGTTTAGAAGGTTGTACTGAGGAACAATAAAGAGCAGATGCTTGCAGCCTTCTGAAGTGATCTGATGTTACTCTGTCAGAGGAAATGCTTGTAGCCTTCTTTGGTGTTGGTGGTGGCTTCACTGTCCTTCTGCTATACACTAGTAGTAACTTGGTAATGAGACCTATCACTTCACTGGGCTTTGCACCAGGTCTAGGGGGAGGTCTACCTTCAAGCTGTGCTTTTCAGAATAGCTGGCGTGTGGAGCCTGAACACCCAGGGTGCTGACCTGGAGACTGGCTGGTTTGTAAGGGAGCCGGCTGCTCCTCCAGGCAGCTCCTGCCCACTGGGCTGCATTGCTGCTGCTGTTGTGAGGACATGGCTATGCAGGGCAATGCCTATGGCTTGATGTCGGACTGATGCCTGAGGCTAGGCAAGCTTGGCCCCAAGGGAGATGTTTTGCCTTAGGGAGTTGCTCTGCCTGGCACAGAGGTTGCCAGACAGGAGTTGCCAGTGGGGTGGTCGTGGTGGCATCACTGAGATCATGCTGTGTGGACATGGGCTCTGGCATCAGCAGCGCAGGAATGCAGGAGTGCCAGGAAAGTTTTAGTTTGGTAACAAGAGCATGGGTGGAAAAAAAGGAGAATGTGAGTAGCTTTTTCTTGACTTTGTGGCCAGGGGTGAGAGGGAAGGTCTATGTATGCCCCCAAGGCGTTTCTCCAGCTGGGGATTGCTGGGCATTCTTGGGGGCTTTCGTATGCACAGCCTCCTGCTCACAAAGCCCTGTCTGTGTTGTTCTCAGAGAAGTTGCTTCCAGGGTTTGGAGGCATTTGCATTCATCGGTGGAGACCACGGACCCGCGTCCCTCTCTGCCGTTATCCCAAGAGGCTCTTTGTTTAGGGCAGGGCCCTCAGCTTTGTGGCCACTTCTCATTTGAATGACAACGATGCATTTGCGTACAGAGCGTGGTGGCACGGAGCCCTTCGAGGCTGTGCCCTCCCTCCCCCGCTTCCTCCCGGCTGGCTGCGGTGGGGCAGGGGAGAGACAGAGGTTCCTCTGTGTCTCCGAGTCAGGGAGCAGCGGGACAGGAGGAACAGCAGTTTCCTAAGAGTGCGTGCTGTGCCATCTCCCAAGTGCCAAATATTCAGAGTAGCAGCCAGCCCAAGCTTCATCCTTGCTGTTTCTGGGGTGCTTTTCCAGCCCTGAGTAGGGTAGGACCATCCTGGTGCCCACGTGCCAGCTGCCCTTGTGCTCCCACCTGCCCAGAGTCAGCCAAGAACTCCCATAAACTCCTGCATTTAAGTACCCAGTGGGGCATGTCCCTGATACATGGCTTAGCTCCTGGTTCAAGGCTTGGGATAATCAGCCCAAGTAAAATCCTTGTACAAATGTAGGCTCTGTTCCCTCTATCAGGAGAAAGTACTGTACTTCTTCTGTTTCTGCTAATGGGGAAATTAAAAATTGATAATTCCAGTTGGAGCTTCATTCATTCAGCCTTCTAAAATGGTGAGTCTTTAAGGACAGAGTGCTTAATAGATTCCCTAAACCACCTTGGAGAGAGGAGCTTTGCTTGGCTCCTCTGCCATTAAAGCACTTCATGCCTTCCCATATGGAGCAGTGCCCATCCTGGGTCCATGGATTCCCTTCAAGAAAGCTAAGCTACCATATAAAGAAATAATAAAATAAAGTTGGTTACATTTTAAAGTACCTCTTGAAGCCAAAGGAAGCTAAAGCAAACTAAATTGACAAAAGGCTGTCTGGAAGCTTTCAAACAGCCAGGCTGATGTGAAAGCATTTAATCTGGTATTAAAGCCCTGTTTGGTGTGAACCACTCCTTCCCTTTCAGATTTGAGACATCCATGTACAGTAATGCAATTTCCTCCTGGGCTTGGCTGCTATTGTGGTCCCAGCCGTGGGAACTAGCCAGGGTAGTCAGGCTAAATTACCCACTTTAATGAAATTCTGTCTTTGGGAATTGTTCAGAGCTGCTGTCACCAGGGGCTTCCCTACGCTTGGTGCTGGGGATGGAGCAGTGAGCTCCTGCACTGGCCTCACTCTTCATCCTTGGTGCTGTGTTGGGGGTAGAAGTTCCTGGCTAGCAGGTCCCCCTTCCCTGGGGGCAGCATGTAGTGGGGCTGTACCTCCATCTTCTCGTTTTGCTTCTAAAATCTCCTGGGGTGAAGGGAGTTTGCTGCCTGCGTGACTCAGCCTGGATATTTAGTTATTCTTCCTTATTAAATTAAACGTGCAAAGAGGCAACACCAAATGCAATGCGTTCCCATCCCTGCCCTGCATCGGCCAGGGCTCTCTTTGTTTTGGTGTTGGGTGTGACTCACCGGTGGGACCGTGTGTGTTTGCTCTTCGGAGGACAAGGGGTGACACGGGTAATGTAGTCATGAGACTGGAGGACAGAGCTGTGACACCCTGCTTGTCCTGGCAAGTTCATAACTGCCAGCAGTGGCTCACTGTGACTCATGATCAGGGCGCTGCACAAATTTCTCATTATTTACTCATTGTCAGAAGTGCTGCAGCAATGGGGCTCTGTGGCTCCAGGAAGGGCCATGCTGTGGTTGAGGGAACCTTTATTTCTGGACGCTGTGGGAGCAGCTGTGTACCCCGTGTGGGTCTCGTGTCCTGGCTGGCCCTGTGGAGGTGACACCATGAGAGGGAAAAGCCGTCACATCTTGGCTGATGATGAACACGGGCCACCACATCATCACTTTTTAAAGGGTCTCGCTCAGACTAGGGCATCACTTGAAAGCGTAGGATTTGCTTTCAAAACAACCAGCAACAGTTCTCAAAATTCTTTCTTTTATCAAAATCACTTCAAATGGGTAGTTTGGGGGAGTTTCGGAATCTCTTGCTGCTGAACACGTGCCAGCTGCATCTTCTATGTCCCAGATTTTTATGAGGATTGTCTCTGTTTTCTGGGTCAGAGAATTAAGAGATTTGATGTTATATTAAAAAAACCCACACCAAACCACATATGCAAAGTTAAAGCCAATGCAAAACAAAGCAGACATGCAGAGGCGAGGGGAAGGAGCTGCTGCACTGGACTTGATATATTTGGTCTTTGTGAAAGGGTGTCAGGTCTCATTTATCACCGAGCAAGAAAAAAACAGCAGTCTCTCATGTTTTCCCTGAGTCCACCACATGTTATCTCCTCTGGAGATACTACATCCATTCCACATTAGTCATGTCTAGCTGGTGCTTGGTCAAAAATGTGTCTTTGACAAGGCTTGTGATGGGGAGCGTGGGAGCTCCCACCAGCCCTTGGGCTTCTTCCCACCTTGTTACTTGTGTTTACTTTGTAATTTCTGTCCCTTTGTCATGCCCACAGTGTCCCCCTGGCACATCTGCTACAGCAGGACAATCAGTGATGATGCTCAAGAAGCATTTATCTCCTTTGATAAACTCTCTGCATTAAGCTGGCTTTTATTTTTCTTGTTTGTTCTCCATTTTGATGCTGCTTGGCAAATTCCCCATTGCTCTGTACTGAGCCATGCTCTCTCTTACCTTTGCATCTTTTACGTCAGAGATGCATTTTTGTTCAAAAGTAAGAGGATATTGGATTCACAAATGGGAAATGCCTCACAAGACACGCCTGTGAAATGGCAACATGTTTTATATGAAGGCACAACTAAAGAGAGGTAGGTAGTTTGGGACTTTTGCCACATTTTTTTTATGCTGCAGGAATGTATCCTTCAGGTCTGATCAATGAGACTCTGAAATGAGGAATCTTGCCTGGCCTCAGCTGGCACTCAAGTATACAGCAATCCAGTCCTTCCTCTCGGGCGGGATGCATGTCACATTTCATGACAGAATGATAGGCCCATCAGACAATCTGTTGCTGTTTTGGCATTTCTGATACCCCTCGTGCTTTGGTACACACTCAGTGTCCAGAAAGATCAAGATAATCTGGAGGAAATCAGCTGTCATGCTCCAGGCTCCTGTATGGGCAGTGAAGAGGCCAACACTGATTTGAGCAGTCTTCTACCTGCTCCCCTGGGTTAAAAACTCAGAAGAAACAGAAATTTTCTTTCTCTGCCTAAAGTCCACAGCATCAAGTGCCTGATCTGCCAGGTTCTGTGGCATGAGGTGTGGTTCCTGACCAAGTGACTTCATCACTCCCTGAAAGGTGACCTGAGCTCTGAGCTCAAGGTCTCAGAGTCAAAAGTTTCCTTTGTGACGGGTATCCAGTCCAAACTGGAGTTGGGTGGCTTTTGTGTGATTGTCATTCATATTTTTATTACTGCTGGAGGGAAGAGGGGGTTACTTTCACTGGTTTATCTCTTCCCAGCAAAGTCTTTCCATGCATCAGGGTTTGCCAGGAGCCCGGCACACCGTTCAGACAAAGCTGTTTCGCCAGAGGAACAGCTCCCAAGGTTTCATGCTTCCTGCCTGGTTTGTGCACGGGGATGTGGAAGTTGAAGTAAACAGGTGCCAGTGGGAGCCCCTCCGCAACCCCCGAGGAATGCCTGTTCCCCTCCTTGCAGCCCCTTTGTATTGGCAGAGCTATTCCAGAAAATCGCTTTTTTTGAGCAAAAGGAGTTTATTTCTGCAATAAAAAACGTCGTGGTGAGTTACGGCACCAGAGTCGAGATCTCCTGAGAGATGTGCATCTGCACATTTTGTTCTGTAGACAAAACCGTGGGCGATACCCCTGCCCGGGCTCCCGCCGCTCCTGCCGCCGTGGGTTGGGACCGGGCGGCGCCGCTCGGGGGACGTAGGAGCGTCTGGTCGGTGTGGTGCCGATGCCCTCTTGTGGACACTGGGAAAACAGCCGAGAAAATATGCTGATGCTGGCTGGGAGCAGTAGTTAGAAGCCCACCCATGGGAGCAGGGAGAAGTGCTGGGTGCTCCCCTGGGGCTGCACCGTCCCCCCTCCAGCTGCAGTCCGAGAGCCTTTGTCACTGTTGTCAATGGTATTGACACTGTGGGAGATGCTATTAGCTGAGCCTGGGGGCAGGGGATTCCGGGTCTCAAATCCTGCATCTGTTAAAACCAACTTGTCTCCTGCATTTTCCAGACTTGGCAGCTCCTCTCCTTTCCATGCATTCCTGGAAAGCAGTGTCTATAAAAGCCCCTCTGGGTTGGGTAGGTCACCAGTGTTAGCCCAGGAAGGGGCTGTGCATCATCAGAGGTGAAAGGGAGCCAGAGTTCTAGGAACTTTGTGTGGAATTTATCCAGAGTCCTTGCAGTGACTTGCTGTCCCTCCTGTGTTGTGCCTGTCTGTGTGATCACAGATGCTCATTTTGCTTGTGTGTTTAGAGGAATCAGTTCTCTGGGCAAGGACATCNTTCTTTAGCTCTGCCATCATCTCTCAGCCTGTAGGTTATATAGACCGATACTGTGTCTGAACCCTGACAGTCCAGAATTAATTTCCTTTTGTGGAGGAACAATAATGTTTTTCTGATGTTGTGTTGAGGGAATTCAGTGTTGGGAACCAGACTTGTTCAGAGCCAGGCTTGAACGGGGACAAGGAGCTGAGCTCACCTGCTCAGAGAGGATCGGATCTTAATCAGAGCCAAGAGATACAACGGCAAAGTTTAATTAACATTGCAAACACCTTCGAAGCAGAGTTGCTGGCAAAATTGTTAGCTCTTCTGTGCAGCAGGTAGGATGCCTGAACGGCCTCCACAGGGATCTGTTACACAAT